>JAJTUV010002810.1:152500-237229 GCA_021653895.1 Mastomys natalensis | reverse complement strand
AATGAACCACATTTTCTGGAACATTCTTTGTTTGAGGGGCATATGGGTTGTTTCCATTTTCTGGCTATCACAAACAAGGCTGGTATGAACATAGTGTTCTAAGCTATTTCCCGCTTTCTCTTCTATCAGATACAGTGTATATTGTTTTATGTTGAGGTCCTCGATCCACTTGAACTTGAGCTTTGTAAAAGGAGATAAATATGGATTAATTTGCATTCTTCTACATGCACACTGTCAGTTCTAGGCCTTTGAGCTGGGAGTCCTCTCCTTCTATTTCTATTATTCTTATGTTCAGTCTTATCATGATGTCCCAGAACCTTGGATGTTTTCTGTCAGAGAAGTTTTTAGATACATGTTTTCTTCACCAATGGATGTATTTCTTCTATTATATCTTCAATTTCTGAGATTCTTTCTTCCATTGATGATCCTTACATCTATAGTTCTTAGATTTTCATTTTCAGTGTTCCCTTGGTTTGTGTCTTTTTATGTGTCTATTTTCATTTTCAGGTTTTGAAGAGTTCAATTTGTTTTCTTCACTTCTTTTTTGTTTGTTATGTTTCATTTTGTTTTGCTTTCTTAGATTTCTTTAAAAGATTTATTCATTTCCTCTTTATGTACATCCATCATCTTTATAATGTTGATTTTAAGATCATTTTCTTTTGCTGGGATATTCAGGACATACTGTAGTTGGTTGGATAAGCTCGGATGGTGACATATTGCCCTGGCTCTTGTTGACTATATTCTTATTCTGGTGTCTAGATTTCTGGGTTTCAAGTGATTATATATCTAGGTGATGATTTCTAAGTCTGTCTTTGTTGGATGAATAATTTGTTCCTTATTTCTGTTTTCTCTCTCATCTTCTGGATGGTGTGATCTATGGTTGAATAAAGGGTCTTTTTCTGAGTTATCAGTTTGACTTCTGATGGCTGAAGTGGCCTCTTTTCTGACTGAGTTGGGTGCTGTAGTTCTAGCAGCCAGCATGCCCTCTGGTCTAGCCCCTGTATTTCTGGATTCTAGTGTGTCCTCTAGTGAATCAAGAAGCTTCAATCAGATGTGTGGACATGACAGAGTGCCAAGAACAAGAGGAGATGTTGGCCTTAGGCTGAGTGAGTTCTTAGGGAATGTTAGTGATCCCTGAGGGATGGCTACCTGAAGATTTGGGTACTGGTGGCTTCTGGTTGAGCAGTGATCTTGCACAACAAGCATAGTCAATGATGAGATTCTGATCTTCATGCAAGCTCTCTTTCTTTCTGCCTCAATAGGGCCTGAGATCATGGATTTATGCTTCTGTCACACTCATGGATTATGTATATATTGCCTATGATGGATCTCCCTAATGACAGATCCAATAGCTTATGCACACACTTAGTTCTTACCCATTATTTTCACTAAAGAATGCTAAGCTTAATGGATAGCATTTGTATGATTATCTCTGAGGGAAAGCAAAGTTTCAGGTTTTACAAACATCCTATATATTCATTATATTGTGTCAATTATATGGATTACATCAACATAATCATATTATATAACTTATACTTTATGCTGTTGGAACAGAATGAGTCAATTCAAGTTAACTCTGCCCTTGTGATGGGTTCACTGGTTACAGGCACTATTCCACAGTAAGAAATCATGCTAGAGAAAGAATGTATTCATAAACTGATATTATGATTCAGATATTACAAAACTGAGATTATTAAACTATATTTACTATAGCTTTTTGCTTGGAAGTCTTTTCCTAAATTATAATTCAGAGAAACAAAGCACAAGGAGGGGAAAAGGAATCTTGTTATATGAGAAATCAAAGAATTATATGTGGAGTTAGCAGATGAAACAGCCATTTCCTAGATATACTGTAAAGCCACAGTACATTTCTCTTATAGGAGACAACTACAGTAATTAACATATTGTGGTTATTGGCAGAGGGATAGATGAAATAGCTCAAAGTAATAGACTAGAAAATTCAGAGATGGACTTACAAATATACTGCCAATTTTAATCTTAGACAGTAACATCATAAACATGGCCAATTAATTTTAATTTTAACTAGGGGAATGAACAAAATCAGTGGGGAGAAAAATTCCTCTCAATAAAAGCTTCCACAATCAGATGATATCAAGAAAAGAAGTTAAATTTCTTACTTATAGAAACAAACAAACAAAAAAAAGCAAGAGAAAAATCTTTGATCTAAAAAGGAAAACTAAGCAAAGTTTTTTGTGAGATCCTTGAGTCTCTAATATGGGTATAAGTGCAACCTCTCCATTTTTCAAAACTTCATATTGATACTAAATGTCCAGTTCTCCAAATGTTTGTGTACTTGGAAACTGGGTATCTTAGTGAGTCACTAAAATTCCAAAACTTACATAAGCACACACACACACACACACACACACACACACACACACACACACACAGAGAGAGAGAGAGAGAGAGGGGAGAGAGAGGGAGAGAGAGAGAAAGTCAATTGCAAGGAATGATAGGTGCATGTTAGACATCAACAATTACAATGCAGTACTAAAATATTAGAAGAAATTTGAACACTATTTGCAGCTTTGCATGGAATTCATTGCATGTATAACTTGTAACCCAGTGACTTTAATTCTAGATATTTATAAAACACATGTGCAAAAGAGAAATAAGACCATGACTAGTATAGCAGGTTTGAAACATTAGAGTAATGTATCCATCATAGAAGCATAGATATACCACATTATTCTGTTTGTCTTCTGTTGATGCAATGGGAGAGCTTGACCAAAAACAGCATGAAAATTTATAGTCCATTATTGGTAGAAGCCAAGGCAGTATCTTGAAGCAGAAACTATAAAGGGTTTCTGGCTTCCTCAGCTACCTTTCTTACACAACCTGGACCCAACCTGCTTGAGAATGGCACTGGCCACAGTGGAAAAAGCCTATATACATCTTAATATATATATATCTTGTCTTTCCTTTTCTGTATCATAGAAACTGTAAGACCTTCAGATGGCTTGCATTCTAAATCAAAACATTTCTATGCATTCGATTGTGAATCCTTGATGACGAGCCAACATTCATTGCTTTACGATGCAATTTGAAAGTTTGGATTGAAGTAAGTCTCCCTGATGCCTGAAATTAGGAGATAACATGTGTCGAATATTTGGCCTTCTGTTATATAGAAAAGGTTGATACAGAGTAAATGAGTGAAAATAAAAACAAACCTTCCTCAGTGGGTATTTTTAAAGCATTGTTTTCTCTACTTTTGATAATTATAACCAATAAAAGGGAATTTTCATGTCTTAAAAAAAAAATTAAGAAAATTCCAGACATGAGCCTAATATAATTGTTCACTAAGAGTCTCCTCCTCCGAGTTGACCAAAACAGATGCGGAGACCCACAGCCAACATTAGACAGAACTCAGGAAGTCTTGTGGAAGAGTTGGGAGAAGAATTATGGAACGTAAGAGAGATAGAGACTCATCAGGATGACCAACAGAGTCAACTAGCCTGGACCCTTGGGGGCTCCCAGAGACTGACCCACGAAGCAAAAAGCCTACAAGGTCTGGACCTACTCCCCCATCCCATGCACATATGTAGCAGATGTTCAGCTTGTTCTTCATGCAGTTTCCCAACAAGTGGAGCAGGAGCTGTCCCTGACTCTGTTGCCTGCCTGTTGATATTACTCCTCTAACTGTGCTGTGTTGTCTGGCCTCAGTGGGAGAGGTTGTACCTAAACTTACATGGACTTGAGGTGTCAGAGAGTGTTATACCCATGGAAGGGTTGCTCCCCTTCTCAGAGGTAAAAGGGGAGGGTGTATTGGGAGAGGGGCTATGTAACAGGGGACTGGAAAGAGAGGGGAGATGTTGCAATCAGGGTGTTAAGTGAATATATAAATAAATAAATGGAAAATAAGAAAGAGAGAGAGAGAGAGAGAGAGAGAGAGAGAGAGAGAGAGAGAGAGAGAGAGAGGAAGGAAGGACAGGAAGGAAGGAAGGAAGGAAGGAAGGAAGGAAGGAAGGAAGGAAGGAAGGAAGGAAGGAAGAGAAACTTCCTCTTAGGAGTGACCTCAGACCAGTTTGCTCTAAGCAGTTCCTCAGTTGAGGAACTTTTCTTTGGCATGCCATCCATTTTTTTTCCAGTTTCTAACATATTTTGCCTTTGAATCCAATAGTCTATATAAAGTGTTGCAATGGGTATTTCTCAATCAATTAATTTCAAAATAGCATGGATGTGAAATTTTAAACATATACTTTACTAACTTCAGCAGCATTTACAACCAAGTATCAAGAATTGCTTTCCTGAACATTACAGGAATGTCTGATCTTGATGTTGAGGTTTGGTCTTTTGCTTGTATTGTAATGCTAAATACTGGTTCCAGAAGCCTCCTTGCTCCCAGGGATTAGAGAATCTTCACAGACCCAAGTGACATACCTAAGTGATTCCTACAGCCAATAGCTGAGCAGAAGAATGATAGGGAAGCTTCTTGGATTCCTGGACTAGTGGTCTCAGGACACCACACCACGAGGAAAGGAAAGAAGGTGGAGAGAAGTGGAAGCTACGATGGGATAAGTGAATCACAAAAATGTCGGGATAAGGGCTAGCTAATTGGAGTTAAGAACTTTCCAGATGGAAAATGGCAAATTAGAAAGTGAGGTTATTGGCAAGGGAAATAGACATAATAGCATAGAGGGTAGATATCTATCCAGCTCTAGTGCTGATTAAGGTTTACTACAAATATAAAGGTTGTATGTCTTTTATTTGAGAATTGAATGGTTAAAGGCTGGGTAGAAACTCGACTGAAGATTAAATAATTTTGACGATATCCTGTATGAGAACATGCTAGGTTTCATGTAAATGATCAATGACATAGAGTATTATTGGTACAGGAGCTGGTGTTCAGTTTTTATTTTTCTTGTACACACACGATGAGAATCTATAGAGTTAGATGATCTGAATGATCTGAAGCATACTGAATCAAATATAAGTTTTAAAATAAATTTTGGTAGCACAGAGAACTTCAGCAGGCAGGTGTTTGTAAAGGGTCATTTAGATTTGCTAAGACACAAACATCTGTTCCTACTTAAACCACTTAAAATGATATGAGAAGGTGAATTCAGCCATCTTCCATGAACTTTTTAATGACTGTCAGGTGGTTAAAAGAGAACCACATGAATTTTATCAGAGAAAGAAGTTTGCACTATACTAATTTTTTTCCATTTATGGAAGTTTTGTGTATGAAATTTATTTTACTTATTTTTTTCATATCTCTGTGGTGGAAAATCTCTTTACTAACACACTTTGATGGCTTAAAAATTATCCTTAGTTTTTGTTATTATTTTATCAAACTTAAATACTTATGGAATGTATGAGTTAAATACTCTCCTCAGTATCTTCACTGAATCTCTGCTTCAGCATAACTCCTTATTTCAAAATCTGTTAGATGTTATGGTATAGACAAGAAATCCAACATTAAAATTAATTGTTTTCTTACTGTATTTTGTGTTGGATGTAGCACTAACAAATACCAAAAGTTATGAAACTGAACCTAAAATGACAAAGTTCAAATATGGTATTGCTATATTACCTCCAGTTCAAAAATAAACAACATTTATCCATAAAACATCAATGGTTTTATTTTTATATAATATTCTTGATTTATATTAAGCATATGATGTTAGTTTTCATAAGATTCAAATATTCCCTTACTTGAATTTTTTGAAATAGGTGTTAGAAGAATGTTCATGAATAAAGCATAAACAACAGCAAAAACAATAACAAACAAAAAAGTTTAAAGGCAATTTTTATTCTTTTTAAATTAAAGCCTCAAAGGCCTGTGCCAGAATGAATCTTACACTAGGTACCTAAATATCCACTTGGGTTGATGTGTGATTTTCATTAGAGTGTACAAGTTATGTCAAGAGATGTTATAGGAATATCAAGACAGGATGCATATGAAAAAAAATTATGCTTACATAGACAAGAGTCATATAATTTCTTGTAGTCAATCACCTGAGCTTGTCACAAAGACACCAGCTGTCAGTGACAAGTTGTGTTTTCTTTTGATATTTCCTAGGACTTCAAATAACACAGTTAGTTGTATCCCTTCATAACTAATATAATATCAGAGCTGGAGGCATATATACACTTTCATGAACATACTCTCTTCAAGCTTTTCTTATGCTCTGTATTAATGATATCTTCAAAATCCATCATCTCTGAGTAAGATGTAGATATTAAAGATTATATAAATCATCACCTTAAAGGGAATACAAGATAGTTTGTTCTGGAACCAATTGTGAATGATTGTGATTCAAAACTAGCTTTTGGTTTCTCCAACATACTTGTGCCAATATCAAATCGTCTTCAAAAAGTTTGTATAGTAGCAGATCAAAAAAGAAAAAAAAAAGCCATAAATCAAGGCACCTTTAAATACATTGATGGAATCATGAAGTTGTGCTTACAGTACTGTAGAAGAAACTTAGCTATGATTCTTATTCTTTTTGTTTGTGGAAAATTATGGTTTTATAAAATAAATGCATTCTAAAATGTTGTTTAGTTATTGTTAGAATGTTATGTTGAACTCTGAGTTGAGCAATGAATGGCTATTTAATGGGCTAAAGGTAGCACAAAATAAATTGTAACTAGGCTCCTGACCTTCAACAACCTTTACAGACAAAGTTTTTATTGATCAGTCAGTTTCCACAAATACACATGCTTTCCAGAAGTTTTCATTTCCAAATACATTGTATTATTTTCATTTTTTTCGGATATCCATTTCACATAATGTCCCACAAACTTGATATTATCTGATGAAGCAGACATCTGATACTATATGAACTGCACACTTAGTTCCAATGTAGTTTTTCAGCAACATATTCTCAGTCACTGTCTGGGGAATCCCAGAAGATTAGGTCAAATCTGACCCCACACAGTCTATTTGTATTGAGGATGTAGCTTACTTGATTGGGTGTATCAGATAATAAATAGTCTTGGTCCACTCTTTCTTGAAAGAAGAAGTCCATAACATTGATGTGTTGATGAGAACTCAGGATAACATTTGTAAGAAAATCTTTTATCAATTGCATTTAATTCTTCATGGAAAAAAATTCTCAGCCACAACTAGAACACTGTCATTTACCTGATCTATGTGCTAAACGTTTTAGTGGTATAACAAGCCTTTAGTCCTAATTTTTATCATGACTTAGTAAAAGTTGATATTATTTAAATGTGAATTTAAGCTCTGATTATCCTTTCTATATTAATAAAACAAAATAAATAAAGGACAAGTAAAATGGCCACACTTCTCAGGATGTCTGTGTGTGTAATCTGAGACAAACTATCAAAATCTCAGTGACCATCTTTTAAATCTCATATTTTGGTCATGCGGAAATGCTGAGATAATTGGTTTTACAATTCTGTTCATCCACACACAGAGCCATGATTTACATATGTAAAGACATGCACACACACATGTGTTCTTACAAGCACATACACAGAGAAAGAGAGACAGAGACAGAGAAACAGAGAGACAGAGAGAGATAGTGAGAGACAGAGACAGAGGAAGAAAGGCAGAGAGAGAGAGATAAAGATGGAAAAATGAAGCACGTGGTCAACAACAAATATTATTCAAAGTGTGAGTGTTTAAAGTCAGTGCTCTACAAAAGCTTAAAGCCACGTAATCTCACGCATCATGCCTGCTATTCCAATAGAAGTCCATAGGAAGAAGATATGTCTTTCTGTGTGAGAAGTACTAAGAGCTACATTGGCATAGCTTATTTGTATTTGGTTTTAGCACCCGAAGACACTGTAGAAATTGATTCAAGCTTGATATTTAAAAGCTTTCCCTTGTCTTCCAGGTTATTAAAAGTCTATTTTTGTTTTCTGCCCAGGTCTCTCCTGACTGCCTAGCACACCCTCTTTGAATAGTTTTGTTCCTTTCCATTTACATTGAAATGGGTCTGCTTCATGTCCCAAATCCCTTATGGTCCCTCTGTGTGCAGTCAATTACATTGAAAAAGCTAATTTGTGCTACGTTTTTAATGGTCCGTTTTACTGCTCTTCTGAGAAATCATATTTATCTACAATTCCAATCCCAAGTAAAATGGTCAGCCTGAAAAGGGCCTCAGTGCCAGTTGAGGATAAGACTAATGAAGGTTTTTCACAGACTTTACCCTGGTACCTCTCTCCAAGTGGCAGAGAGAATAGGACTCACAAGAAAAGGACAAATTGATATGCTTTTTGGCTGATGGATCACCAACAATAGCAATGACTTAGAGAATTTGCATTACAGCGCCCTAATCTTACTGTAAATGTAATTATTGTTCTCCTCAGATATCCTCTTCTCATACTCCAATTTCTTCTTCTTTTCTTTTGAAAATTTTAATTTCATTTTCAATACAATATATATGATCATACCCTTTCCTTTCTCTACTTCCTCATAGATTCTCTTTAGCCAACAAAATCCTCTTTCCCTCTCCCTTACCCTCTCCCTCTCCTCCCTCTAGTTCCTTCTGTCCCTCCCTCTTTCCCTCCCTCTTTCTGTCCCTCTCTTTCTTTCTGAAAAATCAGACAAAAGCAAACCAAAATCCAAAAAACTGAAGTCAAAACCAAGTAAAATAAAATTAAAAACAAACGAACAAATCAAAACACAAAGCAGTAAAACAAAAGATATCAAAACAACACACAAAACATACACAACAAAAACAGTATTGGTCAACTACTCCTGAACAGGGACCTGAACTCAAGTGTGGTTGATATATTCAGTGTTACTCCATTGAAGAAAACTAATTTTCTCTTTCCAGGCAGTTATCAGTTATAAGTAATTTCTTGGTGGTGTTGGGATTTTGTGTCTAATTCCCCTTCTTAAGGGTGGGATTTTGTCTGATCTGAATCTGGTCTGGTCTTTTGTGTTCTGCCCAGTCTCTGTAAGTTTATTTCCTTGGCATTATCCATCATCTCTGGCTCTTAAAACCTTTCTACCTACTCTTTAACATATATCCCTGGGATCTGAGTGGAAGCAATTGATGAAAACATGCCATTTAGGAATGTGTGCTCTGATGTCCTTTCATTCTCTGCATGTTGTCCAGCATTAATTATCATCTGCCCTGAGAATAAGCTTCTCTTATGAGAGTTGAAACATGCTCTGATATGAGTCCTGGTCTAGAGTGGCAGCTGTGGGTACCTGATGCAAAAGTGGTTCTATGGTGTGACAGAACCACAAAGAATGGAAATGGGAAATAAGGAACAATTGAAAAGGGCAGAGGGGAAGAACTAGAGTAACAGTGGATTGTCATCATGAACCCAAGACTCTATGTGAAGGAGATTGACTCATTTTCCTATTTCAATATACATAGTGAATTCTTTAAGTCTCTGCATCATCTCTTATTTCTTCTTCTTAAGTCCTCCTTTCTCTTTCTTGTGACATTGTGTCTATTGTTCAAATTTTAGTTGTCATATTATTTCTCTGTGCTCCTTACTTTGTCAGTTTGAGACAAATCAGTGTCATCTGGCAAGAGGGAAAGTCAGTTGAGAGTTTGCCCCCATTAGACAGATGGGCAGGCAAATCTGTAGGGTATTGACTTAATCAATGACTGATGTGGAAGAGCCTAGTCCACTGTATACAATGCCACAGTGGGGAGGGTTCTGTAAGAAAGCAAACTGAGCAAGTCATGGCAAGCAAGCCAGGAAAGAGATTCCTCTATAGCTTCTGTTTTGGTTCCTGCCTTGAGATTACTGTTTGACTTCCTTCCTGCCATTTTTTTTATGTTAGTAATATACTGTGATGTGGAAGCATAAACCAAATAAACTATTTCTTACTCAAGTTGCTTTTAGCTATGATATCTATTACAGCAATAGAAAGCAAATAGAGATTCCTCTTTCGACATTCATGAGATAATGTATTCAATTTTCTTGTTATTTCTTCTATATTGTAAATAGTTCTTTCATTATAATAATAACATGTTTGCCTTTTATCATATGTATGTGTGTATGTTTAAATGTGAAGACATACACTGCTTGGTGTGCATAGCATGGCACAGGTTGAGGTTATAGGACAAACTCCTGTGTTGCTTCTTGTTTTCTACAGTGTCTATATACTATTTATAGGCTCTATTACACCAGGATCACAGGGATGTGAGCTTCTAGGAATGCCACCACCCATCTCTCTATGGAAATTCTATGTTTATTGACACCTACATCCATCTGTTTCTATAAAGGGTTTATGTGTATTTGAAACCAGGTTCTGATACTTTAACTGCAAATACCTTACCACCTCAGCCATTGACTTGATCTCATTATTGTCCTTATTCTTAGACAATGAAAATATTTACCAACTATTCAATGTTCATTATAATAAACTTTTTTCAAGGCATGATGACTGAAATATAAACCATTGAACCAAATAGATGAATTAATATAAGAATGTTGAACGTTTTGTCTTTCGTTGTTATTGTAATGCTAAGTGCAAGCCCACAAGGTGTGGAGTCTGCACATAGATTTTGGGAGCCTGCCTCCAGTTAATTCTGATTGGTAAATGAAGATACCAACAGATGATAGCTGGAGAGAAGAGAGATAGGTGGGATTTGGGTTTCCCGGGCTTGGGATCATGATGAAAGGGAAGGATGAGGAGAAGGACAAGGACAAGGACAAGGACAAGGACAAGGATGAGGACGGACAAGGAGCTGGAGAGACAGAAGCTCCCACGGAAGGCTAAGAGTGTGTAGGATAGAGAATAGAACTGTCATGTGGTAGAGAAGCAAGGAGAGCACCCTGGGCTCTGGGCCAAGAAAACATTGTCCAGAGGTGTAACTAATTGGAATTAAGAGCAGTCAAGATGGAACACAAAATTAGTAAATAGTAACTTGGAGTTATTGGTGAGAGATAGATTCTAACAGCATGAATGATAGGCAGTTGCCCAGCTATTGTGCTTCTTAAGGCATATTAAGGCATAAAGGCAGTGTGTATCTTTCATCTGGGAACATAATGGTCACAAAAGACCTAATTGAATGTAACTACAAGAGGAACATGTGAACTGTCACTGGTAGGTACAATACACTGGAGTTCTTCCTTTGACTTTTTTTTTTTTTTTTTTTTTTCAGTTCTGAGGATAGACTCCAGGTTACTGTGGTTCCTAGGCAAGAACCCTAACTACTTGCTAGGCATATTCTAAATCCCATCACTAGTCTATTTATGAATTTGAAACTATATTTAGAAATTACTGAGCTGAAGTCTATAATTTGATGATGGTATCTCTGCTCTGTGTCTCTTTCTTAAAGAGATTTTTTTCCTGCAAGTTGCAGCAAGAGAGAAAAGAACTTTCAGTACACAAACTAGGCTGGGGATAAGAAGTTAAAAGTAACAGAAACTTTAAGGTCTAGCTGTTATCCAGTTATATATAAATTTCATGCACTAATAAATGTGAACAGTATTAGCTTGAAAAATTCTCAGGCATAGAAATGCATTGAGTCCTGATACTTGTCGAATATCTGTCAGTGTTCATGTGACTTCATGATGTATTTTGTCTCAGACTGATGGTGTTAATCTATCTTTTTCACAGTTTTCTTCAGTTTTGATTAAGGGAAGCTGTCAGTCTTCCTGCACTGTGAGAACAGCTGTTGCTTAATTTTTTTCTGCTTTCTTGATTAGGCCTACTTTAAAAGAACACAAGTTATTTAAGGAGAGTGAAGAAGCAGCCATTATCTACATACCTATATAACAGAAGTGGAGTGAAATAATACGATTTTGTTTTGAAAAAATCATCTCATATCACATTAGTGTTAGCAGTATTGTTGACAAAAATGTGAATGACCCAATGAAGCCAAGTTTAGACAACAGAAGAAGACATAATTTTATTATTGCTGTTCAAAAGTTATTCGCAGATGGGTAATAGCCATGCTGAAAATTTCATCTGTGAACTTAAGATGTTGAGTAGAATGAATATGAAAAGATATATGAAATTTGTTGTGGTTTTAAGTTTTAAATACTTAGATTTTAAAATTATTTCCTCTATTAGTCTACTTAGCACAGAAGAAAATGCCATTAGCTTTTAAATAAGCACTAAATACATTATCATGACTTTTAAGAAGAAAATACAGCTGTATATTACAGTTATAAATATCTGAATAAATCTGTACATCAAAATAATGTAGATCCAAACTCAGATTTTTAGTCCTTTCTGAATATAGCTTCTCCACCTTGGGAGTTAGACATCTTGCTAGTTATACGGTTTATTTGCAGAATATGAATGGCTACTGGACTGTGGTCGCCCTAAGGAATGGTATTTTTGATGATCACACAAATGCTAGAGATTTCTGCTTTTCTGTCTTTTTTTTCTGTCCGTGAGTAAGCACAGCTGTGGTTATTAAAATGTAGACGGTAAATCTCTGATATTAGCCCTGCTGATCCTAGGAATTAAGCAATGCTTGCTTTGCACAAAAACAGCTGCTCTGAAATCACAACATAAGAATTTTCTTTTCAAATTTCATATCAGAGACAAGGAGACCAGAAAGAATTAATAATCCCTTTGTCATTGCCCTTTGGAAAACAAAAGAAATGTTTTCTATTCATTAAGATTTTTCTAGAAACCATATACAGTCCCAAATTAAACTTATGGTGCAACTATGGTCTGTATTCAGATACTAGTTTTCATTAGTTCCCTGAGATATGATCATGTGGAGAGTTTGGATATGAAATTTGTAGGTAGCTATACAATCAGAACTGCAACTAGAGACTAGATTGTTTCCTTAATGGGATGCTGATGAATATCATTATGTTTGGGTATTCACACCAATATGGTATTAATCAAGAATAACTCTCATTGACAAGGAATAGACATGTTAGTGTTAACCGGAAGTTTTTATTAGTTAAGATACAAAAGGCAGCAAGGGCAGAATAGAGTTATTTTTCCAGATTATGTCATGGGCATTATCTATGACACATGCATTAGAGTTCTCTATAAATGGAAAGAGTATAGTCCAGTGAAGGAATAGAGGAAACTAAATGTCACAGGGTAGTTAATAATTGGTCTATGTGTGGGGGTGTGTCTGTCTATCTGTCTGTCTGTCTGTGTGTTACAATAAAAAACAGATATATAGAGCAAAATTAAAAAATAATCCACATATATTTCAGAAGTAAAATATTAATTAAATAACAAAATTATGGACATAAGATAAATTATAAAACAATAAAATTATAAATGCCTAAGCAAAGAAATTATTAGACATGAAATATTATGAATAACTGTCGAAACATATTTGTTTCCTGCTTTTAGAGATTAAAAGCAATATTTAAAAATCTAAAATTCTTTGTACTTTCTCTGTAAAATAGGTAAAGAACAGATCTGACTTCAATTGTTCCTTGAACTTTACAGGGGCAAAGGAGAACAAATTTGTTAATGAAAATAAAAAATAAGGTTAAAAAAATAAAAGTATGGAAGACTGAAATTAGTCAATCTGAAATGAAGTAAGGTGTATGGGTCCCCAAAATCTACGAGTATGTACAAAAGAGTTTGTGCATATAAATATAGATAGAAAGATAGATAGATAGATAGATAGATAGATAGATAGATAGAGAGAAAGAGAGAGACAGAGAGACAGAGAGACAGAGATAAACAGAGACAGAGAGACAGAGAGATGTGAAACTGAAGCAAAAGTGTGGAGAACTGATAACTTGCAAGTATTAAATTTGGGATGGACTACAAACATACAATATATGGTCAAAGAGAAGCCATGCTTCATAGTAAGAGGGACATTACGTCATAGAGAGTATAGATTGGAAGGAAATTGAAGTGATTTTAAATGTCAAAACAACATTGTGCAACCAGAAAGTATAAAAAAGAAAAGTTAAGAAAATGTAAAGATTTTAAAAAATCAAAGTAATTAAAGGCTAGATTTCAGAAATTTATCAAAAACAATAAAAAGAAGTATATATGCTTTAAAAATGCAAGGATTATTTTTAATACAATTAATACATATTAATTATTTCTTTAATAATTGTTAATTAAGTGCTCTATAAAGTTAGGTAAAATATATCTAAGAATTTTTGAAATGGAAGATATATGCAATTTATTAAGAAATGGGTAGTACTCCATTTTGTAAATGTACCATATTTTCTGTATCCATTCTTCTGTTGTGGGTTATCTGTGTTGTTTCCAAGGACTGGAGGAGCTAAAGGGGATTGCAACCAATAGGAAGAACAATATCAGCTAAATGGACCACACAAAGTTCCCAGGGACTAAACCACCAACCAAAGAGTATATATACATGGAGGTATCCATGACTTCGCTACATATGTAGCAGAGGAACGCCTTATCTGTCATCAATAGGAGGGGAGGCCCTTGATCCTGTGGAGACTTGATGCCCCAGTGTAGGGGGGATCTAGAGTGGTGAGGCCAGAGTTGATGAATTGGTGGAGGAGCACCCTCATAGAGGCAAACGGGAGAGGATACGGAATGGGGGTTTGAGGAGGGGAAACGAGGTAAGGAGATATCATTTGAAATGTAAACTAATAAAATAAGGTAATATATTTGACTGTAAAGTAAGTGTTTAAAAATTACTATATTGCTAACTGATAATTAATACCGAGCTATACACTTTTGAACAACAATAAACTTAGACAAAAGGTAATGAGAAGCACATCACTCTGTAAGTACACACAGTATTTTCATGTTGTTATTCTCATCTGTAATTAATTGTATCAGAGAATACAAGAAATAATCTTGAGAAATAAATATATTTGTGAAGATAGAGATCATAAAATACTGCATATAAAAGCTATGAGACAAAGCACAAAGATATTGCAAGAAAATTATAGCATTCAATATTTAAAGTAGAAGAGAGGAAAGGCTAAAAATTAATTTTACCAAGACAGGATAGCCTAAAAATCAGACAGGGAAAATGGTGTTAATAAAAGCAGAAACCGGTTATGCAAGGAAATAAAAAGGCAAAAGGATTCTCTGCTCACCTGAAATACTAATGAAATTAAAACTAAAATGAATACACTTTGGTTTCTGTGGTTCAGTAAGTAATTTTAAAACTTACTCTAATTACATATCCTGACCACAGGTAGCTTGTTTTTAACGCCTTGCTTGTTCTTTGACTATTTGCGTTTATTGTCATGCTTGTTCCTTGACTATTTGCATTTATTTGTATTGGTAGACCCTCAACCTAGATCTGACCTTAATACATGCATGTAATTAAAAGGGTATAAAAGCAAAAAGGAGGAGGAGGGATGGGATTGGGAGTTCTAGGGAGGGAAATGGGGAAAGGGGATGACATTGGAAATGTAAATAAACTATCCAATAAAAAATTAAATGAAAAATAGAAACTATTCTTTTGCAACAGATGAAAACTACTACAGAGAACCAAAACTGGTTGAAATGCAGAGAATAGGGGATCATTGAGTGCCCAGCTGCAGTCAATGATATATCTTCAGAGCAGATCCTACACCTAAATCTCAGCGATCATCATAGAAGAGAGAATGAACGGTTTCTTCCAAAGGGTGCTAAAAACTGTAAATAATGTAAGTGATGAGCAGGTCATTGTTTCCATCATTTTAATAATGCATTTCCGTTTATTCAGATCAGATTTTTAATAATGTCTTTTCCGATTCTGTGTCTTTGCTCATGCCTCAATACATACAAGTATAATACCAATTCACACACAGCTGCTAATTGTAACTCTTCAAATCAGGAAACCTGCATTACATTTTTGTTAAGTGTCTAGAAAAAAAAAAAAAGGAACTGAATGAAAGTTGATTTCTCGACCAAACTTTTAGTAATTTCATGCAAAATTAGTACATTTAGAAAATGTTTTTAAAGGTGTTTATCTTAAAATTATACAAAACCACAGTGATTTTTAATGTATATTTTTGATGTTCAAATTACCATTGCACCCCTATCCTTTTCTGTAAGTCTGAATCTATAGTACCTGATTCAGAATCACATTTTATTTTACCTTTCTAATCTTGAATAAAAATTACTTCTAAACCTGAAGCTGTAAGACAAAAGATGTATTTCTTGATGTTTCCTTGGTGCAGATCTTAGGCATGGACTGGATAGTTGTACTAAGCTTTGCAGCAGATAGCCATTATTGTGTCCACTGTGTGATAGTCAGGTAAAGGCTCTCAACGTGGGAGTAGACGCAAATGTCCTAACACATGTCTCCTGTTTCTGTCATCTGTCTAAACACTTGAATTATTGTCCTGTACATGTGTGTAGCTTAGTTCTACTTCATATGAATATGAAAGAAACAGATGAAGAGGGAGGACAAAGGAATTCAAGAAAGGCAAAGTAAATGGCAAACAGAAACTGTGAAACATTAAAGCCACTTCATGAACATATTTTATAACTGAGATCTTGCCATTTTGCCAAGTGTTGTCACTAAAAGATTGTTGATGAGAATTGCTCATACTACAGAGAAGATTACACAAGGACCTGAAGACTTCATGCATCTCTACAACTTGGTTAAAGCTTTGAATACTATTAACTATGTTTACTGAAGAAATTTCAGGGGAAAATAGCATTTGGGTTAATTAACTATCTATTTTCATATATTTCAATGAGAAATCTCCAGGTTAGTCATTATGTTTTTCACAAATTCAACTTTCAATGTTATCTCCAAGCACATCCAGTACCAAGGTTTCTTTGAAGTGTATGGTAAGCTTTTATGATTCCCATGATTCTAACATTTTATTTCCTTAGGTACTTTATAAGATGCTGTTTCACTTTTTCCCCAATGTTTTTAGACATTATTTGAAAATGCTTCTCATCTTGATTTATTCATTCATTTTAATCATAACCTTAGCAATGCCCTCTCCTGCCAGAGCCCCCTCACACAGTCCCTCCATTCATTCCCGTTCCCATCCTCTGAGAATGGAGAGGAGGTACCCCTGATCAACAACCCACCCTGGCATGTCAAATCATAGCAGGACTAGGAACAGCCTCACCCACCGAGGCCGGTCAATACAGCCGCGTTAGGAGAGCATGATCCATAGGCAGGCAACAGAGTCAGCAACAGCCCCTACTCTAGTTGTTGGGGTACCCTCATGAAAATCAAGCTGCACATCTGCTACATATGTGGAGGGGTTAGGCCTAGGCCTTGTATACTCTTTGGTTAGTGATTCAGTCTCTGGGAGCCCCCTAGGGTCCATGTTAGTTGACTCTGTTCATCTTCTCCAGTCCATATCCTCTCCAGGTTCCTCAATCCTTCCCCCTTGCTCTTGTTCTGCAATTTTTTGTGGACATTAGGCATTTTCTTGATTCAAGATATTAATGGACATATATATATATATATGAAATATATATATATGAAAGTTACTCTGATTTCAGTAACTTCATGGATTATTTGAAGTTGTGGATTACTATTATTAGAATATTAGCATAGAGTATTCTTAGCATCATATCATATATAGTGTATCAATAAATATGGAATAGTTAATTAAATTTTAATTGTATTATTAAAATTTGGAATACTTTAAAAATTCTAAAGGGTTTTTATTGTTACAATTTTCATTATTGATTTTTATTAATTATAAAACAATTGTATTACATACAATATAGTTTACTATCACTTCAAAACATATGTCTATTACATACCATGTAAGGATAAAATATTCTCTAGTAGACAGTATTTGGCTAACTTTATCTGAAACATAGTTCTTTCTTAAAGTAGTATTGTATTCTTATGTATTTAAAAAAAACAGACAAAAATACTAAAGGTAATTCAAGTAATATAGCTTCACAGCATCATAAACTTGCTCCAGTGAACAGCTGAATGTTTGTGCATTGGGGAGTTTGATTGCTGAAAAGAGACACAACATGCCCAATGATTGCACTGTTAAAAGATTATTAATAGAAGACCTAGGTAGTTCATTGCTAGATTTCTGTCCCATGGAAACTATACAATAATGGTCTCTATGCACTAATAAATTTCAATAAAGGAAAGAATGTAAAGAATAACAACTTACATGCATCTACAAAAAAGCTAAAAAATTAAAAGAATTTACAGATCTGCAAGGAAGAGGGACAAATCAAATGATAGAGAAGGAGAATTTTAATATGCTTCTCTTGGTAATTGGCAAATTAGGCAGAGAAAATCACTAAGAATACAAAAGACCTTAATCATGCAATTAACTAATTTGATCTAGTGGATAAGTGCACATTACAATCAAGAATAGAGAATTCACCTCAAGCATGAAAGAACACTTACAAAAATTGACCACATACTGTGGTATGAAGCAAAACTTATCATGTTTCAAAGATTTATTGTCATGTAGAAAGTACTGTATCTGTACACAATAAGTCAAATTAGTGATCAATTACCATGATCATAAAGATGACCAGAGGATGACATCTTCTTGGGAGAAGGGCTAGGATGTAATATCCTGTAGGTTTATAGTGCAAGAATTTCATTGAAACAATAGTTATGAGATATTTGAATATAATGAAGTTAATTTAAAAAGAGATTTCACAGAACTACCTTCCCCTATACCTGAAAATCAGAAGCAATAACAAATATATCTTGCATGACAGATATAGATGCAAGTCTGAATTAGTATGAGCAGCATGTAGCTTGAGAGTAAGTGAGAGATCTCATCGCATAACATCAGGTAAATGTTATAAAGTACTTGAGTTTTGTCCTAAATTGAAAGAAACTGTAGATAGTTTGATAAGGGAGGTAAGAATGTTGACTTAAATTTTAGTAAGATTTAACTCATGCTTTCATAGGTTCTACTCAAGGTAGAGATTAGAAGACAACAGAAGGCAACTTTTAAAAAGTTTATTAATGTGCTGTGGTGTGATGTGATCTAGGGAAAGACACCATCTCATGAGAGTGAAAGAACTGTTCATACCTCTCACTGGCACAGCCCTAGGGGAAGTGGGCCCTGCACCTTGCATGGGAAGCACAGTAGAGCTGGCCTTGGTAACAAAGGAATATGAAAGCAGGAGTGTTGACTCTGCCCCTTGCTGGATGCTACATTGAGTGAGCTAGGAGGGCAGTACTGGACAGCTTGCCTTGATGATGCAAACACAGTTAAGTTGATAGGATGATCAATGCAGCTATCTCTCAGGCCCAGATCTAAGGATTTGTGTTGGCCTCTCCCAGCATCTACCCCATATATGGTCTGCTGAAGCACATGAAAAGGCTGGTACTGGAAATCAAAAGTTTCTCTAGGACACATTATAGCAAGAAATATCTGAGTGGAATCGCATGAAGATTTGTGAAAGAAAAGGTATACTGAAAAAAAAGATATAACGTGTGACATGCTATGACGCAAAAACTTCCACAATAAGTTGGTTTTTTTCTATTTTATTTTTTTATTATTTTATTTTATGAGAGGTTTCAAGGATAGAGGGTAGATATAAACGGAAAGGGAGATAAGTTGGATTGGGATGCATGATGTGAAATTCACCAGGATTTTTTTTTAAGAACAATAGTTTAAGAGACTGAGGAGATGGATAGAGATAAAGGCCTTCATGAATAACAATGAGGACAAGTTTAGATCTCTAGAACCTACAGACAAGCCAAGGGTGTGTGTGATGATCCATAATTAACCTAAGCAGAGGCAAAGATATGAAATCCCTAGGAAAGGCACACTATCAAAGGGGACTCTGGCTTCAAACAGAGAGCCTACCACAATATATAATGGAAAGCCATATGCAAAGGAAATGACTGAACTTCATGTTTCCACAAATGCATGTACACTCTGTCCCTACATTCCCACAAACATATGAGTATGCATAAGACAAGAATTTACAGCACATATATACTCAGAGGAGAAAGAAAGAGAAGGGGGTAGGAAGTGGAGGAGGAGGAGAAAGGAAATATATACTGCTATACTCATGGATCCAGTCCTAGACCAATCATCATCAGAGAGTACCATAGCCAAATTTTAAGTTGGAGCTCTAGGACCCTCATGGGAGGAAGGAGAGCAAGATTGTAGTAGCCAGAGGAGTCAGGAATACCATAAGAAAAGGGCCTACAGATACCATAGGGGCTCAGGAAGAGTTAAACGATAATCAAAGAGCCTCTATGGGTATGAGCTAGGTACTCTGCATATATATTATGGTTGTGGGCCTTGGTGTTCTTGTGGCATCCCTAACAAAGGAAACAGGGGGTGTCTCTGACTTTTTTGCTTGCTCTTAGGACCCCTCTCCTCCTGAGTTGCCTTGATGATTTGTGCCTAGTCTTATTGTAACTTGTGCAGTATTCACAGATCCCTGTGTGGCCTATTCTTTTTTGAAGGGAAATAGAGGAGCCAAGGATTTGAGTGAGAAGGGGTAGCAAGAAACCTGAGAAGAATTCAGGGAGGGGGAGACTGTAGGAGATGTAATGTATGAGAGAAGAAACTTTTTAAAAATATGCCTTTTGGGAAAAAGGATTGGATCTTGTAGTGAATATCAGAAATTTTACCTTGAATACATTTGGTTTTGAGAAATATTAAATTTTTAAATTAATACATTGAATAGGCCATTGGAAGAAGTGGAGTGGAATAAAGAAAGAAACTGTGGATAGACATTAATATGGGAGAGGAAAGTAACAAGAATGTTATTTAAAATTGCTGATATAGATGATAAAACCAAGAGATTGTATATGTCAATAGGAAACGACACCCAATAATCGACTTCTAAAGGGAATCAGTACTGACCGTTCAGCATAAAAAGAAGGTATAAAAACTAGAAAATTATGACCACAAGTGGATAAATCAAAGAGTATAGTCAAGTACCCATGGTAAGTCTTATAATTTGTTAAGTTTTCTAAAATGAAATCATCAAAATGTATTTGTTTAATATGCATTGTAAGGGATCAATCAAACTGAAATTTTATTTTCTAAAAATATGAATCAAATAGCACAACAAGACAAGATTCACAGTCCTACACAGACTTCAAGGGAAGAAAAGACTATATAAAGAAAATAAAATAAAAAGACTGTGTATAAGAGAGGATGGGAAACTCAGGCCAGGGATCTTTAAGTGAGATCCACCTTGTGTAGGTTTCTCGTGAATAGCTTTAAACACTGTTTTTGTTTTTTTGT
Organism: Mastomys natalensis; assembly: GCA_021653895.1. Taxonomy (NCBI): domain Eukaryota; kingdom Metazoa; phylum Chordata; class Mammalia; order Rodentia; family Muridae; genus Mastomys; species Mastomys natalensis. The sequence continues at coordinate 216,229 of JAJTUV010002810.1, read as the reverse complement.
TTTTTTGTTTTTTTTGTTTTTTTTTCCAGAACTCAGTATCACAGCTGTACAATTGGTCAAAGAACTATTTGTTGGGTTCTCTGATCAGACTCTAGATAGAGAGCATGTTGATTTAGTCATCATATAGGGCAGATCACTTATCCCTGGTAACCTCCTATCAGATATTACTCTGTCTACATTACAGTAATATCAGATCTGAGAAACTTCACTGTGGGTATATTAAAAGAGTCACCACTGGGGAACTCTAGAGAATTTAATCCCTCGGGTCTTCATACACTGACAGCTGTTCCATGGATGTTCCCATCTATTTGAAATGGTTAACTGGTCGAGGGATGCAGAAATCCCTTTAGTGCCAGACATCCTGAGAGCCATTAGCTCCTGCTGTGGCCTCTTGCCAAATATGCCTTGCCCAGCTCCCCAATGGGCGTAACTTCTCTGTGGACAGTGGTGGTATGTGGGTTTCAGTTTGAGAAAGTCATACTGGTGGTTCTTATGGATAAACTGGAACATGAGGAAAACCTCTGAAACTCCATTTCATTCTTCTCTAGAATTCTTTTCAAGTATTTGAAACTAAATATGAGCTGTTAGGCCAGGGCTTCACCAAACCAGGAGAAGCAAAGACAAAAAGAGACTTTTAGGCAGGAAGAGTAACATGGATAATTACAGGATGATGTGGAAGTGCAGACCCTGGAAGGGAGGGTAGGACTTTGTGAAGGCTTTATTAACCTGAACTCACAATTTGAACTTGTTTCTGCAGGAAATACAGATTTAGAAAACATTGGGAAAGAGGATCAGACAATATCATGTTCAAATATTCAAAAATGGACAAAAGCCTTGAACTCGGTACAGGCGACAACTTCATGAACAGAGCATAAATGGCTCAGGTTCTAAAATCAACAACTGATGAATGGAACCTCACAAAACTAAAAATCTTCTGTAAGGCAAAGGACACTGTCATTAGGGCAAAAGAAAATCCTATAGATTTTTAAGGATCTTCACCAATCTTACCTTTGACAGAGGCTAATATCCAAAATTTTACTACAACAAATAACATAAAGACAGAGAAGTTTGAATCAATCTACACACAACCATCTATAAAATGCTAAGATAAAAAGTAAGACATGGTTGTCGAGCAAGAACATCTTCATGTAGGAGTGAAAAATGTAAAATCACTTTAAATCAAATTTGCGTTCTATAAAACTAGGAAATAGTTTTTAACACAAAAACACTATTCCTCCATTGCTATACCAAAGGGTGCAAAACTATCCCAACATCTTTAATCAATTTATTGTAAGAACTAGAAATTTGAAAAAACCTAGTATTCCCATCAAACTGAAAAAAACAAAAAAAAAAAAAAAAAGAAGAATAGAGAAAATGCCACACATTTACATAATGGAATACTATACAGCTATTAAAAACAAGGAAATCATGAATTTTGCAGGCAACTAGATAGTACTTGAGAATATAATCCTAAGTGAAATAACCCATACCAATTGGGACATTCCACTCATAGTACATACTCACTTATAAGTGGATATTAGCCATAAAACATAGAACACCCACTCTATACTCCACAGACCCAAAGAAGCTAAACAAGAAGGCCCAAGAAAGGATGCTTGAATTTCATTTAGAACGGAGAATAAAATAGGAGGGAAATGGAGGGACAGAACGGGATAGAAGAGAGGATGGGAAGGGGAATCGGAGATTTTCTGATCAGGTGTGGTGAGAGACAGGGGAGATGGCCATATGGGAATGAGAATGAATGGAAATCTTCATTACATTTGGGGGTGAGGGGGGAAGAGTGTGTGTCTCCAGGACAGGCCAAATATCTGGGATAGAGAAGACTTCCAAAAATCAATAAGGGTGACCTTAGCAGAGACTCACAGGAGTGGGGATGTGGAACCTGAAGAGACCATTTCCTGTAGTCAAGCAGGAACCCCAGTGGAACAATAGGGACACCAACCCACACAAAAAATTTTGACCAAAATGTACCCTGACTACAAGAATACAGAGACTGGAATGTAGCAGAGACTGGGGGAATGACTAAGTAATATCCAGCCCAACTTGAGATCCATCCCATGGGCAAGCACCAATCCATGATGCTATTAATGACACTCTGCTATACTTGCAGACAAGAGCCTAGAATGGCTGTCCTCTGTGAGGCTCTATCCAGCAGCTGACTCAGCTACAGAGATCCACAGCCAAGCATTGGTTGGAGCTCAGAGAGCTCTTATGGAAGACTTGGGGAAAGGATTGAGGGCCTGAAAGGGGAGAGGAACTCCACAGGAAAACCAACAAAATCAACTAAACTGAACCCTTGGGGCTCTCAGAGACTAAACTACCAACTAAAGACCATACAGGGTCTGCACCTGGGCCACTGGCACATGGGTGGCAGATATACAGCTCTGTTTTTATGTGGCTCCTGAACAACTAGAACAGGAGCTAACTCCAAAGCTGTTGTCTATCTGTGGAATCTGTCCCCCTAACTTGGCCTTAGTGGGAAAAGATACACCTAGCTCTGCAGAGACTTGATATGCCAGAGTGGGAGGATACCCAGAGTGGGGACCCTCCATTCTCTTAGAGAAGGGGAGAGAGATGGAAGGAGGGAATGTAGGAGAGAGACAGACAGGGATGTAAAGTGAATAAAAAATGAATACATTAAAGAAAATGGATAGGCCTTTATGGAAAAACAATACAAAATAAAACGAAACACAATGATCTATGAAATCGTACTTGCTAGAATGAATGACCAAGAGGAGAAATGAAGCAACTACTGGTGAGGATATGTTAGAAAGGACACTTACACAGTATACATGGGATTATAAACAAGGGCAATCATCCTGGAAAACAAAATATAAATTCCTCATAATATTAAAAACAACCATAATTTGATCCAGAAATCCTATTATTAATTATACATCTAAATGTCAAATCAATAAATCAAGAGACAAATACAATCTCATGTTCACTGAATTGTTCTTCAATATATTTGTGAGATGGAATCAATCTGTAAGTTCATTAGGAGATAAATGTCTAAAAATATATTATAGATCCAAAGTTGAATTCTATTTAGCCTTAATAAAGAAGCAAACCCCATCATTTATAACTGGGATACATTTGGAAGATGTATGTTAATTTACATATGCTACACATAGAAAACACAAACAGGAAATGGTCTTATTGTGTGACAAATTTACTTCATAGAAGTAATTGTCAGATATCAGAAGTAAATGATAATTGTCAGAGGTTTGGGCACAGGGAGTTGAGTGATACTGGCAAAAATATATTTTGGTAAGAGAAGAATAATTTTAAGATATCTGTTGTACAATATATTGGTTATAGCTAGACACAGCAAAAATCACTAAACTATTTAAATGTTTTCTCTATAAAATTTAAATATACCAATTAATGTTTGTTAAAAAATAAATTTAATTTTTGAAATAAAAACATAATAAAATAAATTTTATTTAATTTTAAAATTGCAGTCAAGATTGTAGTTTATAGAGAATATCAGGAATTTTAGTTTGGACACATTTGGTTATTTATGTATATTAGTTATTCCAGTTAATGTACTGACTAGGTAGTTGGAAGGAAGGGAGTAGAATTAAGGAGAGAGGTTTTGGACATAGACATAAATTTAGGAGATAAAAGTAAGTAAAAGGTATGTAAACCTGCTGAGATAGATGACTATACAGAGACAGGGAACAACATTGAAAACTTGACAATTACGGAAAGTACTGATAGTCTAGCATAGAAAGAAGGCATACCACAGAAAATTATGACTACAAGTGAATGAATCAAATTGAAGATCATAATCAAACATACATGGCAAATCCAAATAATCTGTCCAGAAATATTAAATTGCATCATGGACTCTGCATTCGGTAAATTGAAGATAATTGGAAACTTAAAGATCTCAGATTCACAACTGTGTTTTATGTAAAAGCTAGTGGCCAATCCTCTCCTTCCTCCATGAGGATTCTAGGGTTGTCACTCTGGTCTTCAGGCTCAACCACAAGTGACTCCACCTGTGAGGTTATCCTGCCATTATACGTATAGCTTTGAATATACTATCGGATTAAGTGTGCTAATGATTTATTGAGGGTATCTACCATCACACACATCAGTGATTTCAGGTTACAATTTAAATTACTTATATTATTTTTCCTGGTATAAAAGCTAGAATAAGATACAAAGAGGGAATTTCAGTATTTCCTCTTTTAGTTTTTTGTTTCAGATAAAATACATTGCTATCAGTTTTTCATGTGTTTTATATATATATATATATATATACACTATTTGGTCTGGCGTCTTCAATTTGGTGGAATTTTTATGATTCCCTCTTTATAATGTTTCCATTGAAGATTGGTGTATTTCCTTGAGGCAATCCTTACAAATAGTACATATATATATGAAGGAGATACTTCCTCTCCCATTCTCTCTCTCTCTCTCTCTATATATATATATATAGAGAGAGAGAGATGCACAAATTAATTTTGGATTTTTGCACTGATGTTACATATTTTGTAATTCTCCTATTGTCTTATTTCTGAGACAGTCATTGTAATGTCTCCTCATCTTTTTTTGATTTTATTATTTTGAAAATTTTGAATGTTTTATATTTTATCATTTGGCAGTTTCATACACATATATAATTAATTTACTCATTTTCACTCCATTTCACACATTACAGTATTTCATATGTCTTATTTCTTCTTATTTCTAGATATTCAATTTAGATAAATTTATTTTTTGTTTTTAAAAATCATTTATTTATTTATTTATTTATTTATTTATTTATTTATTTATTTTATACTCCAGATTTTATTCCCCTCCTGGTCCATCCTCAAACTGTTCCACATCCCATACCACTGTCTCCATGAGGATGCCCCCACCCCCTCAATTCCCCACTTCACCAGACCTCGAAACTCCCTGGGGCCTCCAGTCTCTTGAGGGTTAGGTGCATAGTCTCTGACTGAACCCAGACCCAGAAGTCCTTTGCCGTATATGGGTAGGGGACTCATATTCAGCTGGTATATGCTGCATGAATCCAAGTGTCTGAGAGATCTCGGGGTTCCAGTTAATTGAGACTGCTGGTCCTCCTACAGGGTCTCTTTCCTCCTCAGCTTCTTTCAGCCATTTTCTAATTCTACCTAAGTGGTCAGCAGCTTCTGTCCATTGGTTGGGTGCAAATATCTGCATCTCACTCTTTCAGCTGCTTGTTGGGTCTTCTGGAGGGCAGTAATAATAGGTCCCTTTTTGAGAGTGCTCCATAGCCTCAGTAATAGTGTCAGGCCTTGGGACCTCCAGTTGAGTTGGATCCCACTTTGGGCCTGTCGCTGGACCTTCTTTCCCACAGGCTCCTCTCCATTTACATTCCTGTAGTTCTTTCAGACCAGAACAACTATGAGTCAGAGTTTTGACTGTGGGATGACAACAATCTCCCTCACTTGATGCCCTGTCTTTCTACTGGAGGTGGGCTTTGTAAGTTTCCTCTTCCTACTATCTGCTATTTCATTTAAAGTCTCTCCCTCTGAGTCTCTCACATCACAGGTCTCTGGTACATTCTGGAGGGTTCTCTCAACCTCCTACATCCTGAGGGTACCTGTTTCCATTCTCTCTGCCGGCCTTCAGGGCTTTAGTCATTTTCCCTCAGCCAATACCAGATAGGGTTCCCCTCTCCCCCTTCTCCTGTACAATTTCCCTCGCAGGTCCCTCCCTCCCTTCCCCAGCCCCTTATGATTGCTTTTTTCTCCCTAACAAGTGGACTGAGGCATTCTCACTTGGGTCCTTCAGCTTGTTGAGCTCTTTAAGTTCTCTGGATTGTATCTTGTGTATTCTGTACTTTTGTTTTTTTGGCTAATATCCAATTATTAGTTTGTATATACCATGCATGTCCTTTGGGGCTGAGTTACTTCACTCAGGTGATATTTTCTAGTTCCATTTGCCTGCAAAACTCAGGATGTCCTCATTCTTAATATCCGAGTAGTATTCCATTGTGTAAATGAACCTCATTTTCTGTATCAATTATTCTGTGGTGGGACCTCTGGGTTGTTTCTAGCTTCTATCACAAACAAGGCCACTATGAACACAGTGGAACATGTGTCCCTGTGGCAAGGTGGGGTATCTTTTGGGTATATTTCCAAGAGTGGTATTCCTGGGACTTCAGGTAGATCTATTTCCAATTTTCTGAGGAACCTCCAGATTGATTTCCAGAGTGGTTGTACCAGTTTGCAATCCTACCAGCAATGGAGGAGTGTTCCTCTTCGTCCACATCCTAGCCAATATGTGTTGTCACATGAGGTTTTGGTTTTAGCCATTCTGATTGGTGTAAGGTGGAATCTCAGGGTCGTTTTGATTTGCATTTCTCTGATCACTAAGGACTTTGAACATTTCTTTAGTTGCTTCTCATCCATTCGAGATTCCTCAGTTGTGAATACTCAAGTTACTACTATGCCCCATTTTTGGTTGGGTTGTAGGTGGTTAGCTTCTTGAGTTCTTTATATATTTTGGATATTAGTCCTCTATCAGATGTGGGGTTAGTGAGGATTTTTTCCCAATCTGTAGGTTGCCAATGATTTGTCTTATTGACAATGTCCTTTTCTTTACAGAAGCTTTGATCCATTGTAGTTCTCTTTAGAAAATCCCCCCCTGTGCCAATGAGTTCAAGGCTTTTTTCAACTTTCATCTACTGTCAGTGTATCTGGTTTTATGTTAAGGTCCTTGATCCACTTGGACTTGAGTTTTGTGCACTGTGACAAATATTTTCATTTTTCTACATACAGACAGCATGTTAGACCAGCACCACTTATTGAAGATGCTTTCTTTTTTCCATTTTATATGTTTGGCTTCTTTGTCAAAGACCAAGTGCCTGTAAGTGTGTAGTTTTATTTCTGGGTCTTTAATTTATTCCATTGATCAATGTGTCTGTCTCTGTACTGATACCATGCAGTTTTTATCACTACTGCTCTGTAGTAAAGCTTGAGGTCATGGATGGTGATTCCCCCAACAGTTCTTTTATTGTTAAGAATTGTTTTCACTATTCTGGGTGTTTTGCCATTCCAGATGAATTTGAAAATTGCTCTTTCCATGTCTTTGAAGAATTGTGTTGGGATTTTGATGAGGATTGCGTTGAATCTGTAGATTGCCTTTGGTAGGATGGCCATTTTCACTATGTTAATTCTGCCAATCCATGAGCATGGGAGATCTGTCCATTTTCTGAGATCTTGGATTTCTTTCTTGAGAGACTTAGAGTTATTGGCATACAGGTCTCTCAAACTTATGGGACATAATGAAAGCAGTGCTAAGAGGAAAATTCATAGCACTAACTTCTCTGGTAAAGAAACTGGAGAGATCTTACACTAACAACTTAACAGCATACCTGAGAGATCCAGAACAAAAAGAAGCAAACTCATCCAATAGGAGTAGAGGGCAGGAAATAGTCAAACTCAGGGCTAAAATCAATCAAATAGAAGCAAAAAGAATAAAACAAAGAATCAACAAAACCAAAAACTAGTTCTTTGAGGGAATCAAAAAGATAGATAAAGCCTTAACCAAACTAACTAAATGGTCCAAAGGCACTCTCCAAATTAACAAAATCAGAAATGAAAAGGGAGACATAACAACAGAAACAGAGGAAATTCAAAAACTCCTACTACAAAAGTCTATACTCAATAAAACTTGTAAATCTAGATGAAATGGATGGTTTTCTAGACAGATAACACATAGCAAACTTAAAGAAAGCACAGATAAACTACCTAAATAGGCCCATATCCCATAAGGAAATAGAAGAAGTCATTAAAAGCTTCCCAACCAAAAAAATACACAGGGCCAGATGGATTTAGTGCAGAATTCTACAAGACCTTCAAAGAAGACCTGATACCAATATTCCTCAAACTATTCCATAAAATACAAACAGAAGAAACACTACCTAATTGATTTTATGAAGCCATATTTACTCTGATACCTAAACCACACAAGGACCCAACCAAAAAGGAGCACTTCAGACCAATCTTGCTTATAAATATCAATGCAAACATACTCAATAAAATTCTCACAAACTGAATCCAAGAACACATCAAAACCATCATTCAAAATAGTCAAGTAGGCTTCATTCCAGGGATGCAAGGCTGGTTCAATATATGAAAATCCTTTAATATAATCCATTATATAAACAGACTCAAAGGAAAAAAAAATCATATGATTATCTCCTTAGATAGAAAAAAAAAGCATTTGACAAGATACAACACCCCTTCATGTAAAAAGTATTGGAGCAATCAGAAATTTAAAGCCCATACCTAAACATAATAAAAGCAATTTGCTGCAAACTAACAGCTAATATCAAATTAAATGGAGACATACTTAAAGCAATCCTAAAATTATTGGGAACAAGAAAACGCTGCCCACTTTTCCCATATCTATTCAACATAGTTCTCAATGTGCAAGCTAGAACAATAACACAAAATAAAAAGAGATCAAGGGGATACAAATTGGCAAAGAAAAAATAAAGGTATCACTATTTGCAGATGGTATGATAGTATACACAATCGGCCCAAAAAGCTCTACCAGAGGACTTCTCCAGCTGATAAAAAAAACTTTAGCAAAGTGACCGGATATAAAATTAACTCAAATAAATCCGTAGCCTTCCTTTATAAAAATGATAAACAGGCTGCGAAAGAAATAAGGAAAACAACTCCCTTCACAATAGCCACAAATAAAAAAAAAAAATGTTTTTAAAGACCCAAATTTGAGTTTTCTCAGATTTTTTCATGTTTTACTTTTCTATATTTTATTCATTTCTCATCACACATTTATGAATTATTACTAGGAGCTAACTTTCAACTTGATTTGTTCTTTTTCTAGACCTTGTGCAGTATGCATAGGCAGTGTGCAGTCTTTTCTGCGAGTATAAATAATGCTAACATCAAAATTCTCTGTCAGTGCTATTTGCAGCCTCTCTTGTGTTCTTGGATGCTGTGATCTCATTTATTTTTCTCAGGGTAGTTTCATTTTTTTTTTTTTTAATTTAACAGTTGACTCAATGGTTATTTCAATATATATGTATATATATATATATATATATATATATATATATATATACATATATATATATATTTGGTGCTAATTTTTTGTTTGTTTGTTTGTTTTTTGTTTTTTGAGGCAAGGTTTTTCTGTATAGCCCGAGCTGTCCTGGAACTCACTCTGTAGACCAGGCTGGCCTCGAACTCAGAAATCCTCCTGCCTCTGCCTCCCAAGTGCTGGATTAAAGGCGTGTGCCACCACAGCCTGGCCTATTTGGTGCTAATTTAATGTTTTTATAAACTTTGTGATTTAACTCCTGTTAGTGATACTGTGTTTCCTTCCTCTGTAATGAAAAGATACCTGGAATCTTTTCACACAGTTTTGAATTGCCTAAACTATTTTATTTTTAGTTATTTTTAAATTTTTTATTAGATATTTTATTTACATTTCAGATGTTATCCCCTTTCCCCATTTCCCTCTACCCAGAAACCCACTATCCCATCATCCCCTCATCTCCTAAAGGGGTTTTCTTAAATGGCCTGTCTTGGAGAATTTTCTGTACTTTTGGAAAGAAGGTATATGTCCTTGTTGGAACTTAAAAGCATTAGTAACATAAATAGATACACTGCTGCTATTTTGTTCATTGTTTTCTACTTGATATTTTTTGTTATTCCAATCTCACAACTTTGCTACTTTTATCTTATTTGCAAGTGAAACATTTTGTTTTCTCTTCATCTCATATATTTTTAAGGTTTTTCTTTTGTCCCTCCATGATACCTACACAACTAATATAATTACAAAAAGATTGTTTTGTGTTAGTAACAAATTAAACAGAAAGTTTAATAGTTTCAAGACCTCTATGTTAATATTAGAATTTACTTCTTTACATTATACATCTAATAACAACTTTTACCTTTTCATTTACTGTGCATACATTTTATTTGAAATTTCATGCTGAAATATGTAGTAATTGCTGTGCTAAAATGCCTGCATTTCAGGTTTTTATCTGCTCTGTCAAAAACTCATGATATTTGAATTTTCTATAGGTTCCTGTGACTCTAGTTTTTTTGTTTATATTCAACAATTTTAATATTTATTTTGGTGTTTACATTGGTGATTATTTCTCAACACTATTCATGGATTTCTTAACAAACTTATATCTCCCTTTTACTTTTAAGGAATTGCTGATCCCAAAATGTAAATTTGTTTCAGAATAGTTTCCTTTCACTATGTTATATGAATCCTTCAAATCTTTCAGGTCCTCAGTTCCTCATTTTGAAATATGATGATGATCTCATGCCGATTAATTTCAATGTGATAAGTCCTAATTCTCCTTTGAAACTTTTCACTGTGTCTATTAATTACAATATGTCTTAATGCATGACTCTTTGGGTTCAAATTTTAGGATTGTTTTTGTCAGAAATGATTTGCATATTCATGGCCCTCTCCTTATGTGGTGATATTTTTCAGAAAATATCCTGTTAAATATGACCTTAGTGTTTTTCCTCTCTTTTCTTTACACAATTCTGTAGCATATTACTTTCTGGTATCATGTACCAGAAATTACTGTTAATAATTGCTGTTAATCTGCAATTTCAAATGACCAGCCTTCAGTCTACTGCTACTGTCATCTGCTTTTACTGCACTGTTGGGATACTCCTTTGAAGCATTTACTTTTGTCGTTGTACTATGTAGCTCAGGAATTCTGCGTCATTTCTATTCATATATGTTTAATACATTCTTAAATTTGTTCATGAAATGTATTTATGATTTACTTTAGGTTTTATTTCAAGCTTTTTGAGATTTTATTATTTAAAGCTGTTTTTAAGAAAGTAATATATCTCCATTTCTTTTAAACGTTTTTCTTTAAAACTTTCATTCAATATATTTCTTTACTTTTACGTCTGTATATTTATCTGTGTACCACATCCTTGCCATGCTAGCGTTTAGCGGAGGGTGTCAGATCCCCTAGAACTGTAGTTACAGGTAATGCAGGCACTGGAAATTGAACCCAGGTCTTTCAGAAGAGCAGCTGGTGCCCTTAAACACTGAGCTATCTCTTCAGCAGCAATTTATGTTACATTTTCATCATATTCACACTCATCCTTCAGCTCCTCCTAGATTCATCTTCCCTTCCTTACTCAACCAACTTTGTGTCATTTTTTTTTAACCCATAAATTTTAATTTGAATTGTCCATCTACACTTTAGTGTATGGTCTTCCTCTAGAGTGTGGTCTATCACTAGGTGTTAGACCCTTAAATACATTCTCTTTTCTTCTCACGGTATTTAATTGCCAATAGCTCCTGAGCTAAAGATGGAAGGTTATACCAACCTCCTTACTCCATGATGAAACTATCTGACTTGAGCTTGCACAGCTCTTTTGTATGTCATTTTAGTTACTGTGAATTTATACATACAAAACTCTGCTGTGTCTGAAAAGCTCTGTTTCTTTTTAGTTCTGAATGTATCATCTCTATTTTTCATAACCTTTCTGAGCCCTCTTCCACATGGATCTCTTAGTCGTGGGAGGAAGAACATGCTCTATGAAGTGGAAAACTGGTTAGATGAACATGCTGAGGCAAGAGCCATGCTGAGGCAAGGCACAGGAATGACAAGAGATGTTTAGAGGGTATAAAAAGGGCTCCACGGAGTGATGGAGAGGGAGCTTGGCTTGCTGATACAGCTAGCTATATAACACTTGTAGCTTTTGTATCTTAGCTGATCTTTACTTCCCTGAGAGAAGCACAGCAGAGAACTTCTCCTGGTGTTCCTATTGGTCCCTCTTGGTGACTCTAGCCAAAGCTGAGGCCTGGCTGTCTCTGCTAGGTTGTACTATCCTTGTTGCTAAATCAAACTCTAACAAACTGAACTGCTGGTGTATCTGTGAAGTGTTTGCTAGTGGTTCAAGCTGTCACTGCCTGCTAACTAACTGCTCAAGACCTGAAAATTGAAATTGAAGCAATAAAGAATACACAAACTGAGAGAATCCTGGAGATGGAAAACCTAGGGATGAGAACAGGAACTAAATGTACAAGCATCACCAACAGAATACATTATATGGAAGAGAGAGTCACTGGTCCATAAATATGATAGAGGAAATCAATATATCTGTAAAAGAAAATGGTAAATCCAAAATGTTCTTAACACATGACACCTAGAAATTCTGGAACACTATAAAAAAGACCAACCCTAAGAATAATAAGACTAGAAGTAGTAGAAGATTCCATGCTTAAAGGACCAGAAAATATTTCAACAAAATCATAGAAGAAAATTTCTCCAGCCTACAAGAGAGAGAGAGAGAGAGAGAGAGAGAGAGAGAGACAGAGAGACAGAGAGAGAGAGACAGAGAGAGACAGAGAGAGACAGAGAGACAAGAGAGAGAGAGAGAGAGAGAGAGAGAGAGAGAGAGATATATTCCTATAAACATACAAGAACCTTCAGAATGCTAAAGAGATTGGGCCAGAAAAGTAAATCCTCCTGCCACATAATAATTGAGGCAATAAATGTACAGAACAAAGAAAGAATATTAAAAGATACAAGGGGAAAAGGCCAAGTAAAATATAAAGATAGAGTTAAGAAAATTACACATGACTTTTCAACAGAGATTCTAATAAACACAAAGGCCTAGGCAGATATATTGCAGTCTCTAAGAGACCACAGATACCAGACTCTACTACTATACTCAGCATAGCTTTTAATCACCATATATGGAAAAACAAGATACTCCAAATGACAAAACCAAATTTAAACTATATCTAGTTTCAAATCCAGCCCTATAAGAAGATACTAGAATGAAACTCAAACCTAAGGCAGTTAACTATTCCCAAGAAAAAACAGGAAATAAACAACCCCACACTAGCAATATCAAAGAAATTGAAGCATAGACTCATGCACACACACACCCACACACGACCATCAATAGCATCAAAATAACAGGAACTAAAAATCATTAATATCTCACAACATCATAGACACAATTCCCTAATAAAAAAGATACAGGCTAGCATATGGAAAACTAGGATCCATCATTCTGCTGCATACAAGAAACATACCTCAGTAACAAAGATGTCTACCTTAACTGAGAGTAAAGGGATAGAAAAATGTTTGTCAGGCAAACGGAAACAAGAAGGAAGGTAGAGTAGATATTTTCTTATCTAATAAAATAGATTTTCAATTAAAATTAATCAAAAGAGATGGGGAAGGACACTTCACACTCATCAAAGGAAAAAATTCACCAATGATGTCTCAACTCTGAACATCTATGCCTGATGTGAAAAAGCACCCATATTTTAAAAAGAAACATTACTACAGCTTAAATCACACATAGAACTCCACACATTAGTAGTGGGAAACTTTAAAACCCCACTCCCACCAATGGACAGGTCATTGAGAGAGAATAAAAAAGATATGCCTTTTTTTTTCCTCAGCATCTTGTGCAAACTTCTCCAAAATCGACCATTTATAGGGTCACAAAGCAAGCTTTCAATATCAGAAACAACATAAAGCCTACAAACTAATGGAAACTGAACAAATCTCTACTGAACGACCATCGAGTCAGAAAAGAAGTAAAGAAATAACTTAAAGACTTTCTAATATGCAATGAAAATGAAGACACAGCATACCCAAACTTATGGCACACAGTGAAAGCATCGCAAAGAGGAAAGTTCATAGCATTAAAAGCCTTCATAAAGAAATTAGATAGATCTCATACTAGCAACTGAAAAGCACACCCGGAAGTTCTAGAACAAAAAGAAGCAAACACATACAAAAGGAGTAGATAGCATGAAAAAATTCAAAGTCAGAGGTGAAATCAATCAATTAGAAACAAAGGGAAAAATACAAAGAATCAAAGAAACCAAGAGCTGGTTCTTTGAGAAAGTCAACAAAGTAGACAAACCTTTAGTGAAACTAACTAAAGAGCAGAGAGATAGCATCCAAGTTAACATAATCAAAAATGAAAACAGGAACATAACAACAGACACTGAAAGATTCCAAAGAATTATTAGGTCCTAATTCAAAAACCTGTATGCCACGAAGTTTAAAAATCTAAAGGAAATGGATAATTATTTTGATAGATAGCACTTACTAATCAAGATCAGATAAACTATGTTAAGATTCATATATCCCCTAAAGATTAGCATTAAAAGTCATAAAAAATCTCCTGACCAAAAAGAAAAGCATATGACCAGATGATTTAGTGCAGTATTCTACCAGACTTTGTAATAGCAATATTCCTCAAACTATTCCACAAAATAGGAACAGAAAGAATGCCGTCAAACTCATTCTATGAGACCACAGTCACTCTGATACCTAAAGCCCACAAAGACTGGAAAAAGATACGGAATTTCAGATAAACTTCCCTTTAGAACATTGATGCAAAATACTCAATAAAAAAATCACAAACTAAATCCAATAATATATCAAAAACATTGTCTACTATGATGAATTAGATAATTTCTCAGATATGCAGGGATGGTTCAATATAAGTAAATACATCAATGCCATCTCTCACACAAACAAACTGAAAGAAAACACATATTATCGTCTCATTAGATAGTGAAAAAGCCTTGAACACATGGACCACCCCTCCATGATGCAAGTCTTGGAGAAATCAGGGACACATGTGCATCCCTAAAACAATAAAGGCAATATGCAACAAGCCAATAGCCAACATCAAATTAAAGGGAGAGCAACATAAAGCAATTCCACTAAAATCAAGGACAAGACAAGCTTGCTCACTCTCTTCTTATATTCTTATATAGTGCTTGACGTTCTAGCCAGAACAATAAGACAACTAAAGGAAACCAAGAGGGTACAAATTAGAAAGGAAGAAGTCAAAGTATTGCATTTTACAGATGACATGATAGTATAATACATGATCCCAAAAATTTTACCAGAGAACTCCTACGGTTAATAAACAGTTTCAACAACCTGGCTTTTGAGGAACTCAAAAAAAAAAAAAATGAGTATCCTTCCTTTATACAAACAATAAAAGGGCTGAGAAAGAAATTAGGGAAAACAGTCTACAAATCCAATGTAATTCACATCAAAATTCCAACACAATTCTTTATAGATATCAAAAGAGCAATTTTCAACTACATATGGAAAAATAAACAACTATAAAAACCTCAGGAGACCTACAACAATAATGTAAAATAAGAGAATTTCTGGAGGTAACACTTTTCCTAACTTTAAGCTGTACTATAGAACAATAGTATTAAAAACTATGTGGCATTGGCATAAAACAGACAGGTTGATCAATGCAATAGAATCAAAGACCCTTGTACTTGATTTTTGACAAAGTAGGGAAAACCATTAAAGGGAAAAATAAAGCATCTTCAACAAATGGTGCTAGTCTAACTTGATGCTTGCAGGTACAAGAATGAAAATAGATCTATATTTATCACCCTGCACAAAATTCAAGTCCAATTGGATCAAAGATATCAACATGAAACCAGATACATTAAATCTAATATGAAAGAAACTGGAGAACTGCATTGAACAAACTGTCACAAGAGACAAGTTCCTGAATAGAACACTAATGACTCAGGCACTAAGATTAACAAATAATAAATGAGAGTTCATAAAGCTAAAAGTTTCTATAAGGCAGAAAACAGCATTAATAGGACAAAACAACAGCCTACAGAATGGGAAAAGATTTTTAACAACTATACATCTGATAGACGATTGATATCCAAAGTATATAAAGAACTCAAGAAATTAGACACCAATAACCCAAATAACCCAATTAAAATGGGGTTCAAAACTGAACGATATTTACAACAGAGGAATCTCGAATGGCTGAGAAGTATTTCATGAAATATTTAATGTCCTGTGTCATCAGGGAAGTACAAATTAGAATGACTCTGAGATTATATCTCGCATCCATCAGAGAATGGCTAAGATCAAAAACTCAAGTGACAGCACACTCTGGTAAAGTTGTGGAGCATGACGAACACTCCTTCATTTTTGATAGGAGAGAAGATTTCTTTCTTCCTTTCTTTCTCTCTTCCTTCCTTCCTTCCTTTCTTCCTTCCTTCTCTCTTTTTTAAAGAATTACTTATTTATTTTATGTATATGAGTACACAGTTGCTGTTTTCAGACACACCAGAAGAGGGCATCAGATTCCATTGCAGATGGTTGTGAGACACAGTGTGCTTGCTAAAAATTGAACTCAGGACTTCTGGAAGGGCAGTCAGTGCTCCTAACTGCTAAGCCATCTCTCCAGCCTGAGATTTCTATAACTACTCTGGACATCAACATTGCTGTTTCTCAGAAACTCGAGAATTGTTCTACCTTAATACTCAACTGTATCACTCCTGGGCTATACCACATTCAAAGTATCCTCTACCATACCACAAGGACTCAGGCTCATCTATGTTCTTAGCATCATTATTCATAGTAGCCAGATCCTGGAAACAACCCACGTATCCTTCAATGTAAGAGTGGATAAAGGAAATGTGGTATATTGACACAGTGCAATACTACTCAGATATTAAATACAAAGACAGTGTGAAAGTTTCAGGCAAATGAATGGAACTAGAAAATACCATCCTGAGTAAGGTAACCCAGACCCAGAAAACATGCATAGTATGTTCTCAGTTATAAGTGACGTGGGCCATAAAGTGCAAGTTAAACATACTACATAATCAACAGACTCAAAGAAGCTAAGTAACAAGGAGTTCTCAAGGGAGGATGCTTGAATCTTACTCCGAAGGCAATATAAAAGAGACATGGATGGATAGAGTGAGTTGGGTAAGAGAGAAGGTGGGGAGGCAAATGGGGATGGGGATCCAGTGGGGCAAGTAGGGGGATGAGGGCTGGGAGAAAGAACAGAAATAGGTGGGGTAGCTAACATCTTTTGGATGAGCAGGAGCAGAAGATTGGGACAGAGGAGGCTCTCGGGAGTCTATGAGGGATGACTCTAGCAAAGCCTCATAGCAGCTGGGGACATGGGGTGTGAAGTGACCTCCTCTAGCCAGACAATACTTCCAGTGGATAATGGGGTACACCAACCCACCCACAAAATCTTTTCCCGAAAATTTGTCATGCCTAAAATATGTGGAGGAATAAAGATGAAACAGAGATTTAGGGATGGCCAAACAATAACTGGTCCAACTTGAGATTCACTCTGTGTGAAAGAGCCAACATCTAATATTCTTAATGATACTCTGTTGTGCTTACAGACAAAGGTCTAGCTTAACTTTCTTCATTCATCAGCTGATGAAAACAGACACAGAAATCCTCAGCCAAACATTGGGTGCAGCTTGGGGATTCCTGTGGAAGAGTTGGGGAAAGGATTGAGGAAGGCAGAGTATCAAGGACACAACAAGAAGAACTTCCAAGTCAACTAACTTGAAAGAAGAGAGAGAGAGAGAGAGAGAGGAAGAGGAGCAGGAGGAGGAGGAGGAGGTATGGGATGTGAAACAGTGGTGGAATAGTCAGAGGGTGGACCAGAAGGGAAAAAGGACTGTAAAAAATGATTTTAAATATTAATTGATTAATTAATTGATTAAAGAAAGTGCAATCTTCATATTTCAATGTCTGTTGCTTGAACATGTATTTTGTTGATATGTCCTCATGGTTGAGGTTCAGCTTGTCTTCTCTCTCTCTCTCTCATTCTTCATCTGTCTCTTGTCGTAATAGAATATAAGAGCATTACTTGGTTCTAGGCCCACATAAATACAGTACACTTCTTCCTTGGAAGAAAGACATGGCTATATGTTCAGAAAATTATATATATATATATATATATATATATATATATATATATATATATATATATATATGGCATATATGTGTGTGTGTGTGTGTGTATGCATGATTTCTTCAGTCACTGACTATTTTCTTTAGAGTTAAATATAATTTCAATATTGTTCTTTATATTTCTTTCAAATGTTCAAATCGGTCCTGGGCAGTCATCTTGGTCTTTCACTAGGAAGATAAAGATGAGTTTGACAAAGGAATTTGAACAAAACATCTGGTATCTATAGATTGATCTAGTGCGACTATGGTCCTTCATATGACCAAAAGTATCTTTAGGTAAAAGATAAATAATTTCAAGTTTATTTAGTTCACTAGTATTTTGCTTTTTTGATTTTAAATCATAATTGAAAAAATCTAAATAATGCACAATTTTAGCCATCCCTTTGTTATACATACTCAGAGAATTTAAAGAAATGTTGAGAATATGTAAAATTGAAAGGTGTTCTTAACCCAAACACCCATATTCCCAAATAAGCTATGAGAGTTTCCATAGGAGGTTTTACATAATTTTTCAGCATGTTAAAGAAAATTCATATACTTATCTCAACAATGTGGTTGTTAAAGCAAGGACTACATAACATTGGTTGATATGGCACCAAAGATGGGTGTTAGGTATTTCACCACTTTGATGTATCTTATAAATAATTTTTTAGATCTGATTATTAGAGTAGTGTCAGGAATATTGATGACTTATCACATTGTGAATGAGATGATCTGAGTCTATGCATAGTGAAACATACAATACTTCCTTGCTGTTTCATATAACTAAAACTGTAACTGACTCGACATTCCACTCATTCCATGTGTGTTCTTATTTACCAGGATGATAAAGCACTAATAGATTCTTATTACTAACCAGAGGGCAAAGTGGATTTCTCTTTGGCATTTTTGTGACTGTCCTAGCATTTTACAGTGAATGCCCAGAGGAAAGTGAACGAATTGGAATATAATAGAGATGAAGCAAAATGTAAATGACAAGGCAGGATGCAGACAGATTTTTGTGTGTGTGTGTAAAAAATGATTCAATATAACCCTTTCCCCTGGATAATGATCTATTGAGAGGATATTTTAAATTACAATTTCATAGAATTACAGGTCTTAAAGCTAAAAGGCAAGTTGAATAATAATGTCTTGCAAACCAAAGCTTCCAGGCAGAAGATGTATCATACACCCTGTCCACACACTGGCTAATAACATCTTCCAAGATTACAAAGAAGAAAATCCAATTTTTAAACTTCTGATACAAAAGTGCACTGTATTATCTTAATGTATGTCATAATTTGAAGTTTGAGCCATTGAATCCATTCAAATACTTAATGAACATATAATCAGATAAATGTTGGTATCATGTGATGAGAGACACCATTAAGATATATCCTATTGATAAGGAATCAGGAAAGAAAATATATCTATTATAAATATAATCAGTTCAGTTTTTCATGAAGTGAAACCTCTGTTTGATTACTTTAGTGATTAGGAAGTTAGAAAATTATATTTCAGCCAGCAGAGATATCTTATGTAGGGACTAGGAACTCTGGAGAAAGTTATCAACACAATGCTGCTCAAAGATTACCTGACTTATTTAAGGTGTCACGTGTGTGCTAGTGGAGATGCAAAATTGATTTGTAAGTCAGTTAAAGGAATGATCTCACCAGAAATAAAAAGGAAAAAATGTATAAATAATGTATAAATGTTAAATAAGAAAAGCAAAGTGCTTTCAATACTTTCCCCATGGTTATTAGAAAATACTCTGACAAAAACAATTCAAAGGAGAAAGGGATCATACTAGCTCAGAATTCCAAACTTCAGTCCATCATGATGTAGAATTCACAGCAGGAAGAGCTTAAGGTAGAAGGTCAAATTGTATCCACAATCAAGCAGGAAGTGATTAACTCCTGTATTAAGCTCAAAGCACAAGAAATGGTGCTTCTCACAGTAGGCAGAACTATCTATTTCAGTTAACCTAATGAAAATGGTTCATACTTTGTTTCCTTATTTGTATTCTGCCTCCCATGAGTATTTTGTTCCCCTTTCTAAGAAGGGCCAAAGCACCCACACTTTGGTCTTCCTTCTTCTTGAGCTTCACGTGTACTGTGAATTCTATCTTGGGTATTCTGAGCACTTGAGATAATATCCACTTATCAGTGAATGCATACTATGGGTTTTCTTTTGTGATTGGGTTACTTCACTCAGAATATTTTCTAGTTTCATCCATTTACCTAAAAATTTCATGAATTCATTGATTTTTAGTAGCTGATTGTGTAAATGTACCATGTTTTCTTTATCTATTCCTCTGTTGAAGGACAACTGGGTTCTTCAGATGAGACTGAAGGAAAGGCCATCCAAAGACTGCCTCACCCTGGGATCCATCCCGTATACAGTCACCAAACCCAGACACAATTGTGGATCCCAAGAAGTACATGCTGACAGGAGCCCGATATAGCTGTCTCCTGAAAGACTCTGCCAGAGCCTGACAAATACAGAGGCGGGTGTTCACAGCCAACCATTCAGTTGAGCATGGGGTCCCCAATGGGCTCCTCAATGAAGTAGTTAGAGAAAGGACTGAAGGAGCTGAAGGAGTTTGCAAATCCATAGGAAGAATAATAATATCAATCAGCCAGACCTCCCAGAGTTCCCAGGGACTAAACCACCAACCAAGGAGTACACATGGAGGGACCCATGGCTCCAGCTGCATATGTAACAGAGAATGGCCTTGTCAGGCATCAATGATAGGAGAGGCCCTTGATCCTGTGAAGGCTTGATGCCCCAGTGTAGGAAAATTCGAGGGTGTGGAGGTAGGAGTGGGCAAACACCCTCATAGAAGTAGGGGCAAGGGGATGAGATAGGGCATTTCTGAGGGGGAATCCAGGAAAGGGGATAACATTTGAATTGCAAATAAAAAAAATAATATCCAAGAAAAAAAAAAAAACTCCAAAAAAAAAAGTGCTCTCATAGTCCTGCTGAGAGGCATTTTCTCCGTGGAATTTTATATCTCATTACATTGACAATTGAAACATACCATAATACATAGTGCCTTTTGTTTTTATCTTGTGGTCATCATTATTGTAGTCCTCATCTTCACCCTCATCTTCTTCCTCACCCTATTTTTCAGATAATCCCTGTTATCTTCAAAGGAAGAAAACACAATTTAAAAATATCTGGTTTTGAGGTAAAATATCAAGTAGAGATTATAAAGAGTTTTTCACGTGTAGGGCCATGCCTATAGTAATAGTGAGACTTAATAGAAACTCCTAAATTCAATAGTGCAATGAAACACTGCAACTAGAATATCAGCAGTCATTGTTTTGGTGGAGACCGAAGATATGAAACATGAAACACTTTGTTGAGAGAGGGAAGTTATTTTTAAATGTAGATTCCCATAAATAATTTCTCTATGTTTATTAACAAAGACCAAAATAAAAATAAATATCTATCTTAAAATTTTATAGCCATATAGACTATATACCTACCTACCCACCCACCCCCACCTCCCCACCCTCGAATTTCCCTACACGGGACATCAAGCCTTCACAGGACCAAGGGCCTCTCATCCCAGTAATGCCTGACAAGGCCATCCTCTGCTACATATGCAGCTGGAACCATGGGTCCCTCCATGTGTACTCCTTGGTTGGTAGTTTAGTCCCTGCAATCATGCAGCCATCACATATGCCAGTAAAAGAGTAAGTTCTTAATATAATTGTAGCTTCTATTGTTGTTGATTTTTATTTTCATTGTTTGTGCTATAATAATAACAACAACTTTAAAAATACTATCCTACACGAACTTGATAATAAATAACCGAATCTTGGAGGAGAGCAGAAATGTAAATGTTCAACTGGCAATCATTATTGTAGCTATATGGCTGAAAACAGAAAATTGACAAAAATCTTCAGAATCTTTTGTTATTTAGCTGTTTGTATAAAAACAGAGTTTTTGACATTTGAACATCCAGTATTAAACAAGTAAACACTAGAGGCAGTTGGAAGGGTGAATCTTCAGGAACAGAGCAAGTGGCACATTCTTGTCCTTGCCTGAATAAATAAATTACAGGTTTCACAGCATTCTCTGAGTAGCAAAGTAGGCTGGCTTTAGGCCAAAATGAAAAAATATGCAGAGTTTTCCTTCAGCTGCTGACTGTTCAAATGCGCTGCAGGAGTGGAGGAGGATTATAGGATGTGTCCTGAAAACTCCTTCAGGGTTTGCAAACCTGAGGCGCATCATGCCATGTTCTCTTCTCTCTATCATATATTTTCATAAAAGGGAACTGAAGTTAAATGAATATTTAAAATTGGCTTAAAGGAGCATAGAAGTCAGAAAAAAAAGCAGCATGGCATTTGAGTTGTATAAAGAGTTTTATGGGAGGCTTGGCTTTGCCAGGGATAGTTGACACTGTTTATTGCTCTAGGAGACTGAGATTTCTGGAGGATCTGCTGACACAAGTACATGCTCTGCTGGTGACAGGCTTATAAGTCATTGTTCAACCTTGAAATTGGCATGGACTCCAAACATCATCACCAAAGATTATATTCCTACAAAATATGACATACAGATTTTCTTTTCTGAGGTACACAAACATCACGCTTCCTCCAAACAACAAATCTTCCCACTAACATGGGATGCACAACTACATAGTCATTGTCATAAGGCACATTGATTCAGATCTCACCTAATTGATTTGAATTATTAACCCACATGATTCACTATTATCCTTTCTGTTTTCCAGCTAAAGAATCTAAGCCAGAAGAAGCTACATATCTCCAAGTTCATACAGGGAACTCTTGTCCACAGATAATTATGTTCTCAACTCCTCAGCCCTGCATGTTTTGCACTGCTCTGGTTAATCAGAGCAGGTTATCTGTCATGGTGATATATGTCTCTGATTTGTAAATCTGTTTTGGTTTGTTTGCATTACGATAGTCCTATAACCCACACTAGCCTTCAACTGTTTCTTTAAATGAGGTTGACCTTGAACTGTGATCCCTTAACTCCATATCCAGCGTACTGGGATAATAGGAATGCAGTTTCTTATGTAGTATTTGCAGAATGGTTTTCTGAATGACAGTCTTGGCTGTGCCTGAGTAAATTTCTACAGTAGCAGAAATGAGCACATTGTTGAACAGTTATCACAACTAGTATGTCTCATTCAGACTTATTGTGATTTGCCAAAGTATACATACCCCTTTGTTTTCTTATACAGCATCCGAATAGATCAATGCTCACCAGTTATCTGATTTTTAGTTTCATATTCATTATTTGAATATATTCAAGAACTTCTGGTTAAATTTAAAAAAAAACCATTAGAACTTACAGGTTATCATGTTCACCTAACCTTAGATTGGAAATGACCATTATATTCTTGCTTAGCCAAGTCAATACTTATGAGAGCTCTACTTCTAACTATACAGATTTTGTCCTCCTACATGGAGATGTGCAATGATCCCCTGCAGCTGCCTTAAGCCAAAAACAGCACCAAACCCTATACAGGTTATATTTAACTACACGAGCACATAGTAATTTATTGTTTTTCACACCATATTTCTCTGCTTACCATACTTTGTGATCTTAGATCTTACAGTTTGATCAAAAGCAACAATAGCATAATCTAAACTTAAATTCTGTAAAATTTCATAAAAAGATGTTTCCATAATATATAACTAAAAAACCATAGCATTTTATTTTCTTTTTACATAATGACAGCATTTTAATTTTTACCTTTTATTTTCATGTCCAAATCGACAGCATCACGACACTTTTATCTTCAGGCCAGCAGGAATAATTTCTACTATTTGACTATGAGTGCTACAATATTATGATTTTTGAACTGTTTAACAGAGGTAGCTACTAAAAGGTTGACGGGCAGGTACTGTACATAGCATTAATATAATAATAGAAAAATGAATCCTCTCCTAATAAGTCAGAACAGAGCAATGCATAGATTCATTATACTTCTAAGAATGCATACTAGTTTAAATTTTATTTATTATTCCTATATAGAATTTTCTCATTGAATCTGAGGTTGTTACAAATGAGGAGGGAGTACTTTAGACATACAAAATGTCTGTGTTATGTTATAGGAGGTAGGTTTTGAGGACTCTACTTGTTTATATGATTTCAGCAAGTGCTTAATTATCATGCACCTAGAGCATTCCTGTTTGATGAGTTTCAATGCATAAGAAATAATATATCTCACTATATTGTTCTAACACAAGAATCTTTTCTTACTTTCAAACTTCATTCTAAAATTTCAGTATCCCTTTATCATGATCGACATCTCCCTCCCTACATCGTACAGTGATGGATAACTGTAAATCATTTTTCTTATATAAGAGAATTCAATCCAGCATGTCTCTTCCTCCCTGCAAAAATATCTTCATATTTGTATATTTTAATGTTTGGTCGCTGGCATTTTTGTAGTTGACATAGATAGTGTTATGTATTTTTTTATAGTCTATGTGTAAGGCAAGACAATAAACACAACACGGTTTTTAAAGCATATCCTTATCATATTATATTGCATTTACCTCAACAAATGCCAAAGTTAGTAAACTTTTAAGTTAGAATAATTAAGAAGTAAATTAAATTATTTGCAAAGTCCACAGATGTAGAAGTAATTATTTAAAAACAGCCTCTGGTCAAACCGACTTTCTAAGCTATGGTGACTCTGCCTATCTCAGCTACCATGGTTCTTGGCCGGAGGCCACGTGCGTTCCACAGCTAAAAACGGCCAGCTAGAAATACCAGCCATGCCACCCATGAGATGCCAGCATGAGAGATGGTTCTGCCAATCTTCCACACTGTATCCGAAAGGCTGAGCATTGCCCAGATCATCCCACCATCCATGCGGGCCTGCTAGGAAAATGAGACTCTAATGCTTAAATTATCCCAAAGCTTATATATTTGGTAATGATCAGTAACAAGATGTTCATACAATCAAAAGGGCAATCCAACATCCAAACCTAGATATACCAACTACCTTTGACTGCTACAGACACGTGAACATCTGCCTCCATGTTCCCCTCTCTCTCATTCCTCTCTCCTAGCTCCTCCTCTTCCTTTTCCTCTCTCCTCCTTACTCTTCCTCTTCCTCTCCTTACTCCTCCAACCTTAGCTCCTGCTATACACAGACTATATTGGAGAGACAAATGTCTATCAAGCAGTGTAGAACCAACAATTATAAATCATTTAGATCATCTTCCCTAAAATTTATTTGGTTCTGATTCTGAAAGTCAACCAAAATTCTATTAATGAAATTATCATATGTGACATATTTTTGATTATTTCAGTGACAGACTACATTACTAATACCTGTAAATCTATCTTTCTTATCCATTAGTTATACTTTTGGTCCTCTATTGAATGGTAAGAATACAGGAAGGTCTTGTGTGTGCTGTAGAAATATTTGTTAGTTTATATGTGCCCCTGTGCTTCTGGGAAACCATATTTCCTTAGAGTCATTTACCACTTGCCTCTCTAATCTTCCTACCTTCTTTTTGCATAGTTCTCTGAACTTTCGAGAGAGGGAAGATGTAGAACATACCACTTTAGGCCAGAATTCACCATGCTACAAGCTTTCTTGCTTCTCTGGACATTACATAGTATAGGTTTGTTTCATTTAACAGCTACTGCAAGAAAAAGGTTCTCTGCTGAGAGTTGAACGATGCCTAAATTATGGGTATAACTACACAAGATCCAGCTATACTGGTATTGGGTATATATCCAATGATTCTAGATCTTATTACAGAGATACTTGTTCATTGTCCCAGATCTCCCCCTATCTCTCTACCCACACATCTTTATGTTCCTCCTCAAAACTAGCAGCAATCAAAAAGTATACCTATAAAAATTAAGAAAGAAAATAAGAGTACTAAAAACTTGAGTAAGACTCTTCTGCCATTTTAAAGCCTCCTTATAATGTACAAAAGAAATAAAAATTTGACTCAAACATCATAGTAACTACAATATTTTTCAGAAGCAACGAGTAAACACTTCAGTATTTTATTAATCCCAGAAAGCACACACAGAAGTTAGCTAAAACAAAACAAAACAAAACAACAACAACAACAAAAAAACAAGTATAATGAATTCCTTCTGTATTTAAAACAGTTCTATAATATAGTTGGTTTTGAAAAAGTAATTTGTCTTTTACTAAAAATATTCATAACATTTGCTGTACCTGTTAGGTTTGTCAACTTGACACTCAAAAGGGGGAATCTTGATTGACAATTTCAAACATCATATTTTGCCTGTGAACATGTTTGTGGGGCATGTGTGTCTCAATTTACTGTGAACCTACCATCCTGCGCCTAGACATGTAGTCCTCAGAGATATAAGAAATGTTTATTAACATGGGTCTAAAAGAAAGACAGTACGTAGTTTTCTTCAATAGTATTTTTCTCTGCTCCTTTTTACTATGTTCCTGCTCTAGCATCTCTCAAAAATGAACCGTGAGTGGGACATTTAAGCCAAATAAACTTATTCATCCCAAACTTGCTTTTGATCACTGTGCTTATAACCACTACAGAAACCAGGGTATTGATTATATTGAAAGTATGCATAGATGATTCTCCAGGGTTGAAATCATGTATATATTGAAATTTCGTGGTTCAGAGACCTTCCATAGTCAAGGTCAATATGTTATAATAAAACCAGTACTGCGCATAGAACACAGCAATGTCAATAGCAACAAAAACAATGCAATCTATTTAGAAAAATGTTAAATTTAAACAAGGATGAATGACCAAAAGTAGAACTCATGCATCATATATGACATTTATCAGAAATTCTAAAGAAAGCAGGTACTTAACACTTCTAAATGTGAACCAAAGAATTATAAACTCAGAAATGTAGTTTTATTACATAACACCTGAAAGCATTTCTTTTGTTAGCCCTATCAATGTAACTTACAATCAAGGTTTGCTATGTTGTTCCACACTTTCAAAGAGAATTTTAGAATGACTGAGAAGTGAATGTCAGAGGCACCTAATTTCTGTTTTGTCACTAAAACCTATCTTGTATTTGTTAAATTTTTTGCAATTATGCATTTTAATATTTTATTTATATAGAATTAAGTACTAATTCTGCATGACATTTGAGATCTAAGCTCCAAAATTTGTGTTTAAATATAAGCTCTGTATATCCTCAGACCTAAGTAGGTGCTGCTTATTGTTCTCTGAATAATTTTATTTATTGTAATATGGGCTCAGATAGAATACATGAACACTTTCTTTATTGGTAAATCATAACAATGTTCCTTAAAATGTTACTATATCATGTAATTCTACCTTCATTATTCTATTTTTCTTCTCTAATATTTTTCATTCATCCAACTTAAATGAATTTAATCACATTTTTTTTCTTGATTACCTAATAGTCCACTTCTCTTCATCTTTTTTCTAAGCCCTACATATCATCAAGGACAAATTGGTTAAACTTTTCCATTAGCCTCAATTGGTCATTGCCCATGTCTTGTCTTACTCCAAACCTAGCAGCTTGGATTGCTGCAATCACATTATCATGGCCCTAATATATATGGATTTGTTTGGATGTTGTTCTACTCTAACATAGAGTTTCTGATTTTCCAGTATTTCTTATTTTGTCATGAAAAGGAAGAATACATTGTGTTTTTTCTCTAAATTATCTATGACATATAATATTATCTAAATATGTATGTAGAAACTGTAATTGTACATATTCTCTGTCTCTGTCTCTCTTTTTCTTGCTCACATATGTGGAAATACATGTTTGTAAAAGATGATTTAATATCTAAAAATTTATTCATGTATTCTTTGATAAATAAGGGAGGAGATGAAATGCTACATATCTCAAAAAATGCTCAATGGAATCTAATTTAATGTACTGGAATATATATGTCAGTAACTATCTGTGACAAGTTTTCATTCCTAATTTTAGTTACTTCTTGAGGCATAAAATTTGTACATTTTTTAAATGAGCTTTACTACAGTTTTATGTAAATCAAGAATACAGTATATGAACATATCTGGCTAATAGATATTTCTGTTTATCCACAAAATCATAGTTATAATATCAAGTCTGGAATAAGATGATCATATTTATGCCCACGATGCAGAAACTTATTCTTTACATCATCTATGTCACTATTTCTTTTTCCAGTGAGAGAACCTAAGTGCTCTGAAGGTAATCTGATACACAAAACACTTTCAAAATATCCGTCAGTTATGAACACTCATTTATGAAGGACTAACATTTAAGAAAACCCTACCTACTGTGTCATTTTTTGAGATTACAGCTTCTATACTAGAGACATATATTTAGATGGAGCCTAAAGTATTTTCTGTGGGGTTTTTGATTTGTATAGTTAGTATTCATTTCGTTGATGATGAAATTCCCACAGGGAAACATTGAAGAGCACTAATAATTGCTAATAAATAGCTGAAATAGAGGTGGACTACGAAGGGCAGAAGGAGCTTCTATGACCAGGAGACAAATTTGAGTAAAGGATTTATGATCTTTCCTCAGGAAAATTGTAGATCTTTTTTTAGATTTTATAAAATGACCCAAAGAAAAGATAGATTTCTCTTTTTTCATCAATAGTTATTTTATATTTGATTTCTCCTATTTTGTCATTTAAAGGAAGAATACATTGTGTTTTTCCTCTAAATTATCTATGACATATAATATTATCTAAATATGTATGTAGAAACTGTAATTGTACATATTCTCTTGAATATTGAATATATAAAATTATTGAATATTAAAAAATAAGTTAACAGCATTTATTCCCTTTTTTATTGATTTCTTATAGACAAAGCCCTGTTAACTCAGTAAATTTATGTTAAATATCATTGCAAAGACCTTTCTGAATTAAAATATAAGAGATAAAGTTATCTATGAAGTGGAAACTTAAGGGTTCTTTGGGAAGTCAGTTGGATTATGTTTTGCTGGGGTAAACACATGAAGGAATGTTTCGTTAAAGTGGACGAATGTGTGAAAGGCTAAGGCAGAGTCACTGAAGCAGACATAGAAGAGAGAATGTTCTGCTAAAGCAAGCATGTAAAAACACTCATAATGGAAGATTTTGGATCTTTCAAAAATATGTCATTTCCATGAAAAACAAACAAAATGCTAAAATCTTGCATCCTCACAAAGATCACACAAAGCCCTTAGCTAGGTTTGCCAGTTTGATTTTCTGGAGAACAGTCTAAACTGTGATGCTGTTTGTGTTAAAGCTATAGTCTTCAACATCACAGAAGTGCTCTTAAAACACTAGAGACTCCTGAGAGTTGAAGTTCTGTCATCTTACTCCATCATCACCGTCAAAGAGGCATTTATACCTGCAAGTCCCCTAAGAAGCCTCCAGGGCCTCAGTACTCACAATGGATGTGCCCCCTTGCTGGGGAACCCTGAAACAAGGGAAACGAAAATTTCCTGCACACAAACCTGAATTTTTACCCAGACAGTAACTGACATCTTTATTCTACTGAAGAATAAATGACACTTCATGTTTTCTTAGAAAATTTTAACCCTAGAAACCTGGTCACTGTATCTCAAGAAGGTAGTCTGGGAGAAAGGGAAAATGTTTTTCCAGCTATGAGGCTTGAAACAAGGCAGTGTAGCCTTAGGAACTTTAACTTTATAATATTATCTACTTATTCATTTATTATCAATATTTAAATTTTGCATTACTGTATTTACTGTTTATTATTTTTCAATGAGTATTGCATCTTTGTTTAAGGACTGTTCTTTTCTTCCACCAATATTTCAAATAACAGAACTGTCCATTCAACTTAAAAATCAATCAATTATTCAATATCTAGAATTATATAAGAAAATGCTAGTCTTTTCTGATGCTTTTTCTTTAACTTGGAAAAATGCTAGTACTTATTTCTTCTAACCAAACTTTTTTTCCATAGAGGAGCCAAATGAAATACCACATTCTTCAATTGCTACCTAATGATTACTACAACTAAATATGAAAGAAAAATCTCCTTTTGTAGAGATAATGTGAAAATTGAAATTTTAATTCTGAAACAACTTCAAATTTTGACTTTGTTTAGTAACTAACAGAGTGGCTGAATTCCTAATTCAGAGCGTTAGTCTTAGAAAAAGTGATCCTGCTCATTCTTTGGGTATCTTATACATTGCAATGTCCTTTGAGGCCCCTGATCAAAGTTGGAAGCCACATATTAATTGAAATTTATATCTTTGGCACTTGGAGAGTCTTGCAGCTGGGCTTTGATTTGCTATGCAAATTATAGTAATTCACAAATACTTGCATCACTTGTACTATTTTTCAATATGCTTCTATTTGCATAGAGGGAAGTGTGTGTGTGTGTGTGTGTGTGTATGTGTGTGTGTGTGAGAAAGAGAAAGAGAGAGAGAGAGAGAGAGAGAGAGAGAGAGAGAGAGAGAGAGAGAGGAGTCTGTGTGTATCTGTGCATATTCATATACAAATCGCATTCTGCATTCTGTTTGGGTTTTCATTTTTTTATTTCAGTTACTTGTTTGTTTTATGTATTTTAGTAAACAGAAGATTCACAAATGGAAATGAAAAGGAGAAAGGTGTGGAAGAGCTGGCTTCTCTCTCTCTCTCTCTCTCTCTCTCTCTCTCTGTCTCATATATACATATATACATATTCATATACATATGTATTTGGTTATTTTATTTATTTACATTTCAAATGTTATCCCCTTTCCCAGTTTCCCCTCTGCAAGCCCCCTATCCCTGTCCCCACTGCCCCCTGCTTTTATGAGGCAGCTCCCCAACCCACCCACTCACTCCTGCCTCACACTCACTCCAGCCATCTCGCCAGAGCATTCCCCTACACTTGGGCATTGATCCTTGATCATTGACCAAGGGCCTCTCCTGCTATTGATGCCCTACAAGGCCATCCTCTGCCACATATGCTGCTGGAGCCATGGTTCCCTCCATGTGTATTCTTTGGTTGGTGGTTTAGTCCCTGGGAGCTCTGGGGGGATCTAGTTGGTCAATTTTGTTGTTCTTCCTATGGAGTTCCGAACCCTTTCAGCTCCTTCAGTCCTTCCCCTAACTCTTCCATTGGAGTTCCCATTCTCAGTCAATAGTTGGCTGAGAGCATTCAATTATTGGCGAGGCTTTGGCAGAGCCTCTTAGGGGACAGTCATATTAGCTTTCTGTCAGCAAGTGCTTCTTGGCATTAGCAATAGTATCTGTGTTTGTTGTCTGTAGATGAGATGAACACCTAGGTGGGGCTGTCTCTGTGTGGCCTTTCCTTCAGTCTCTGCTCCACTTTTTGTCCCTGCATTTGTTTTAGACAGGAACAATTCTGGTTAATATTTTTGAGATGGGTGGGTGGCCCCATCCCTCAACCAGGCTCTATTTGGGTTTTGAATTCAATGTTTTAGAGTATGCTTTGAAATCAAGGATGGTGATTATAGATAGATAGATAGATAGATAGATAGATAGATAGATAGATAGATAATTTTTTATTATATATTTATTTTATAAACCTAATTCATAAACACATACAATATTTAAAATTTGGAGATTAAAATATAGTTACATCATTTCCATCATCCTTTTCCTTTTCTGCTTTGCCTGATCCCCTCTTGTCTTTTTCAAATTCATGTACCCTTTATTTCTTTAGCTGTTGATACATGGATATATGTAT
This sequence comes from Mastomys natalensis, assembly GCA_021653895.1. Taxonomy (NCBI): domain Eukaryota; kingdom Metazoa; phylum Chordata; class Mammalia; order Rodentia; family Muridae; genus Mastomys; species Mastomys natalensis. The sequence goes on along the minus strand of JAJTUV010002810.1, from coordinate 184,813 downwards.
ATGTAGATGAATATATGTTCAAAGATGATCAATAGTTCTGCAAAATTTGATTAATGAGAGAATGAACATTTTACAAACTGCCTATTTGTAAAAACTAGGATAACTTCAAAGCCAAATCAGAAGAATATTTTTATATCTTCTGGCAATATTTAATAATCACTTAACTATAGCATATTTCATGAGAAAACTATTTTAGTCCTATCCATTCACTTCAAGGATGATTGTTTCCTTGTCAACTATAAACTTAATCATGCTATTATTCCTCTTTTACTACCTTGGGGCTTTTATCCTGCAAAAGTTCTAGATTCTGTCAAGTGATTTTTGGTTTATTTTGTTGTGTTTCTTTTGTCTTGTTTTGCATGAATTGAAATTGTGATGAGAATCTTTCTCTTAATTGTGCTTACATTCTGTATTGCATTATCAACTTGTGTATATATATAACCATATTTGAATTCAAGGAATGATTTAAATTGATCATGGAACATATGCTTTATGAGGTTTTGGATGTGTTCTATAAAAATTCTTGAATGTTTTGTTCATCTATGTTTACCATAGTTATTGTTTCTGGTCAAATTGTATATTCTAATTTAATAGCCTGAAACTAGGTCCTTATTTATCAATTGTACAAAAACACCATCCCATCATCCAAAAGGCTGGAATGATGTTCCAGAAATAAATAGCACTTGCTGTTCTTCCAGAGAGCCTGAGTTTTGTTCCTAGAGACCATGTGGCAGCATAAACTATCTGTAACTCGAGTTCTGATTATCAAAAGCCCTTTTCATGACTCCGTAGGCACCACACTTATATGTGGTATACTTAAACTCAAAATGGCAGAGACTCTTCACATAGAATAAAAATAAATATTTTTAAAAGTATTATCCAAAAGTAAATTAATGACTTTTTATAAGGCTTACAAATTTGAAAGTACTAGAAAAACATTGGAAGGAAAGATTGTGACAAAATAGAGTAAATTTGGGGAAAATATTCTAATATCTCTGGAAATGAGCAAGAATTGACAAAGTTTATTGTGTTAAAAAAAAAATCAAAGAAGCCTTTAGTACTAATAAAGAAACGTAGCTCAGAGGAAGGAAGAATCACGACAGAAGTAAATTATCCTATATTTGTCACATAGACAGTTAATGTCTAGTGTATTTGAAGAACCCAGAAAGCAAATAAAATTACATGTATTTCAAATCACAAATGAGCCATTGAAATGAGTATGTATCTACTAAAGAACTACTGTGGCCACATGACAATGTGCTCAGCACCTTTCACCATTAGAGAGACTCAAATTAAAATAGTGTTTTGGTTTCCCGGGTATCTCAGTCAGAGTGGCTAATATTCAGAGAACAATAAACAGCAAATGTTGAGAAAAATGCAGGATAAATAAATACCTACACACCAATAATGATAATGTAAAGGAATCCATTTACTATGGATGTTTCTCAAAAAATTAAAACCAAGATTTCCATATGAGCCAAATACACCACTCATGTTTATAAAATCAAAACTAAGAGTGCACTATACCAGTATTAGATTTAAATCCAAGACTAATATAGGAGCCAAATATATATATTTATATATCCAGAAGAATCAAATTCAGCATATATACAATATATACATGACTTTTTACTGCTGTGACAAAACACCATAACTATGGCAAATTGTAGAAGGAAAAGTTTCCCCCAGACAGTTATTAATTAAACAGGCTGACAAGCCAAAGACAGGTAAGATTCTGCATAGAACCTTACCAACCTAAGGCAGAAGTTCATTGCTTTTGATAATGCATATTCCATGATGGGTAAGGAAGGCATTCTTGTCAGAACGACCTAAGACAGGCTCAGTCTTGTTAATGAAATGAAAAAGGGGGAGATGTGGTAAGTTTTGGGGGCTTCTTGACAGGAATCTAGCATTGGCCAAGGACAAGGAAATGGACAGCTTGGCAGGAATCTGACATTGGCCAAGGACAAGGAAATGGGCTTCAGGTAGGAGTCTGACATAGGCTAGAATGAGGAAGTAATTTCAGGCAAGAATCTAAATCTTAGGCTAGAACAAAGAAGTAGGCTTCAGGTAAGAAAATGACTTTGGCCTAGGACATGGAAGTAGGCTCAGATATTTTGGTCATCCGGATAAGCCCTTAGAAACAGTGCTCATAGGACTTGTTTATTGCCTTGCTTGTTCTTTGACTGTTTGTGCCTGGGCCCAGACTGGAAGTCCAAGTTTTAAAATTAAAAACAAAGAAGAGAAGTTTATTGGTTATATGTCTCCAGATTTTATAAGACTCCATAATGGCAAGGAGAAGCAGGGAAGGGATAGATATGGCAGCAAGTTGAGTAGCTCATGTATTAAACCTTAAGCACAATGCAGAGTATAAACAAGAAAAAGATTCAAGTCTTCATCCTCCCCAAATCCCACTTCCAGTTGCATACTCACTCCAACAAGGTCACATCTGCTAAGCCTATCCAAACAGTATTACCAACTGGGGCCCAAGCATTAAAATGACCAAAAGTCTGGAGGATGTCTAATTCAAACCACCATATAGAGAAATCTGATCACTCATGTCAATCTCTACACTATTTACATGTGACTAATTACAGAATCAGACTAAATTCCTATCAAGAGATGAATGGATAGAAGACACTGATTGTTATTTTTGTAGCTTGAATGGGAAATATAACCAACGAATTCATGTGCTTGAATATATAGTCTACAGCTTAGATATGCTTCTTAAATATAGAACCTTCATCTTAATATTCTAAAAATAAATGTGTCCAATATATTACATATTCCTTCTCACATATATGTTTCTTAAAGCCTTTTCTTCTTTAGTTCACAGGTGTAGGATTCAACTGAAAATGTACCAATGCATTCCAAACAGCAGGGAACCTCTTCACCTTGGAAACTCATAAACAGCAGCCAGGTACAACAGATGAGCAGTCCATATTAGAGGAAGACTCCATGTCTGACTTCTGCTTCATGTCTTTTGAAATCTGTAATAGAACAAAACACATCCTCTGTGAGATACTTCACCCCTCATCCATACTTACAAAGCCATATTATGAAAAGGTAGCTGTGATGCACAACAACCTCAAGAGCAGAGAGCCGAGAAGAGCTCATACTGCACATGGTAAATCACCCTTTCCTTATTTGGTTCTTTCAGAGGTGTTCAGCCTGAGCCATCAACAACACTCACATCAGATCTGAAGTCCTGCTGTTCTCATAACTTCTGTAGTTCATCTTTTCACTTCAGTTGGGTTATTAATCTATTTCAATTGATTGACAGTTGCACAGCAGTCATTTGATTTATAATTTGCACCCAAGTTATTGAATTTATAATTTGGACAGAGCTCTAAATGCATTTTTGATTTATGTTTGTCCCCCATGCAGTTATAACAAATCATTGGCGCTTGAGCAACATTTACTGTAAGACAAGTACATTTAGCAGTTGAATTTTTAAAGGGCAAAGGATTCTGAATTTCTTCATGTAAAATAAAGAATCAATGCTTCAAATAACTGTAGAAGGAATAGTGTGTACAAGTGAACAAGCATCAGTGACAGTGTTTAATAACCTGAAATATCAAGTCCTTTTGTCATTCTTCTTCTCCATAGGCCATAGTAGGAATCTTCAGTTTGCCAGACATAGGAAATTCTCAGTTGGTTCTCTCTCTCTCTCTCTCTCTCTCTCTCTCTCTCTCTCTCTCTCTCTCGCGCGCGCGTGCGCCGTGCGCGCGCGCACACACACACACACACAGACTTAAGGACATAAAAAGTTAGTAGCAAAGCTCATAATTTCAATGAACTTCTTGTTACTTGTTCTTTACTCTGGCCTTAGTGCTGCAATTCAATTATTTGAAACACAGAATATAATATAGAATTGAGTATAGAAAATAGTATACGGTATTCTTATTTTAGGTGGACTTTAATAGCAGAGTTCTGTGATGCTTAAATAAGGTGAAAATACAAATATACTGTGCAAATTCCTGTTTTGATGTGTTCATTCTCTAGGCAAAATGTATAAGAACTGGAGTAGTACCCTGGATCTGTCATAGATGTTATTTATCAAATATTCAAATTTACCAAGGAGATATTCCTGGTGTGAACCCCCAGAATACACTTATTTTTATGCTTTCTTTGTGCCTATGCTTATAGAAGTCAAATGCAATGTTTTCACTCATGGATAAGTTGGTGGCTATTAACTCATGGAAAATGACAGTTTCTCTTTTTAAGAAATCCTATCTTTATGGTGAGCCCATGTAAGTGTGTATCTTGAAGTGGCTTGTTTATTCCTGTTAACTGTACTCTGCTTCCTGTACTATGGATTAGTAGAACCTGCTGTTCAGTACAACTATACCTCTGCTCCCACTGAGTACCCTCTCCAAACTATTTCTGCCCCTAATTTTCCCAAGATGTAGAAATTGCTACTTTGATCATAGGTTCTATGAGGCCAACAATCCTCTGCTTCCATATATGAACAAAACCCTGAAATGTTATCTTAAAGTGAAAGAACTTAAAGTGAACTTGAAGTGAAGGAAAGTCCTACAGGCACATCCATGAGTCATAAATGATCTTATTCTAAAACTTCTTATGTTCCAGTTGTATTTGTATCATCCATGTGTGTCATCTTTTAATATCATTAGTCTACTGCTTGAATATTCATACAGTCTCTATAACATTTTCTCATTTTCAAAAGTCACGAAACTTTGAAATACACTTTCTTGTACTTTATACCCAAGTCCTTTACATGTGCCAATTTTTTCTCCATTGCTATTGGATACACTATAAAAGACACACTAGTTAGTGGAAGAAAGTAAAGTTAATACATTTTAGTCAAACAAAAAATTACTGCCTCTTTAAGACTCTTCCCTAATTGTAAAACAGTTTTCTTCTAGCTACAGTATTAGGTGTCATATTAATCTTTCTTTCTGACCTCATTCTGGCAAATTGTCTTGGAGAGAGAAATAAATAATGTTCCTGTAAATTGATTTATATGAACTCAAGAAATATAACACTAGCAAAAAAGATGCAGAGCTGGTCAGTGGATCAAAGGTGTCTCTACCTTGTCATTTGTCTCAGACGGAGTTCCAAGCAATTACTGAAATGCCCACTTTCCTAATGCCATGACTTCAATCAAATATCCTGAACTTTGACTTCTAGTGATTGAGTCTCAAATATAATGGAATGGCTTCCTCCACTGACCAGGAAATGATCTCGTCTAGGAATCAAAGCTTACCTTGAGGGTCAGGTTAGAGAAACCAAGATGAACGTTTGGAGCAAAGAGGCCATAACTTTACATTTTCCAGTTTCTCCATGAATTCAGCAAAAGTACTATATTTTGGAACATAACAGTCATTTGTCCTTTCCCCTCACTAGGAGCTGAATGATTGCACAGAGATGATTTGGTTTATGTCCTAAACTCACTCACCTTCGATTACTATCAGATTCAAGCTTTATGTAGCATGGCTAATATCCAAAAGAGTATGACTGTACATAACCTATCAGCTAACTAATTTTCTTCTCTGTGGAAAGTGACAGAATTTATTTTGATAGTGTATAACCTTTCTTACATGTTTTATCTACCTAACAGTATGTAGTAAATATTTGCATTAACATAAGGTTAAAGTACTGATGCTCCAATGGCTAAAGGGAAGGCATTTTTACCAGTGGCTTCTGAAATCACTGTGTCATGAGTCTGAAGCTATTAAGTAGGATTAGAGTCTTTTTTAAAAGAGGCACTGAAAAGACTGTATTTCTTTACCAGCTCAGAATCCTCACAAAAGTCAGTTGTTGGCAAATTAGGAAAATGTCTTTTCTCATGAATGTATACTTTGACTCTCCAATTTCTAAAACTATAAAATACATATTTATGTTTTCACTTCTCTTGTATTTGATGACAACAGCCCAGGAGACTTTCAAACTGCTATTTCATCATCATTGAAAGCAAACAAATAGAACATATTTTCATGAATGCAAAACCACTACTATCTCAGTAAGAGTTGAGATATCAATTTTTAAAAGGTGTTCAATAGCTAAGAACATAGTTGAGCAAGTGTTCTTATGGTATTGTGGAGTTTCATTTGATTATATGCTCAGGAGTGGTATGGTGGGTCTTGAGGTAGATCTACTCCCAGTTTTCGGAGAAAACTTCAAGTTGATTGCCAAAGCGATAGTACAAGTTTACATGCTCAACAGTCATGGAGGAGTGGTCCCCTTGATTCAAATCCTTGTCAACATACACTATCACTTGAGTTTTTGATCTTAGCCATTCTGAGGGATATCAAATGGATTTCAGAGTTGTTTTGATTTTCATTTTCTTGATAACTAAGGATGTTGAACATTTCTTTAAGCACTTCTCAGCCATTAGAAATTCCTCTGTCTAGAGTTCTCTGCTTAGACCTGCACCCCATTTTTTAACTTTATTTGGTTTGCTGATGTCTAGTTTCTTGAATTCTTTATATATCTTGATTGTCAGCTCCCTGTCAGATTTGGGACTGTTAAAACCTTTTTCCCATTCTGTAGGTTGCTGTGTTGCCCTTTTGGTGGTGTCCTTGACCTTACTGAAGCTTTTTAGTTCCATGAAGTCCCATTTATTAACCATCCATCTTAGTGTCTGAGATGTTGGTGTTCATTTGAGGAAGTTGTCTCTTGTGCCAATGCATTCAAGGTTATTCCCCACTTTTATCAGATTTAGTGTATCCATTTTTTAAAAAATTTAAAGAAATCATTTTATTTGTTTACATTTAAAATGTTATCCCCTTCCTGTTCCCCCTGCATGAACATCTCACCCCGTCCCCATTCCTTTTGCCTCTAAGGGAGTGATCCCCCACCCACCCACTACCACCTCAGTGCTCCAGTTCTGTGTTGGCATCTTTGATCTACTTGGACTTGAGTGTTGTGCAAGGTGATAAATATGAATCTAATTGCATTCTTTTCATGCAGAATCCAGTTATATCAGTGCCATTTATTGAAGTGTTCAAAGGTTTGGGGATTTACTTCTGGTTCTTTGATTCTTTTCTATTGTCCAATCTCTGTGTTTTTTATGCCAGTCCATGTGGTTTTTATTACCATTGCTCTGTAGTATAACTTGAAATCATGGATGGTGATATCTCCAAAAGTTCTCAAAGCAGATTTATTTGTAATACTCAGAAACTGGAAATAAACTAGCTGTCCCTCAACCAAAGAATGGATATTAGTCACAAAATACAGTATAACCATGCTAAGTAACAAGGAGAGTCCACGACTTTGAATCTTATTGAAAAAGGGGAATAGATTAGATATCACAGGTGGAAGAAGGAAAGGACTGGATTGGGCAAGGGATGGGAACAGGAATGATGAAGTGCAGAGAAAGAAACAGAAGAGAATACTCAAAAAGTCAACTGAACTAGGGGTTCTTCTTTGGGTTAAGCTAGAAACCTATGACAATGGAAACTCCCAGTAATCTGTGAGGATAACCTTAGCTATGAACAATGGGGGATATGGAACCTGAACTAGCCATCTCCTATAACCCTGCAAGATTTCTAATGAAAGAATTGGAAACTATCCCACTAAACTAGTCACAAAGCCCTGGACCCACAATTTTTCTGCCTACAAGATATGCAGGGTTAAAGTATGGAGCAGAATTTGAGGGAAAAGCCAACCAATGACTGGCCCAACTTGAGACCCATGCCATAAGAGGGAGCTGACCTCTGTCACTATTAGTGATATTCTGCCATATTTACAGACAGTAGCCTAACATAACCATCATAAGGGAGGCTTCACTCAACAACTTATGGAAACTGATGCAGAAAGACACAGTCAAACATTAAATGCAGCTTAGGAAATCCTGTGGAAGAGGAGAAGGAAAGATTGAAGGAGCCAGAGGGGTCAAGGACACCACATGAAAACCTGAAGAATCTCCTAGCCTAGCTCATAGAGACTGAAATGTTAAACACATGCATAAAACAGTCCTAGACCCTCTTCATATATTGCTGCTGTGTAGCTGAGTCTTCATGTAGGACTCCTAAAATAGTAGCAAGGGCAATCTGACTACATTGCATTACTTTGGATTCCTTTCTCCTAACTGGGATGCCTTGTCTAACCTCAGTATAAGAAGCTGCATCTAGTCTTACTGTAACTTGAAATGCCAGGGTTGATTGATATCTATGGGAGGTTTCCCCTTTTCTGAGAAGAAGGGAAGGAGGGGTAGATGGGGAAGAGTGGAATTTAGAGGGAGAGACTGGGAAGAGAAGAGAGTGGGGAAACTTAGATCAGGATGTAAAGTAAATATATTACTTAATCAATTTTTAAAAAGTGCTTCAGTTGCAAGTCAACTGGCAATAGAATGAGCTGTTTCTCAACCTTCCTAATGCTGTGTCTCTTTAATACAGTTTCTTACATTGTGATAACCACTGACCATAAAATTATTTTTGTTGCTATTTCCTAACTACAATTTTGCTACTTTTATAAAATGATGAGAAAGATCACTTTCTCAAACCAGCGTAGTATGATCAAAGTGACAGAGCTATCCAGTAAACAAAGTTCACTCCAACAATGGCTAAGAGTGTGTCTGTCAATTAAATGGAGAAACCCCATGTTAATCAAAGGTGAAACAGAAATCAATGAAACATCAAAGTATGGATATTAAGGGTATAGTAAAGAATACTATACTGTATAAAGAAGCAATTTGTGAGTATTCAGGGCAAAATGGAGGCAGAAAATCTTTCTTCCAAACACTGTGCCAGAGTGAAAGCAGCTCCTCAATGAAAGCTAAAGAGAGGAAATCTATGAGGGCAGCACATACCTCTGGAGCAGGCTCATTCAATGATTTCCTGGTGCCGTTGTCATTAGCAAAGGCAATTATAAGGGGATAGAGCACATTGGAATTGAAATGAAGTAATCAATATATTTTAATCTAAATATGAGACATAACTGCATAATGAGATGTGTTTTCTTGTATTTTTAATTTGAAATCAAAATTCAACTTTGCATTGATTATTGTTTCTAGCACCCTCACAAGATGATTCCTATGCATGGATGATATTTCCTTTCATTACTGATCCACTCAAAGAGCATTTGCTTGGTATCATAGACAATTATAAATTTGTATTATCTATCTTATCCTCAATGTTTAGAAAATGATTAGGTAAAATTAACATACTCATAGTAATACTTATAAAAACTAAACTGAAATTTAGGAAGTTGTAATACTAACCTATGTGGGAATGATATGATTGAAAAAATGCTTTTGATCAGAAAAATTAAACATTGTTTTATAATATACAATTGCCTAAAGTTCATAATTTCAACATTGCACTATAACACATGCCTCTGTTTTGAAATGAGTAAATCACCAAACTCAGATACAGCCAGCATTGACTACTTTATGGCTTCTTCTTTCTTCCACACTTCTTCATCTTTTCCACCGTTTCAACCCCCTTACACTAGATTGGAGAGCAAAAAATGATAGAAAGGAAAGGGAATGATATTATTGTTAGACTACTTTCTGCAGATTAGGGGCTTTGAGTTATTGGAGCTAGTTTAATCTTCTCTGTCAGGACGTCTAGTTTCTTCTTACTGTTTCTTCTTTGTGCATGATACTGAACAAATCATGACCAAACAAAACCAACAACCAACCAAAACCCTACAGACCAACAACAACCCTATTTCTCAAATTCCTAAGCTTTTATATACCCTCTAAAAATTCCCCAGAATTTCAAATATTATTCAATTGCAGAAAATATTTGGAGCTGGCAAAATCATGCTCATACTAGAGCACTAGGCAAATCATAGTTAGTTTCTATGGATAATGTGTAACAGTCCCATATTCGATACCAAAACCCCCACATTGTTATAATATTTCTGTATTTTGTAAAGCCAAAATAACACAATTTTACTACTCACAGATGTGTGTGTGTTACCACGTTGCTATGGTAACAATATGACTAAATTTCATATCTCTCTACAAGAGAGAATAAAAGTAATCTGTGAATACATTTTTAGTTTTGTACAAAAAGTGGTGAAACATTGTGTGTGTTTGTGTGTGTGTGTGTGTTAATTTCTATTGAGACCTACCAAACCATCCAAATCACATACATTTATGACAAAAGCTAGAAGTGGTCATTCAAATCAATAAAACTTTGAATATTATTTGATCAAAAGTATGTCAGAAAAGATTTAGTGAAGACTATCTATACAGAAAGTGAAGAAACTTGCAATATTATATGTGACAGGTACAGACTAGGTGTGGTATAAAACAAGCCCTGGACATAAGGTTTAAATGCCCTAACATTCAAGCCATTGAATAATGTATGCCCATGATTGTTTTACACTTGTCCATCTACTGTCACTTAGTGCAACTCAACCTTCTTTTCAGACAGACTATCTAGATAATCCTGTTTATCATTAGATTCTTCACATTTAAAAAAACCCATAGACTGTACACTAGTTATTTTTCCTTTATATCATGTTTTTATTCACTTTTTAGGAGCACAGGGTCTTTGATTCTCCTATTTGCATGTAGTTCTGCATGTATAAGTCTTGATCAATGAATACTTAATAATCTAGAAAAATGCAAATAACACAATCAAACACTGAGAATGAATGTTTTGCCTTAAGAACTAGCAAAAACTTATCTGTCTGACAGCTTAAAAACTGGGGACTTGATTTGCCAATGTCCTTTCTACACTGACTCCCTTTGAGACAAAGAGTTCAGAAATACAAATCTAACTACTAAAGGATGTTTAAAAACTGTCCAGTCTATGTTAGAAAACTTTCCTTTCTTTTTTCCCCTTTAAGAAAGGCTCAAAGTCCAGAACAACTGTATCACATCACCTTATAATGAATATAAACTTTCTTTTCATTATTATGTATTATTTTAATGCTTATTCCTAAGGTAGAAAAAAATACATATTAGCTGTAGCTTGAAATTTACATGCTGCAAATGCCCACGTTTCTCCACATCTTATGTTCACAAATACCTAGAAACTGACAAACAATAGAATCCCAGATGTATTATTGACATAGGTTTTTGTGGATGATTTTAAGATATCTTCTCACCTAGCCTAAGCTGCTGAACTTTGAACTTTTGTCCTCTTACCCCTATTTAAGGCTTGGGCTACAGTCTCACACTAGTTTTATGTGGTTCTTGGAATACAATACAGTTTTCATGTATTCTATAAAAAGTACTCTTCCAATTGGAACACATTTCAAACCCCATTCACGAGAATGCTAAAATTCTATTTCCTCACACAAAACAATGTTACACTTAACTGACTATAATGGATATTCATATATGTGAATTTATTAAGTGCAAATATATTTAAGTATTTACTTAAAAGAATGGTATATTTCTTATATTAGACATATATTTGTAATTCTATGCATTCCATAGACCAAACCAACTGCACATAGTCTATATCTACTTCTCAAAATCTTTGCAACAAGAACATGCTTAAAATGAAATTTCAGAATTTCTTTAGGTCAAGAATTTACAAATCTCAAGACAAAAATAAAATGAAATAAAACAGAACAACCAAATAAAGTGTGTCGAACACCTAACCAAAAAGTAGGAAATAGACAATGAGGATAGAGATGGAGGCAGGTAGAAAAGAGAGTTTGAAAAAGATAATATATGAAAAATTACCAAAGAAAAATTTAACCAATAATAATTCAAGATGCTTATACTTATAACTAAATGTGGGATCAAACTTGTACTTTTGTTCATTTTTTTAACTGGATGATATTCCATCTCCTGGAGATTAAAAGCAACTTCTGTGTGGCACAAACTTCATGTTCTTGAAGCCAAGAACATTTCAGATCCACACGGGCACACCTACATCTCTGTCATAGCCATGTCTGCTAATAAACCCCTGACTATTTCGTTAATGAGTTAGTTTTCATACACGCATATATGAGGCTCAATAGCAATTTATCCCATGGAAGTATTGTTTTTAAACAGATTTTCTCAGATGATCTCTGGAAAAAAAGCATCAAAAATTGTTATTAAAGAATGAGAATAATATTAGCATTTTCCAGAACTTATAAAAGAGACAAAGATTTATTGTCACAGCATGAGATCATAATCTTGTGGTGTCCAAAAATTAGTCCACTCTGAGTAGAAGAAGAAGAAAATTAATATATATTTTACCAATTATCCCCATAAGTCCAGAATACCCCACCAAAAAAACAGTATCAACAAACCAGAGCTCCCAGGGTCTAAACCACCAGAAAACAAATAACAAAGACATACATCCCACAACAGCAGGGTGTATCACACTTCTTAATGGATATGAGGCCTGGAGAAAGAGATCGGGTTTACAGTAGCTTCGTAGTAGTTCCCCTAAAGAAAATGTTTTCTGAGACTTACTATCACTAACATTTTATTGATTTTTCCAATTAAAACACTCCATCCTTAAAGAAAATAATCTCTCTCTCTCTCTCTCTCTCTCTCTCTCTCTCTCTCTCTTTTCAGTGTGTGTGTGTGGTGTGTGTGTGTGTGTGTGTGTGTGTGTGCGTGCACATATGTACACATATACATATAGTTAAACAAGAGGGTCTAAATAATAAAAATAAACATTTTAAGAATCTAAGTGGTAACTATTAAAAGGAAGGTATAATATGAAGTTTTCTATATATTGGGGTTGATGATAGAAATGCACTTTGAAAGAAATGGACACCGGTCAGAGTGATATAAGTCTGTAAGTCAAGTAGTTGTAAGGAATATTAAGACATTATTACAAGTTAGAGGGCAGACTTGACTCTTTGTAACACAATCGTGACTCAAAATATCAACCAATTAATTAACTAATCAGCAAATCAATCAAAAGAAGGCTAAACCAAGTTTGAATTTTTTCTATTGGCTACAGCAGATTAAACAAGTAAATCTCAAAATACACTAGCAAAATAAATATATAGAAAAAACGAAGGCATTATGTGGGAGTGTTTAATCAAGCAGTTCACTGTCACTGTATTTTCTCATTTACATGAGGGAAGAAATTAAAGCAGATGATCTTGATCACAATGGAAACTAGAACTCCAGCGTATGCACAATATAACTATAGAACTAGGAAAGCTACAAGTCAGAAAAAAACATTCATTAGGTAAAAGTTATTCTTAAGTCAAAAGCAGGAAGATGGTATTCAGAGTTAGTAACTTTGAATAAATTCTAAGAATAGTACACTTCTGAGTGCTTCTATTTATGTCTGAATGTATTTAAAACCTATTGCCCCATTCCATGTATACAACCTTCATGAATCACACAGTTAAATTGCTGTTAATAAATAATAATAATAATAATAAAGTTATAAATATGCAATAACCCTTTCCAAAGCCATATTTTTCTTTTATCTCATTTATTGAGAATGTTCTTTTCTCATGAAAGATATCCTGACTACTCTTTCTTGTTTCTTTCTACCTCCCCTCCCAAATAGATTGACTATCTTTCTGTGTCTTCTTGGCAAGTGGAGTAGAGGGAAAGAGGCTTCTAAGAAATAACAACACTATCAAAATAAAATATAATAGGATCAAACAAAAAATATCACATCAAAATTGGACAAGGCAAACTAACAGAATGAACAGAGCCACAAGATAAGGCACAAGAAACAGATATCCTCTTGCTCACACACTTGTGAGTTCCACAAAATTAGTAAACTAAACTCTGTAACATATAAAAATAGGACCTGGTGCAGACCTATGTAAACCCTATGATTACTGCCTCAGTCTCTGTGAGTTCGTATGAACTTTGCTCAGTTTATTTAGATAGCCTTATTCTCCTTATGTCCTCTATCCCCTCTGGTTCTTACACACATTCTACCTTGTCTTCCACAGGTTCAAACTGACTCTTTTCTAATGAATAAATGTTTTCTCTACAGGAGAAAGAATTACTCTGGAACTTAGAGAGAAAGAAAAGAAGATCAAATGATATCCATAGGCCTAAAATATTGAGGATGAAGTCTAAAAAGGCATAATAATTCCAGTCACATATTTTACTGAAAGATGAGACCATGTAAAGCACCATGTAGAGGCAAGTGAACTAGTGAGGACCAGGGAAATGCAACCAAGAGGTTTACAAACACTTTTCTCAGCTCTGTATCCTTCAGTCAGTTCTTCAAAAGTGTCAGGCACTATCTGTGTTGCAATCCTTTTGGAAAATACCTGGTGTTTTTTTGCATATTCCCACCCACGCATCAATCTTTTAAAGCTTTGTCTACACTTCTCCCTAAACCCCACAAATTTCTCCTCACTCACATAACTCATGTAATTTTAGGAATAGTTCACTTTAAAGCTGTGAACACTTATATAAGTAAAAATAAATTTCAGGCCATTTCTAGTTGCTATACTTTTGAATATTCAACAACACAACTTTGATATTGTTTCCCATACTGAATTTCTATGAGTTCCAGCTGAAGCAATAACCTCTCAAGGGTCACAGCTGCCTATAATTAGTGTCTGAAATTGGAAGGTGTCCTGGTCACCTCAGATTTTATATAAAGGCATTGTTCATTCTAGGTCATTTATTCATTTACCAAGTGTTTAATGAGGACCTTTTATAATATATGAAATGGACTCCAGAAAGAGTAAAAACATATGTAAGAAAAGAATGTACTTGGAATTTCTCTACAGCTCTAACCTCTACTATGTAAATTGACCCCACTCACCTGAGTGCAACTCATGTTACATAGTCATGATGCTGATAAGAATCAAGGTAGTAAAATAGCAGCAGGAAGATGGGCATCAACTGCTTTGAAAATTCCGTAGTAACTTTGCCCACCCCCCAGAACTGAGATAGCAACAATAATATTGAAAGATGTTCTGAGGATGGTAAGGCTGAGAAATGTACGTTTCATAGTACTATTTCCTCCATTTTATCATCCCCTAAAGATAATCTATGGCAGAGTGAAAACAAGATAAAGTCAAAAGGCATTGGTTTATGGATGAGTGTGTACCAAGAGAGAAAATATAACTAAAAGAACTCACATTAGTAAACACTGCCTTTTCTAAAATACCTCCTGTGACGTTGCTTATGTTTTTCATGAATATAACCTGTTCTCAGAATATTGAGAAGTTGAAGAGTCTAATAGTGGTTCTCAACCTGTTTGTCAGGATTTCCTTGGAGGGGGTGGTGGTGGAATGACATTTTCACACAGGTCACATATCAGATACTTTCATTATAGTTAATAAAACTAACAAAATTGTGGTTATGAAGCAATAATAAAGATAAATTATCGTTGGTGGTCACCACAACATGAGGAATAGTATTAAATGATAAAGGCATTAGGAAAATTGAGACCCTCTAGTCTAAAAATATTAGTAATTCTTCGATTCATCCTTAACAACTATCTCTTATTTTGGAACACTTAATGCTAATATGATTTCACTAGAAATTTAAAAATGAGTTAACACCAGAATTTTAGAAATAATTTAGTTATTGGTCTTGATTATTTCATCTTGATATAATTTTATTTTAAGTGAAATGAAGGTAGAGACAACATAGTCAACTTTTTTTTTTTTTTAAATTACATAATACTTTATTGACTTTAAATTTTTTTTTTAATTTTTATTTTCAGCAAATCAAAAAAATTTAAAAAGCATTCAAACAGAATAAAATGAAAATAAACAAACAAACAAAATACCAAGGGTCAGATATACTTATACAAGAATTCTATAGAGCCTTCAAACAAGCAACACTTTTTGAGTTATGTTTAAAAAAATTCAGAACCACAATAAGCTCCTTCACAAAGCAAATAATATTGAAATAGTGAAATCAAGTGTAAATCCAACAAAAATATATAAATTATAGTCCAGTATCCCTCATGAATATACATACAAAAATTCTCAATGAAGTAGTTGCAAACTGAATACAAGAGATATAAAAAAATAATATTCCTTGAATAACTGAACAACTGTTTTTTTTTTTTTTGTTTTTAGAACATAGTCAACTTAAATAAGGTAAAAGGAAAGATTTGAAAACTTAGAAAATGTTAGCACTTCAGAAAATATAAAGGATAGAAGACAGCTGAACAAGAAGAAGAAAAAAGGAACACAAGAAATATTGGGCAGACAAAACTTCTAATCTAAAATTTTATAAAATTATCAAAATTCATAGAATTGATTTGTAAATGTATCTTTTATTTTATCAAAAGATCCATACCCAAGCTTTTGAAATACATGGCTTGAGCTGAGCCCAGATCATTTCTATCTCTGTTCTAACCACCCCTAGGCCTTGGTCTGGAAGTTTCCAGCCTCCACACAATCGAACCAAGGCCAAGAATGTTTTCAACCTCTGATAAGTACTGCTGAATAAGTTCACATTTTCTAGTTCTTTCTGAACTCTGATTGCCTTGCTTAATTCTGGTGTTCTGATTCAAACTCCTCTCCAAGCTGACAGACACAATCTGGCTTCCCTCAGCTTCTCACTGAATTGCTCCCCTGGCCTCAGACTAACTCTGGCAATCTGTTCTAATCTTCTGGCTCCTTATTCTCTGGTTTCAACTGCTTTTGCTGACTAACACTGAATTGCATGAAATCATGAATAAACTCAACTCCATTGCATTGTACTGCTTCCCACCTGACTCAACTCCCAACACACTGATGAATTAAACTTTCTCCTCTCTCTCTCTCTCTCTCTCTCTCTCTCTCTCTCTCTCTCTTTCTCTCTCTCTCTCTCTCTTCTGATCCTGCTACTCTTTACAAGTTCTTAAATAGCTTTTCTCCTGAGAGTTGGGTGGTATCTCTAACTCTCACTCATTCTGTTAATGCTTCCTCTGATTGATCACTGTGTCTGCCCCTAAATTAGATATCATTGTTTGGAATTAGAGGTATGTACCAAAGAACTCCAGTCAGATGGTTTAGAAGAACTTTCAATATGCTCAGAGAAGCTTTGTTGCTGAATTAAAATTCCTCTATACTCATTAAGCTTATAAGCAATCAAATATTAAATTACACATGTGAATTCCAGATCTGTTCTGTATAGGTTGAGCCACAACTCAGCCTGACTCCCTGGAGGCCTGCTGCCAGTCTGAACAACCAGGTACCCACACCATATCTCCTTCCTGCTGTGCCCCCAACAGCCCAGTATCCAAGAGGTACACCCTATTCCCTCTATACTCTGTCTTCCAATCCACAACTCTACCTGCAATCTTAGATCTGCATTCCACTGCCAAGGACACAGCTCAGCCTGTCTACCCGGAGGCCTGTTGCTACCTGGGAAAACCAGGACAACCAGGTCAGCCTGCTTCCCTGGAGGCCTGCTGCCACCTAAGATAACAAGAGACTTACTGCCATCTGGGACTACTAACTCTACCTACAGTCACATAGGCCTACTCCCATCAGGCCAGCCAACACCAAAGAAAACCAGAAGGCAAAAGGCTAGAGCAATAAAAAAAAAATCAACAAAAACCAGGACAAAATGGCACCATTGGAACACAGCTCTCCTAGTATAGGAAGCCCTGGATAACTTAACACACCTGAATAGCAAGACAATGGCCTTAAATTCCATCTTATGAAGATGATAGAAGCCATTAAAGAGGACATAAATAAATTCCTTAAAATACAGGAAAGTCAATCAAACAGGTCAAGGAAAAGAATAAAACTGTTCAAGACATGAAAATAAAAATAGAAGCAACTGAGTCAATTCTAGAGATAGAAAACCTAGAAAAGAGGACAGAAACTTCAGATGGAAGCATCACCAATAGAAAACAAAAGACAGAAGAGATAATCTCAAGCATGAAGATACAATAGAAGAAATTGATATATTTGTCAAAGAAAATGCCAAATCTAAAATTATTCTAACATAAAACATACAAGAAATTTGGGACACTATGAAAAGACCATACTAACGAATAATAGGGATAGAAGGAGAAAATTCACAGATTAAAGGTCTAGAAACTATCTTCAACAACATCATAGAAGAAAATTTCCCTAACCTAAAGAAGGATATGCCTATAGACATACAAGAAGCTTATAAAACATCAAATAGATTGGATCAATTATAAAAATCCTGGATCACATGACAATCAAAACACTAAATGTTTTTTAACAAGAAAGAAAGCTTAAAGGGGAAAATGCCTATTAACATATAAAGGCAGACCTATCAGAATTATACATGACTTATCAACAGAGAATTTTAAAGTGAGAAGGACCTATCCTGATGTCTTATTGACCCTAAGAGACCACAAATTTCAGCCCAGACTATTATACTCAGCAAAACTTTACATCACCATAGATGAAGAAACTCAGATATCACATGACAAAAACCAATTTGAACAATATCTTTCTACTAATACAGCCCCACAAAGGATACTAGAAAGCTCCAACACAAGAAAGGTAACTACAACCAAGAAAACACGAGAAATAATTTCACAGCAAAACCAAAAGAAGACACACATACACACACACACACACACACACACAGAGAGAGAGAGAGAGAGAGAGAGAGAGAGAGAGAGAGAGAGAGAGAGAGAGAGAAGAAAAGGGAAATAGAAAGAGAGAGAAATGGAGAGTGAGAGAGTGAGAGAATCACCACCAATATCAAAATAGCAGAAACTAACAATCATCGTTCTCGATTTATCAAAAAACACAGGGTAAGAGAGGATTAGAAAACAGGATTCATCAGTCATCATTCTGATACATACTAGAAACACACCTCAGCAACATAGATAAACACTACTTCAGAGCAAAAGTCTGGAAAAAGCTTTTCCTTTTACAAATGGACAGAAGAAACAAGCTGGAGTTGCCATTAAAATATCTAATACAATAGACGTTCAACCAAAAGTTGTCAAATGAGATGGGAAAGGACACGTAATACATATCAAAGGAAAAATCCATCCTAATGATGTTTCAATTCTGAACATCGATGTCCCAAATGCAAGGGCACCCCGATCCATAAGAGAAACATTACTAAAGCTTAAGTCACATATTGAATCTCATACATTAATAGTGGGTGAATCCAAAGCCCACTCTCACCAACTGACAGGTCATCTAGACAGAAACTAAACAGAGAAATAATGAAGCTAACAAAGATTATTAATCAAATTCCCCAACAGATACCTACAGAATATGTAATCCTGACAAAACAGAATATACCTTCTTCTCAGCACCTTATGGAACCTTCTCTAAAGTTGACTGCACTCAGTCACAAAGCAAGCCTCAACAGATACAAGAAGTTTGAAATAACCCTTTGTATCTTATGAGATTATGATGGACTAAAACTGAACTTCAAAAACAATAGAAATAACAGAAAGCCAAATACTCATGTAAACTGAACAATCTCTACTCAATGACCACTGGGTTAGAGAAGAAAGAAAGAATCAAAGACTATATATAATTTAATGAAAATAAAAGCACAATATACCCAAACATATGAGACACAATGAAAAGTGCTGGGGATTGCATACCATGATAGGGACTGCCCACAGAAGGCTGGGATGGAGACATCTCAGAAGCCCGCATCAGCTCTTTGTTTAAAAGGACGGTCTCTGGGACCCCGAAAAACAGAGATGCATCCCTCCAGGAGACCTGCCATCAGAAATAAGGGACTGCATGTAGTGGGATGAAATGGAGACATGTCAGTAGCCCATGGTGGCTCTTTGTAGAAAAAAAGTTGTTCACATTTCTCCTAACCTTAGCCATGGAATATGGCTGTATAGATCATTTGTACATTGTGCATTTCAGTTGGCCTTGGTGTACATGGTTATTCTATTATATCTGACTTTCCTACTTCTTTCTCCTTCTGTTCTGGTGAATTCTGTGAAACTAGAATATTCCTTGATGTAATGATTCTTTAAAAATTAAAATTTTGGCATAGGGCACAGCACAGCACAGTGCTAATGGCCCAGGTGCATGCTGTGTGTTCTCATCTTGGAAACAATGTAATAATAACTGCACAATGGTAGTTTCGGATTAACGTTTGACTTGCAAAGAAAGTTTGAAGAAATTATTAGAAAATGAAATACAGCCAACTTTGGGAACCCAAGAGAGGAAAATCTATTGAAGTTATGAAATAAGTTTTGCACAACATTTAAAAGTGGTTCCTGGATAAGAAAGTATAGACTGCATAAAATATACATTAGTAAAACTACGTCAAAACACTGGGACTCTTAGAAGAGTCATTGTGTGCAATGTACAGAAGCAGAAAGCTAGTAGAACTCCTGAGTTAAGGGTTAACTTGATTCTCTCTGGCCCCTGCCTGGCAGCTTTGCTCATGTCATTTATCATTAAAGCTTCACAAGAAAATGCAAGTAGCTGATCTTGGTGTTCTAAGCTCTGAAGTATAATAAGTTAAAAGTTAAAGTTTAAGTAATGATAAGTTTGCAATTATTATTTTGGCTGCAGGCCTGGGAATAGGGAAAGCTTGAAACTTTGGGGAACATGTATAATTCTTGATTCTTTGTGGGATGTGGTTATTCTTTTAAATTTGATTTGGTGATGATTATACAATGTCTTTTTTCTATCTGCTTTGGAGTATCAATAAAAGACTGGGGCAAGAAACGGGCGAGAGAGCAAGTGGAGAGAGAGTGAGGTAAGAATGAGGTACACATGAGTTGTGTGAGAAGGGAGTAGACAGTGAGTGGAGAGAATGTGAGGAGAGTGTACTGAGAGTGTGTGTGTGAGTGAAAGAAGAGTGCATGTGGTGTATGTGAGGTGTGTGTGAAGAATGTGTGTGTGAGTAAAAGGGAAACTCACAGAGGTGTGTAGAAGTGTGAGAGTTCAAAGAAAGTGCACAGGAGAAAGGCAGAGTATGTAGGAGAATGAAGAATGTCTGCATCATCAAGCTGCAAGTGAGAGAGGGAGGGAAAAGAGAGCAGAGGAGAGAAAGAGAGAGGGGGAGGGAGGGAGACAGAGAGAGAGAGAGAGAGAGAGAGAGAGAGAGAGAGAGAGAGAGAGAGAGAGAGACCATTGAAAAAAATCCAACACTCTTTCATGTTCAAAGTTTATAGAGATCAGATTTACAAGGTACATACATAAATACAATAAAGTCAATTACAGCAAGCCAATATTCAACATCAAATTAAATGAAGAGAAACTTAGAGCAATTCCACTAAAATTAGGAACAAGTCATGGGTGTCTACTCTCTACATATGTCTTTATAGTAGGACTCTTAAAGGAGATCAAGGGGATACAAATTAGAAAGGAAGAAGTTAAAATATCCTTATTCACAGATGACATGATAGTACACATAAGTGAGCCCAAATACTCTACTAAGAAACTTCTACAGCTGATAAACACCATTAGCAAAATAGCTGAATACAAAATTAACTTGAATAAAATCAGTACCGCTCCTTTATATAAATGGTAAATGGGCTGAGAAAGAAAACATTGAAATACTCTTCATAATAGTTACAAATAATGTAAAATTTCTTGGTGTAACTCTAACCAAACAAGTGAAAGACCTTTATGACATGAACGTTACCTCTCTGAAGAAAGAAATTGAGGAAGTTATAAGATGAGAGAGAAATCTCCCATGCCCATTGATCTGTAGGATTAACAATAAAAATGGCCACCCTACCAAAAGCAATATGGAGATTCAATGTGATAAGAATTCCAACACAATTCTCAACTTCATATGGGAAAACAAAAACCCCAGGATAGCTAAAACAATCCTGAACAATAAAGAACATCTAAAGGTATCATTATTTCTGATTACAAGCCATACTAAAGAACAATAGTAATAAAATCTACATGTATTTGTACAGGAATGGACAGGTTGTTCAATGGAATCAAATAAAAGATCTAGATATAAAACTACACACCTAAGGACACAAACACTCAAATGACTGCACATGCTGGAGAAGATGTGAAGAAAGGGGAAATACACTGCTGGGATTGCAAACATTTACAAACACTTGGGAAATATGTCTAGAGGTTTTTCAGAAAATTGGGAGTATTTCTACCTGAAGACCCAGCTATATTGCTTCTGGTCATATACCCAAAAGATGTACCATCATACCACAAGGATAGGTGCTCCACTATGTTCATAGCAGCTTTATTTATAATAGCCTGAAAGTGTAAACAACCTAGATGTCCCCCAAATGAAGAATGGATACAGAAAATGTGTCTCATTTACACAATGGAATTCTATTCAGCTATTAAAAACAAAGACATTATGAATTTTGCAGGCAAATAGGTGGAATCGGGTAATATCATCCTGAGTAAGGTACCCTAGACCCAAAAAGACATGCATAGTATATACACACTTATAAGTGGGTATCAGTCATAAAGTACAGGATATCCATGCTACTCTACACAGACCCAAAACACTAAACAAGAAGGAAGGCCCAAGCAAGGGTGCTTGAAACTCATTTAGGAATGGGAATAAATTAGTCACAGGAGGTAAATGGAGTGAGGGAACTAGGTTGAAGAAGAGTTGTAAGGGTTTCATCATCAGGTGTTGGGAGAGACAGGAGAGAGGGTCAGAAGGCCAGGAAAATTAGTGGAAATTGGCAGCTGACAGGAGTTGTGGTATTGGGCATCTCTAAAAGGTGCCAAAGACGTGAGATGGGGGAGGCTCCCAGGAGTCTATGAGCATGACCTTAAACTGAGACTCATAGCAGTGGAGATAAAGAACCTGAAGTGGCTACTTCCTATAGCCAGGCAAAATCCCTGTTGGAGGGCTAAGGAAACCAACCCATCCACAAAACTGTCAACACCAAATTTATCCTGTCTACACAAAATGCAGACACAGGAGATGGAGCAGAGACTGAGGGAATTGTTTTCTAATAACCAGCCCAACTTGAGACCCATCCCATGAGCAAACAGCAATCCCTGACAATAGTAATGGTACTCTGTTAGAATAACTAGCATAACTGTCCTCTGAGAGGCTCCACCCAGAAGCTAACTGATGCAGAGACTCATAAGAAAACATTATACAGAGCTCCAGGAGGCTTATGGAAGCATTCATGCAATCATGGAGAGCCCTGGAAGGAATAACAACTTCACAGGAAGACCAACAAGTCAGCCAACTTAGACACTTGTGGTCTGTCAGAAACTAAACCATCACAGAGAAGCATCCACAGGCTAGAGCTAGGCCCCCTGCACATATGTGGCAGATATGCAACTTAGTCTTCAAGTACTTCAACTGGAGATGGGGCTGTCCCTAAAGCTCTTGCCTGTCTATGGATCCTGTTCTCCTAACTGGGCTGCCTTGTCTGGCCTCAATGGGATAGGATGGGCCTACCACTACAGAGACTTGATGTGCCAGGGTGGGATGATACCTGGGGGCAGGAAGACTCCATCCTCTCAGAGGTGAAGGGTAGGAAAGACAGGGGAGGGACTGTGCAAGGGAGGACCTAGAGTTGGGAGCAGACATTGAGATGTGAAGTGAATAAATAAATACATTTATGGAAAAATATAAATGGTACATGCAACAGAACAGTAGCTGGTTTTTGCTATTTTGTGTGTTCCTCTATTTCCTACCCTTTATGTCCCCTTAGTGGTTTGATCCTCTACCACAAATAGGAGAGAAAGAAGGATAGATGAGAGGAGAGAGAGAGAGAGAGAGAGAGAGAGAGGAAGATCTGAATCTAACTACTTTTGTTTTCCTTCTTTGACCACAGCTACTAATAAACTGAATACATCAGCACTGAAGGACCAACAACGACCAATTCTGCCTCTGAGGCCCTAAAATTTATACAACCTGTGAAAATTTCCCAGATTTACAAACTTGACACAACAGAAAAAATTTCTTCAGCTGGCAGCACCATACCTCTACAAGAGCACAAGGTAAATCATAGTGAGCTGCTGTGGACAGCCCACTACAGGTCCACATCCCCACATCTGGGATGAAACTGAACACATGTTCTATAACATTTCTGTGTTTTTTAAAGATTCCAAAATTTCAGAATTGACACTGTATAGATTCGCTGGTCAGCTATATGTATTAAATGTGATTTAAGAACATACATATTTTTCATTATTAAATTTCTTAATTACTTTCCTGGTTCTTTTATTTTTTTTGTCTGTTTACTTTTTTAAATTTTATTTTACACAATTATTTTATACATTATAATCTGATTGCTATTTTCCAACCTACTCCTCCCAGTTCTTTCCCATCTTCCCTCCCATTCACTCTCTTTGTGTCTATTCTTAGAAAACAATTGGACATCAAAGGAATAACAATAAAATAAAACACAATAAGGTAAAAGTAAAGCAAACAAATAGAAATAGGACCCCCCCCCAAAAAAAAAAAAACAAGCAAGAAAATGAGGCAAGGCCAAATCACAAAAAAATTCATATAGATCCAGGAATTCCATAAAAACAAAAAACTAGAAAATGTAATATACACACAAAGGAGGAGTTCTAAGGTTTTTGTTGTTATTGTTGTTGGGGTTTTCTGTTTGTTTGTTTTAATTCTCTAGTTTAACCTTATGAGACAAAGAGCCTCCAAACATGTGGTTCAGCTTATTTTGTGTTGGCTATCTAATGCCAGGCACAGTATCTGTTTCTAAATTGTGTTTTGTTCCCCTTGTGAGATTTCCTTGGAGAAAGTAATTCTGTTTTGTTTGTAAGTGGTTATCAATTGGAGAGAGCTTCTGTGTTAGGCATGTCCTAATTAATTTTGTTATTTGTTATCCAGCATCTTTTTTTCTGATCAGAATTAAGAGTTTCCCATATTCTTAGAAGTTTTTCTTCATGTTTTAGTATCATTGCAAATTACCAACTGTCTCCCTCTCGGAAATGTTTATCCATTTACCTGTAACCATGTTAGTAATTAAATAGTGGCAAGTCATTTTTAATGTAGATATTTATCTTTGATAGTCACTAAACTGGTCAAGCCACATATTTTCTTTACAATTGAAATGTTCCTCTTGATTTACTCCTCTATATGATAGAAAAAACACTAAATTCTTGTGTGAGGGATATAGCCATTTGACAAAAAGACTTATAATCAAAGGAATTTAAAAACAAAACTGGACAAAGCACTGTCATCTAACTAAACTCAATTAGTTGGATTTTTGGGTGTTGCTATGTCTCTGAAAACCTCAAGTATATATCTGACTTACTGATTTGCCTCCAAAATGCCTTTGAAGACTCTTGAACAGTGTAAAGAGGATAAATGATAGAATTCAGACACCAATGTGAATCTTTCCCTTTAGGTTTGTTTTATAACCTTTTCTCTTAGGGTGCTGTGGATCTGTTAGTATTGCCTATGTGCACTTTAAGCCTTATTTTACATTTCTCTCTTATACGTACTCTCCATACATACCATCTGTAGATAGCTCTAAGGTTTCTGTGCACTCAGGTTCAGAGAATGCAAAAATGACATTGAATGACAAAGAACTGCTATAGAGGGAAGGAGGTGGAGTTAAGGGGGAAATTATCATTTCCTCACCAGTTAGTTTCTAGAGCCAAAACTGGCAGATTGTTGTTATCAATAGAACATGTTGACCATCTGTGATGAAATCTGCTACACTAGTCACCAACATTGAAACTCTGGGAATAATTTTTTAATTAGTTCTGATTTTTAAAACATCAGATAAGATGGAAAATAAGTGATTAGCGCTTTAAGAAAGACTTTAGAAAAGGTATTATAATAGAAAGTCCAAGTATTAGACTATTTCCTGTCTGTGGATAGTATTGAAACATACTATAAAAATATTAAGTGAATATGGATTGCTCAGATTCAGTCCTAAAATCAGGTAAAATATTTGGTGGATGTAATTATTGTGAATAAAATTAATAATAATATATACATTTTATGATAATGGCTAAGTAGATAGCTACACAAGGTGGTCACATAATCTTTGCTGTATCCCATTGGCACCTGAAAATGAACATCCTCTGTTTCTGGGCAAATGAACATCTTGCATTTCTTTAACTCTTCTTTAAATGATAAACTGACAGTTGCTTTTTTAAACTACCTCAAACTGTGTTTTACAAGAGATATTAAATATTTAAATATAAATCACCAGAACGAATCTCTGTGTTTCTCCTCATATAAATTTATCCAGTACTAAAACTAGGACTATTCTAGAAATTCGCAGAAAGTACAAAACTCAGAGAGAAAAAAAATCAAGATAAGTGAACCATAATACTGTATAATAAAGTTATCATTTTGTATAAGAAAATGGAATTAATGTACAATAAAATTCTTGTATGTGTAAAAGCTGAAATAGTTTGTAGTAGTTGCTGTGTATGCACAAGAGACTTTTAAATTGTTGTATAGGAGAACATTATTTTCCATGTCGAGTCACAGTAGCTCTATAAACAAAAGCAATCACTAAAGTTATCTGAATGCATGGTGTGTCTGTATGTTTTTGTCTGAATATACAAACAACATTTATATAAATTTTTCAAGACTGTGACAACAGAAAATGCAAGGCTTTTAATCACTAAATGAACCTATGCAAAGAACGTTGAAACCCAGTCTTACCCTTGTTTTTTTTTTTCCCCTGTGGGTAAATTTTTAATTGCTACACTGTGAATTAAAGTACAAACACCTCATATTGTGTTTCTAAAGGTAGAAGGCAAAAATATGCATGTAGTGATGATACCTCTGTAATCTGAAAATATGTGCAATGCATGAGACATAGATACACAATAGTCAAAGTAGAAGTATAGTACATGTTCTTTGATATGGCTGTGCCTGGGTATGCATAGAATGAGAATATGCAGCTTTAACAGACATGAGAAGCTACAAGATTGAAGCTGAATGATAGATGTGAGTGAGCGGAGCAGGGTAACATCAGGTCCCTAAGAACCTAAGCTATTATTGAGTTCCTGTTAGTAACTTGCTCAGTTACATTAAAATTGTACAATGAGATGTCAACTGATGAACATTAACACGGTTTGAAAACCGACCTTCAGAAAACCTATATATACTTAATTGGGTATCGACTCTTGGGTTCTCAGAGGTTGGAAGCATGCAGTTTATCTACATGTAAAAAAAACAAAATAATCAAACCTAGGTTCAAGGCAATCACAGTATTTGAAGTGCTCAAATTAATACAAACTGACTCTTTGAGAGGAATGTCATAGAACCTCTGCAACATACAGTCTTAAATAACCAACACAAAATTAAAGCAACATAAAGCACTTGCCACTTAACGAAAGGAGAAAATATATACAATACCATGGCATATATAGTCAGTATAAACCACCTCACTATGGTACTGAAGCTGAATTTACAAACTTTAAATCTATTGTTAAATAATTTCAAAAATATTATATTAGAATAAATATGGTCTAATTACTCTGGATATATGTGGCCTTTGGTTTAAGCCAAGATGGTAAGAAACAATAAGTAGACACACACACACCCAGAAAAGAATAATTAGTTCTTAGTAATTTTTTAGGGATGTACAAAAAACTTGGTGGGAATTTTATCTGAAATTGTAATAATTAAAACAAAAATGTAATTGGATGGCGAGTACAGTATTAGACTACAATGCAAAGTATACGATAAAACTTACAGGCCAATATACATAATCAAAATATTCAGTGGATAAACAAATCAGGAGAAAACCAATCTTGTAGCACAAAGAAGGAAATTATGTATATAAATATAGCAAACATTGTGAAACATGAATTCTTATACCTCAAGTTTAGGCAGCTTCCACACAGCAAATTGTGGAATAAGGCAAAGAGAGCAGGTATGCTGGGGAAAATTGGAGACAGATGCTATCATTGTAGGTTGGTGATGAAGGACATCATTGACGCCTTGAGCTTGATAGAAAATGGTGGGATTTGCCTTCTATAATATTTCTACCAAAATCAAAGAAAGAGAGAGAGAGAGAGAGAGAGAGAGAGAGAGAGAGAGAGAGAGAGAGAGAGAGAGAGAGAGAGAAATACCAGGCAGATATGAACATTGGTAATTTTTACAAAATATCTGACTAGGAGCAGTGGAAGCTGTGCAGTTCATCTAGAACAAGTTCTGGAATATAACTATAGTCAAGAAGAGTATAATAAATTGTGATGACTGACCACAATGAAATTTCCTGAACATTATCCTAGAGCAATGGTTGTGTAATTATCTTTTCATAAAAATTAAGTGTATCTTAGGCAAGTGTGATGTGTAGCAAAGAATAGCACCTTAGCTTTTCCTTGCTAATTATGACACATCCACACATTCATGTAGGTCAAGTTAATCAGAAGAATGGATACAGAGCATATAGAATCTTCTCCATCTTCTTTGCATATTTCTGGAAAATAAACGGCCCTGAAAGTCTAAATACATGAATGCAAAAAACATTGAATTTATATATACTGAAGATATGCCATTAGATTGTAAGAATCTCTATGTTGTAACAACATGAATAAAGTTAGAGAATAGTGTGCTAGCAAAAATAACCTAGAGAGAGAAAATAAAATAAAATTTCACTAATGTGGATAATGATATTTAAAAATTGGTTACATAGACATAACAAGCAAAGTGATGGAAAGATGAGAAGAGGATGTAGATCAAAGGTTACATAGTTACAGCATGTGCATCACCTAATGTGAATGAAGAGCATCGTTCAATATATTTTATTCCTCATTTCTAATGAATTTGATTTTAATAACTCATTTTTTTCATTTTAATTTGAAAAAAAGCAGAAAATGAATTGTGGAAGAAAGTCAGTATTTTCAACTATTTTATTATAGATAATAAAACAAGAGTGTGCATGCATGTACAACCATCATGACTTTTCAATATTGTATGATAAATATTTAAATAAAATTATTTAAATAAGAGAACGTAAGCTAAGTGTAAATTATAATCATAATGAAATTTGATTACTTGGAAGATCAGTTACTATAAATTACTGAGACTAAAAAATTGAGATAAAACGTAATGAGTTGAAGTGTCTGTAGAGTTCACAGGAATAAAAGATTAGTGAGAAAGAAAACTGTAAAAAAAATACATTAGCTGAAAATATATTTGCCAATAATTTGTGTGTTATTAAATAATAATATCGAGGCATGGCATTTCCTATTAGAGAACATGTGGATTCACACAGAAATATCGGGATTTTTGTACTGTGACAACAGACATGATATAGGATGTCAAAATAAACCTTCATGTTCATTCTGAGGCCAGTATTAGTGACATAATCCAGATGGTGGCAGAAGTATTTTTTGAAGCAGACATTGGTAAGAATATTAGATCATTTAGAATCATAATGAAACAGACTTATCAAGGGAGTAGATGAGTGCTTATTTTATGACTCTAGTGCAAGGATACTTAGGTGAGAACTAAAAGGTAATGGTTACTGAGATGAGCTCCATAGAAGTGATTGGACGTCACTTGTCCTACAGTGTGCACACAAACACTTCATAACATAGATTCAGCTTCCACTTGTCGTAATTTTTTCTATATTCTACACATGTGCTTACCTAATTCATTCATCACAGCTTAAGAAACCAATGTTATGGTGAAGTCTAGCTTGATCATTATATTTTATAGTATCCAAAAATAGTGCAATTACCTCTATGTGCCTAGCTGAGGCAGGTGTGTGCTATGTCAGGTATGGTTGCTCATTCTTTTGATGAGTTTGTCAGGAAGGGCAAGCAAACACCTTCTCCACTGATTTTCCTCCTGAGCCTCACAACTGCACAATCTTGGGGAACAAAAAAAATCACTGTTCAATGTTTCCACGCGGCTCATATGACCTGAAACTCATACACTAATCTCCACAGTTTTTGTATTTGTTAACTTTCTATGAAGTATCACTCATTCATTTTTTGTTTGTCATTCAAGTGACTGTAATGGTAAGATATGTTTTGAAAGCTGAATCAAACACATAATTAAAGATGACTGGAGCCTATTACCCAGTATCTTATCTAATAATGCTTCACCCAGAAAAGCTTAGAGCATTCTGGGAATCAGGCTACATCCAATCTGTTTTCCATTTACAATAAACAAATTCAATTCCCCACATCTTTGCTTTAAAGGAAATTCAATTGTCAGTGGTACTGAAGAGCTTGAAGTTTGACACTGGGTGTGATCTCCAGTGACAAAAGATGATGCATCAATATTATATTTTTTTCTGAAATGAAAAAAGGGAATACTTTATTGAGAACCAGGCTTATTTTTAATTTATTTATTGACAACCTAGGAAGATCTGTTCCCAATTTTAGATTTTATTTTTTTTTTAAGAAACTTAGAAAGAATCAGTAAAATCAAGCAATGGTTCTATTCACTGGCATTCATCACAGGATGTTATGGTGATTTATCCTAAACAAATATAATTATTATAAATTAAGCAGACACGTAAACATTTTTACTTAGCTGTTTGTAGTCTAATAGAAGTATTAAATTTCTTCTCAGTAAATTTTCAATGCATAGAATTAAAGTGAACTTTTTTATTTGTTAAGATTTGGTGACAAATTATTATTTGACACAATTGTAAGCTGTGTGAAAAGGTTCTAGCTTTAGTTCTCACACTGGAATAAATACATATAATAGTATAAATTCTGTTTCTGAACAGCACTGTTCCATTTCACTTCTGTCCATTTCTTTGTGATGTTTGTATTAAATAACTTTTACTATGTTCAATAAAAGGCGTGTATGGGTATGTGTTTGTGTGTGCCTTTATATGCATACAGTTTATCTGTTCAGCTTTGATGTTTTACAAATATTGTTCCATAAGTCTTCTTTTCTAGTTTTAAAGATTTTAATTAGAAAATTGCAAAGTTTCAATTTGATTGTGGAAAAGAGAGCATTTATAAGATTCTGGGATATTCTCAACCATGGATTAGATATTTTTTTTCATATTGCTAATTAATGAATGAATTCACTTTGGAAACTAAATTATAGTAATCCCTTAATGGTGGATTATGGATGTGTCTTCCTTATTTTGATATACTTTGTTATGCACTAAAATTTCTTTTTAAATTAGCTATATTTTACTTTGTGAGTACTTGTATATGTGCATGTAGTATGCATGTGAAATTAGAAGACATCTCTTTAGGTTGATTCTCTCTTCAGTCACATAGAGTCCAGGGTATGAACCCACATTGATCCCCAAGATGACCAATGGAAACCTTCATTTACTCATCCATCTCACTGTCTCTCTGCATTTTAATATTTAAATTCTCAATAACTAGAACATTAGTATCTTTATGTGAAATATCATCATTTTTATACTAAAATGTAGTAAAACTTTTAGAAACTGTATATACTTGTAATCATATAATATCAAGCAATATGATCTAAAGAAAGCAATGAATCTTTCAACAAAACATGAAGAATTATGTTTTGTTTTGTCGTCCTTTTGTGGGGCATATTTGGGACTGTACACACTTATAGTTGGTTTGAAAGGCAATAGCAGGCATGTAATGCAGAAGGCAAACTAATTGTAAAACTATAGTTTCTCCCTTCCTTCCAGCAGTGTAGCCCTAGAACCTATCATTACCAATCAAAGACTCTATCTCACAGACTCTCCCTTAATGAGATAGTCATATGGTTGTGTTTGGAACCATGATTATGTATACAAGCTCATTCTTTTTCCCTGATCTGTAGGCTGATAGTAGGTTATTATAAAGTACATCACTTCAGTTGTCTTCCTGGAATTATAATTCAGTGTACTAAAAACATAAAACACTATAGTATGTTGAATGGTGACTGTCACAAAAGATACATTAACATGCCAAAGTAAATGGCACCTTATTTGGAAATAATGAGCTTTGAAGTGTATTTAAGTTCAGGGATATTATGGAAGATCTTGCTAGATTTCCATAGTGGGCTTTAAATTCAACAACAAAGCTCATTTAAAGAGACATAAAAGGTGGTAATAAAAGGTATGGAATATTGAAACTACAAAGAGGTGCATTGAGGCCACAATCAAGAAATGTCAGGAGGAGTGAGAAGCTGAAGGAAGCAAAGCATTCTTCTACACATATTCAGATATAGTTCATTGTGGATACCTTGATTTTCGATTTCTGACATTGAAGGAGATAAATAAAAGAAAAAATGCATAAAATATTATGAAAGGTTGAAAAAATAAACCATTTAAATATTAAAAAATATATACTAATGCCAATATCTGTAGATAGGGGAAGTTTTTCATATTATCAGAAAATCTCAAATTGTAATGTGTTTGTATTTCATTTCAAGTTGAAATGACATCTCAAAGGGTACCACCATTTGTTTACACCATTTTACACACACTATAACTTAGCCATAATTATTTAAATGAATGGTTTTTGTTTGATAACTAAATATATGATTCTAAAACAAATTTGAGTTAATTGTAACACAAAGAAAATACAAATATAATATTAGAAGGTAGATTAGTAAATAATTATTATATTGACATTCATCTGTATACTTGTAAATATCACATTTACATTCTTGGATTAGGCAACTGAATAATGTAATAAACTGTATATATCATAGTAGTGATGGAAATGAAACAATGCCTT
>JAJTUV010002810.1:0-150000 GCA_021653895.1 Mastomys natalensis | reverse complement strand
AAAATAAAAAAAAAAAATTTTAAAAAAAAAAATTTTTTTTTTTTTTGGGGAAAATTTTAAAAATTTTTCCCAAAAAAGGGTTTGCCTTTTTTAAAAAAAAAAAATTTTTTTTTGGGTTTTTTTTTTTTTAAAAAAAAAAATTTTTAAAAAAAAATTTTTAAAAAAAAAATTTTTCCCCAAAAAAAAAAAAAAAAAAAATTTTTTTTTTTTTTTTTTTTTAAAAAAAAAAAAAAATTTTTTTTTTTAAAAAAAAAACAAAAAACCGGTTTTTTTTTAAAAAAACCCTTTTTTAAAAATTTTAAATTTTTAAAAAATTTAAAAAATTCCCCCCAAAAAAATAAATTTTTTTTAAAAAAAGGTTTTTAATAAAAAAAAAAAAGGAAATTAAAAAAAAAAAAAAATTTTTTTTAAAAAAAAACCCCTTTTTTTTTAATTTTTTTTTTAAAAAAAAAAAAAAATTTTTTTTTTAATTTTTTTTAAAAAAAAAAGGGTTTTGGGGGGAAAAAAGGTTTAACAAAAAAAAAAAATTTTTAAAATTTTTAAAAAATTAAAAAAAAAAAGGAAAAGGGGAAAGGGGGGTTTTTTTAAAAAATTTAAAAAAATTAAATTTTCCCCCCCCCCTTTTGGGGTTTAAACCCCAAAAAAGGGGACCCCTTTTTCCTTTTTAAAAAAACCCAAAAACCTTTTAAAAAAATTTATTTTTTTTTTTTTAAAAGTGAAAAAAATTTGGGGAAAAGGGGGAAAAAAACCTTTTTTTTTTAAACCTTTTTCCCCGGGAAAAAAAAAAACCCCCTTGAAAGGAAAAAAAAACCCCAAAAAAAAAAAGGGGGGAAAAATTTTCCCAAAAAAAAGGGGGGGGAAAAAAATTAAACTTTTAAAAAATTTTTTTTTTTTTTTTTTTTTTTTTTTTTTCCCAATTTTCCCGGGAAAAAAAAAAAAAAAAATTTTTTAAAAATTTAAAAAAAAATTAAATTTTTTTTTTTAAAAAAATTTTTTTTTTTTTTAAAGGGAAAGGGGGGTTTTAAAACCCTTTTTTTTGGGGGTAAAAAGGGGGGGGGGGAAAACCCTTTTTTGAGAAGGTTTTCCCGGTTTTTCCCCCAAAAAAAAACCCAAAAAACCCAAAAAAAAAAAAACCTTTTTTTTTGGGGGGGGAAAAAAAAAGGGGGGTTTTTTTAAATTTTTAAAGGGGGGGGGTTTCTTTTAAAAAAACAATTTTTTTTGGGGGGGGGGAAAAACCCCTTGGGGGGAAAAAAAAAAAACCCCAAAAAAAAAAAAGGGGGTTTTAAGGCCCGGGGTTGGGGCCCCCAAAAAAGGGGCCCCCCCTTTTTTTCCCCCCAAATTAAAAAATTTTGGGTTTTTTTCCTTTTTTTTTTTCCCCCCCCTTTTTTTTTCCCCCCCCCCCCCCCAAAATTTTTTTAAATTTCCTTTGGAATTTTTTTTTTTTTTTTTTTTTCCCCTTTTTTTTTTTTTTTTTGTTTTTTTTAAAAAAAAAAATTTTTTTAAAAACCAAAAACCAAATTTTTTTTTTTTTTAAACCCCCCTTTTTTTTTGGGGTTTATTTTTTTTTAAAAAAATTTTTTTTTTTTTGAATTTTAAAATTTTTTTTTTTGGAAAAAAAATTTTTTTCCTTTGGGTTTGGAAAAATTTTTTTTCAAAGGAAAAAGGGGGGGTTTTTTTAAAAAATTTTTTTTAAAAAAATTTTTTTTTTTAAAATTTTTAAAAATTTTTAAAAAAAAAATTTTTTTTTTAAAAAATTTTTTTAAAAAAAAAAAAAATTTTTTTTTTAAAAATTTTTTTTTTTTTTTTTTTTTTTTTTTTTCCCCCCCCCCCCCCCTTTTTTTTTTTTAGTTTGGGCCCCAAAAAAATTTTTTTCCCCAAAAAAAAAAAAACCCCAAAAAAAAACCCCCCCCTTTTTAAAAAAATTTTTTAACCCCCTTCCCAAAAAAAATTTTTTAAAAATTTTTTTTTTTTTTGGGAAAAAAAATTTTTTTTTTTGGGTTTTAAAAAAAAATTTCTTTTTTTTTTAAAAAATTTAAAATTTTTGGGAAAAAATTTTTTTTAAAAAACCGGTTTTTTTTTTAAAATTAAAAAAGGGGGTTTTTTTTTTTTTTTAAAAAAAAAAAAAAATTTTTAATTGGGTTTTTTTAAAAAAAATTTTTAAAAAATTTTAAAAATTTTATTTTTTTTTTTATTAAAAATTTTTTTTTTAAAAAAACCCAAAAACCCTTTTTTTTTTTTAAAAAAAAAAAAAAAAAAGGGGGAAAAGTTTTTTTTTTTTAAAAAATTTTTTTTTTTTGTTTTTTTTTTAAATTTTTTAAAAAACAATTTTTTTAAAGGGTTTTTTTTAAAAATTTTTTAAAAAAATTTTTTTTTTTTTTTTTTTGGGAAATTTTAAAAAAAAATTTTTTTTTAAAAAAAAAATTTAAATTTTTTTAAAAAACCCCCAAATTTTTTTTTTTAAAAAATTTAAAAATTTTCCCCCTTTTTTAATTTTTCCCCCAAAAATTTAGGGAAAAAATTTTTTTGGGGGGGCCGAAAATTTTTTAAAAAAATTTTTCGGGGGGAAAAAAAAGGGGTTTAAAATTTTTTTTTTTTATTAAAAAAAAAATTTTAAAAAAAAAAAATTTTTAAAAAAAAAAATTTTTGGAAAAAAAATTTTTTTTTTTTTTTTTTTTGGGTTTTTTTAAAAAATTTTTAAAAAATTTTTTTTTTTTTTTTAAAATTTTTTAAAAATAAAAAAAATTTTTTTTTTAAATTTTTTTTTTAAAAAAGCCTTTTTAAAAAAAAAAAAAAAAAAATTTTTTTAAAAGAAAGGGGGAAAAAAAAAAAAAATTAAAAAAAACCCCCAAAAAACCTTTTTAAAAAATTTGAAAATTGGTTCCCCCAAAAAAAAAAAAAAAAAAAAGGAAACCCCCCCAATTTTTTTTTTTTCCGGGGAAAAAAAAATTTTTTTTTTTTTTAAAAAAACCCCCCAAATTTTTTTTTTTTTTAAAATTTTTTTTTTTTTAAAAAAAAAAAAAAATATATTTTTAAAAAAAAACCCCTTTTTTTGGGTTTTTTTTTTTTTTTAAAAAAAAAAAAAAAAAAATTTTAAAAAAAAAAATTTAAAAAAAAATTTTAAAAAAAAAAATTTTTAAAATTTTTTTAAAAAAACCCTTAAATTTTTTAAAAAAAAAAAAAACCCCCCCTTTTTTTTTTTAAAAAAAAAAAAAAAATTTTTAAAAAATTTTTTTTTTAAAAAAAAAAATTTTTTTAAAAAAATTCCCCCTTTTTTAAAAAAAAAAAAAATTTAAAAAACCTTTTTAAAGGGGGAAAAAAAAAAAAAGGGGTTTAAAAAAAAAGGGGGGAAAAAAAAAAAAAGCCCTTTTTAAAAAAAATTTTTTTTTTTTTTAAAAACAAATTTTCGGGAAAAAAAAAAAACCCCCAAAAAAAAAAAAATTTTTAAAAAGGGAAAAAAAAATTAAAAAAAAAAAAAAATTTTTTTTTCAAATTTTGGAAAAATTTTTTAAAAATTTTTTTTTTTGGGGAAAAAACCCCCTAAATTTTTTCCCTTTTTAAAAGAAAAAAATTTTTGGTTTTTTAATTTTTTTTTAAAAAAAAAATTAACCCCCCAGGGCCCCCCCCAAAACCCCCCCCAAAAAGAACCCCCCCAAAAACCCCCCCCCAAAAAAAAAAATTTCCCCGGGAATTTTTTTCCCCGGGGGGAAAAAAAAAAAAGGGAAAAAACCCCCCCCCCCGGGTTTTTTTTTTCCCCCAATTTTTTTTCCGGGGGAAATTTTTCCCCCCTTTTTTAAAATTTAAACCCTTTTCCCCCTTTTTCCCCTTGGAAAAAATTTTGGGAAAAAAAATTTTTCAAATTTTAAAGGGGCCCGGGGGGGCCCAAAATTTTTTTCCCGGGAAAAATCCTTTTTTCCCTTTAAAAAAAAAGGGGGTTTTAAATTTTTACCGGAAAAAAAGGGCCAAATTTTTGGGGTTTTTATTTTTTTTAAAAAAATTTTTTTAAAAAAGGGCCCCTTTTTTTTTTTGGGTTTTTTTTTTTTTTAAAAAAAAAAAGTGATGTAATCACTTTTATTTACAGTTTATTATGAGAATACATTTTCAACAATTTATTTATTTATTCTTTTACATCCTAATTGTGCCCCGCCCCCCTCCAACCACTTTCTCTTCTCAGAGAAGCAAGGGAAGCCTCGCTTGGGTATCACCCGGTCCAGGGACATCAAGTTACAGCAGGACTAGGTACATCCTCTCCCACTGAGGACCTACATAGCTGTCCAGCTAGGAGAAGAGAATCCGATGGCACACAACAGAATCAGAGACAGCCCCTGCTCCTTAGTGAAACGGCAGGCCTAGTGTTCCATATGGTTCTCTCAGGGTATTTTGTGGTACGGCTGGATGCTAGCCTTGTTTACAACTCCTTCCTTAAAATGGATCCCAGAGGACCTTCTGACTATTCTCCTATCCGGAAGAATATTTTTGAGAATCTTACCATGGTACAGTTTGATCAACGGCTTCTGGGAATCATGTTGGTCACGGAATCACAATGTTCTATTTCCTGTACTGGAGAACCATTCTTTCTCTAAGAAACAAGAAAGCAGCAGTGATTGTGCTAGCTTTGGCATATCCATAGGTGGCCTTGGGCATCAGGGCTCTGCTTATGAATGTTCCAACTCCTCTGGCTGCCACACACCAGTCAGGCTCCTTGGCTCTGCTCAGTGGTGCCCTTGGCTTCATGAAAAGTATACGTTTTCAAGAAATAGTTTTCACTGTTTTTGAATGCCAAGTTTTATCATTTTTGTAAATTATATTAAAAATATCAAAAAAA
The DNA here is from genome assembly GCA_021653895.1 of Mastomys natalensis. Taxonomy (NCBI): domain Eukaryota; kingdom Metazoa; phylum Chordata; class Mammalia; order Rodentia; family Muridae; genus Mastomys; species Mastomys natalensis. The sequence continues at coordinate 145,178 of JAJTUV010002810.1, read as the reverse complement.
GTTGCACAATTTTTATCTGTTTTTAATAGTATTTTAGTAAGAATTGGGATATATCTAGGATTATTCAAAAAATGCCTTGCCTTAGTCTATCCAATTTACTACAACAAAAATATCATAGAGTGGATGTTATGCAAGAGATATCCATTCCTCGATTAGGAACTCCAAGACTATACACAATTTGGTTACAAAGGAAACTACAGCTTTCAAGTGTGACTTCCTACTGTCCCCACACAGTGCTCAGAGAAGACCACCTTGGATTCCTTACAAGAGACTAATTGGATTTAAGAAGCCCACTTATCAGCTAGTCACATCAAATGTCCACAGTTAAAATTACATGTGGTTTAGATTTCAGTGGATTTGAGAGTGAAAGAAGCAATGCATCTGTTAAATATTCATTTCACAGTGTGGGCAGATATAAATCCCAGCAGGAATTCAACACAGCATCCTAACTGCGAAATGCTGTTATGTCTGACACTGCAGGACCTGGACAGAGGGGCATCATATTCAAATGTATGAGCAGTGATGGAATGGGTCAGATGAGGAGAGCTTGATCTTCAATCAGGAGTAATCAAGGAAAGTACTTTTCAAAGTGAGCCAGGGACTGATAACAGCCTGACACCATGCCAGATTCTCCATCTGTCGAACACAACTGAATTTAGTAGCCAAAGACTCGATGTAGTGATGGAGTCCAAAATAAAGCAGGATAATGAACAGATAAAAAACTTCAAAGAAAAGATGCATGATACAGTTACGCAACAAAATTGAATGTCATTCCTTATATTTGAAATGTCATATGTATTACATAAAATATAAATATCCAATATATCAAAAATAATTTTGTAGTTTAGTTATTTTTATCAACTCTAAATTTTTATTAACATAGTTGATAATATTTTAAATATTAGTTTTGGTTGTTTCTTACAAGATGAAAATTGTACTCTTATAGAAAGAATTATAGAAAATAATACAATGAAAATTACCTTGTGAATATTTAACTAATATAAAAATGTTCAATATCCTTAGTAATAAATAAAAGTATTATTGAATTTCATAGCACAAATGTTTCTACTATGTCAGAAATATCTGTGCAATGGAAGATTTTCAGACATATTTTAATTAATTAAGTTTTGAGTGTTATAGCACAGAGGACAACACTAATGGTTGAGGTAACTATCCAGTAATAATGTCAGAATATTACCCTTTTAGAAAGAAATCTCAGACTGTGTATAGTGGTTACTGTATCTAGGGTCATTATGCTAACACCGTTTTTTTTTTTTTTTCGTTATCTCAGAGACTTTCACATTAAAACCCATTAAAGACATTTTCTATATTTTAAAATAAGAAAATAGAGACGTATATTGATAGTAATTTTGTCACGTATAATATTCTAAATTTTAATTCATGGCTTCTTTTTTAAACTGTGTGTTGATACTAAGTTACCAGCAGCAAACTGGCTACAGCCACATCTCTCTGTCATCTCTGTGCTTAGTATATGAAGATGAAGGATGCTTCCCAACAAGGAATGATCACAGCAAGGACTGAAGATGTGTTTGAAGCCTGGAACCTACTCAGGACTTGGCACAGCGTAGGGCAGAATATGAGAAATTTTCTTGAGTTTGGTGAAGAGTTCAACATTTTTCATCTGGAAAGTGTTAAGTGTAAAAGCAGAAGGAATTTTTCCAACTTTAATCTTCAGACTTGCTCCAAATAAATTGAGGAGAGCTGGGTTGTTTGTTTGCTTGTTTTATCTGAAGATATCTGAAAATCTCAACAATCTCTTTCTGGTTGGGTTTGTTTTAGGAAAAATTAAATTGTGTAAACCAGTAATAAAAGAAGAGAGTTCAGGAGCCACTGGGTGCAGTAATCAAACATCTGCTTGATCTTGCCTTGAATGTTGTTTCTATAATGTTCTCAGTTATAGAATAGTCACCAGAGACACAGGAAGAGGGGCTGTCAGAGTGTGTTCTACTCAGTACCCTGCAGTGTAAAGCCTCTGGGATGACAGTGAACTCTAGATCGCTACTAGCCATTTTAACCAATGGTAAAATGTGCTTTGTGGCAGATACTTTGTGCAAGACTAGGATTTGCCATTAGAAGTCTACTTCTGAATGAATAGTTATAGTGGTGTGGAAATTACCACGGGGATACCTGGGGCTGTCCACTGCAGTTCTTCTTTAGATATGTACTGGATACGGTAGGGACTTCCCCGTTTTTTACCAGGCTATTGTTAATTGGCTTGGTACATTCTTTACAGTTCCCACAAAAAGCACAAAGACAATATAAACTCGGTACTTCTGATTCCATCTGAAACTTGGTTTGAGTTCAGTTTGAACTAAACTGTGCATTTTGGAAAGTACTTTTACAGAGGAGTAAATTCAGGCTTTTTAATACCTGACACATTATTGGGAAAGATTAAGGGAAAATGATATGTAAATACCGAAAACAAATACAGACAGGGAAAAGAACATTTACTTAAATTACAGAATAATTAAATGCCTGTGCTTGGTGTCATGAGCCTGTAAATCTGCTACTGGTGAGGCTAAGGCAGGAGAACTGGGAGTTGAAGGCAAGCTGGACTATAGAATTAGTTCAAGGACAGTCTAAGAATTTACTGGGACCTGATTTCAAAACAAAAATAAATTTTAAAAGAGGGCTTGAGATATAATTCTGTGGTAAAGTGCTTGCCTAGCATAAACAAAGATCCGATTTCAACCTTGTCAGTACAATAAAAAATAGTAATAAGAAATAATAATTATAATAGCAAAACTAAATCTTTTTATTAAATTATATCTTTCTTTACTATATTGTATTTTTTAAAGTTTATATGTTCTCAAGTCCCTTTTCAAGTGACACAGTTTTCGTATTACTTACATAGAAAAAATATTAAGTTTGTATTTCTTTTAACAATATGTTTTTCAATTTAATGATATTTGGGGATCATGAAACATGTGATTTCTTATTTCAATTTTATATTGTTTGTTTTGCTATTTCAGTATTTGAAACATTCCATTTTATGTTGTAAGGGTTCAAAAATCTATGAAGACTCAGATAGTATGCAAAAACAAAGAGCATTTATTCTGCAAAAACAACCAGTATACAGGGAACAATCATTCTCTAAAATCATGACCCCAGAAAAAGACACACAGAATCAGCAGAACTCTCTAGAAGGATGAGGTAATGTAAAATTTAATTGGTGGGTGCTGGGGGGCACAGGTGGTCAGTGGTCTGCATTCCTATGTCATGAATGTCAATCATGTGATAAATTAAAGCTACCCAAGACAGATGGCCCATTCTGAGAAAAGATATTTTCTCATTTTTTTGTTGTTATTCCCCAGGCTGTTCTTTGGGAGGGGGTTTTGTGATCTTATTCTGGATTTCTTGGTCTGTTCCTAGAGCTGGTGTCTTATGATACAGTTTCTTAGTTATTCCTGAAGCTGGTGTCTTAAGGCCTTTTTAGAAATCAGGCCTGGTCCTTGGAGACAAATGGGATTCATATTGTCCTTTCAATGAGATACCTTGAAATATTTTTCAAGTGCACAATGTGTTACTAAGGAAGATTGTATAACTTATTATATCCTCAATAAAGAGGAACAAATCCTCCAGCAGATATTCTATACATATGCCAGATGTGAGAATGTTTTCCCAAGAGGCTTGTGGCCATGCAGCATTTCTGTTAACTGCCCATTTCTCTTCCCTATATATCATGGAGAACCATGCAAGTGATCAGCCATGCTTTACAGTCATAGTCCAAGTGTGCAAAATGAATTATATATGCAACCAGCCATAACCTCTGCTGGGTCTGAGCATGACATAGTAGGGACAGAATGACATGGTTCCTGCCTCTGGGACAGGGCCAGCAGACATGGGCTCGAGGAGTGTTGAAGGTTGCTGTGGGCATAAGGCTTGTTTGTATAATAATGTACATACTTTAAGTTCCTTCTTCAAGGAAAGTCCTCCCAGTTAATGTTAAAGATTCCATGACAATCAGAGACGATAGGAGTCTGAGATGGGGAGAAGGGGGCAAAGGTGTGGTTAATGTCTCAGCCAGCAAAGTGATAACCTTCTGGGACCTTCAGGATAGTCCTTATGGCTGTGGAGAAGAATTTACAAACATGGGTTTAAAAATATATAATTTCTCAAAAAATAAAGATGTAATATGAATTACATGAGGAAATTTACAAATCTAAAGGAAGAAAAGCAGCTGTGCTGTGAGCCAACTTGTCAGAAAGATGCTACAAAAGGAGATAAAGAGATTTAGGGAGTGGTGATCGCAGGAGATTCCACTCAGCTAAGTATTTTTGTTTATACTTACAAAATATACAAACTCCAGAGTTCAGGATCCACCTGAGACAGAGGAAAGTTGGGCCCAGGAGTAATGGAAATAGTAATTTCAGGACTGAGTCCTACCCAGCTAGTTTATCATCTGTATTTAACAGAGGCAGGCAAATCTCTGAATTCTTTTGCAATGTTAAAAGAAAATGTGTGCTTGCTGTCTCCTAAGAATGAAGGGGCTGGGTATGATTCATAGGATAATCAAAAGGGAACCTGGAGTAAGTGAACATATGAACCTGGATTCATATGTAAGATAAAAAACTGGGCTTATGATGTACAAGAGATGAGCTATTCAGAGAATCTTTTAGAATAGCATGTGAGAACTGCTTGGAGAACTGTCTTTGAGCAGAACATAGAGAGAGTGCACGCTGTCTGGAGAGCTCCAGAGAAAGCAGAACTTAGAGAACAGACTGTAAAGCTATCTCGAGCAGGACATGCGCTACCAGTTTGGACCTACAATTTGACTTTGAGTCATTTGTTTGAGGCTCCCAGACACTCCTTCCTCAGATCCACTCTCCAAACCTAGGCTGGTCCTTGGCAAACCTCTAAACAGATTTGTCGCTGAAACCAGATTAACGTCTATCTTTAGCTTATACCCTTTGTAGTTCTGTGAAACCATCACCTCTTCAAAGTCGTCAAACCACAGCACTACATATGGGAAAGAAGCTGGAGCAGAATAGGGACAGAGCTTTAGAAATAAAATCAAAAGGCTCACTCTAAAATCATTTCCAAATAGTTCCCATATTTTTCTCAGTCAGCTTGGGTTGTTCTGCTAGTTATTTTTAACTTGATACACATAGTAAGAGAGCTAAGACGAAGTGATGAGATCAGTTAGCCCTGTCGTCATGTCTGTGGAAGCCAGGTTGGATTAGAAATTGAGGTGGAAAGACCTCCCCTGAATGCAAGCAAAGCCATTTTAACCCCTTCTCTTCTCTCTCTCTCACTCTGGCCTTGGCCGGCTCACTCGCTTCAGCCCAGCCCCTTTACTCCGGCCCTGCCCAGGCAAAGCCTTTTTATTCACTGGTTCTAGATTGTATCAGAGTACCCTCTTCCTCTTTTCTCCTTCCAAGAGAAGTTTTAGTTTGTGTGGAGATTGCTCTCTGAGTTGTGACCTCGAATGAAGCAAACATAGAGCACTACTCCTGGACTAAGATGCAGCAAGCCTCAATTTGTATACTAGTTACTTGTCTTGTTGCTCTGATGATATACTTGACAAGAAGCTAATATGGGAGACATAGATTATTCTAGTATTCTAGTATTCTAGTATAAGTTTGAGAGGATACATCCTATCATGGCAAATTTACCTTTATATCCCTCTTTTCAGTTATCTGGAAGAAGTTATTTTTTTTCTATTTTCCTTCCTCTTTTCTCCCTCCTCTCTGCTCACTCTTTCTTTCTTTACCTATATCTTTTTTATTCTGGCATTTTTATTTTAACTTACAGGCTACTTTTCAAATTAAGGCAGAATTTTTATTTTTCTCATTGTAAGATGAATTATTATGCAATATGAAAACCTACCATGATGTTAAAATGCATTTTTAATAATGTTGTCTGTTTACATGCACTTTCTCTATTCCTTATAATTCTAGCATTTTTACATTTTACACCACAACATAAAAATGACTTTAGATGTTGGTTTGGAAAGGCTAGCATTCCTGTGTGCATTTGCAATTGTGTGAAGCAACATGGCAAAAATTGTCTAAGAAATAATTTTGGTTTAAAGCTTGATAAGGTAAAATATATTTATATATTATAGATATTGAAATTTTTCATGGCATTCTTAAGAAAAAAGTCCCTTCACAACTAGTTTGATTAAATAAAGAAGTTTATTGCTTGAATAGGAAAATGAATATTTTTAACCTCAATTATGAATTGAAAAATTACATTGAACATTAAATGATGTTATTTCCTTTTTCTAGATAGAAAACGCATAAAGATTTATTGCAGTCATTACACAATGCATTAAAATTACATTAAAGAACTTCGTTTTTCTTTCTCTAAAGCCTAAAATACTTTGAACATTAAACTCAAAAATCTTCCCTCAAGGTGTATTTAAAATAGACATTGATATTTTTAGGGAATCAGCAGTATGGTTTTTAAAAGTTATTTTACTTAAGAACACGATGATTAACAAACAAGAGTAAAGCCAAACTTAGGGCAACAAAACCAAGAGAAAATGACCATCATGAATGTTGTCTGTAAATAATAGAATTCAAAAACAGTGAAGATGTGTGCTACAGTGTAAAGACAAATAGTAAATTAAATTCATGGATGAATAATATTTGAATGCCTCTTATTTCATTAGTGTTTTTTTAAGTTCTAGGTAAATCAAGTCATGACTGTTTTAGTCTACTTGACACTTTGTGATATGTTTATACAGATGCTTTTGTAGTTTTAGGATGTGAAATACACTGGCTGATAAAGAACATTTTACAAAATAAAAATACTGAAAAAGTAACTTTTCAATAACAGATTAATTAGTATATTGAAATTGAGCAGCTCTTTGGAAGAGCAGAAGAGAGAGAACTGGGCTGTTCTATTCCTCTCTGTAATGACTATTCCTGGTATGTCTGGAATGAATTACAATCCAGAATTGGACGAAACACCTATGATCTAGATCTTGAGGCTGGAAGACACGAGTTTCTGACCTGGATCTTGGCATGGAGATCTTGAGGTATAGTGGCCATGAAAAGCTTAGGTCAAGGCAAAGTAATACAGGAGACTGTGACAAGGAGATCTCTGAGTTCAAGGTCAGCCTGGGACAAATCAAGTCTTAGATCCAGGCATAGCAGTATACATTTAATCTGGGCCATACCTTCTGCTGCAGGCTTACATAAGGACATTGGTAAAAGGAAGATTCACTCTTCTTCAACAGCTTGCACTTAATTGCCAGCAAGTCTCTTGGAACCTCCTTCTACAGAATACCAGCTTCAACAACTAGCCTCATGGGAAGGAGCAAATACTAGATTCTTGGACTTCCTATTCATAGCTGCCCATTGTTAGGTGATTTGGACTAAATTCTCTTAATATATAGAGACATCCCATAAGTACTGTTACTTTAGAGAACACTGACTGATACACAAATTGGTACCAAGAATCAGATATTGCTATGACAGGCCTAACCATATTTTTGTTTGCAAGAATGTGGACTTGGGGGCTTTGGATTTGGAAAGCAGTAGAACTCTTTAAGTATGGCTTAGTGGGCTATCCTAGTAGAGATACAGAAGACTTTGTTGCTGAGGGTGATTTGAATTGTGGAAGCCAGGCTCTAGAGGTGTCAGTGGAGAAGAAATTTAATATATGTCCAAGAGATTGTTTTTGTAATATTTTGGTGAGGAATGTGAGTACATTTTGCCCTTGTCTGAAGAGTCTACTAAGGCTAAGATAAAATGTTTTATATTAATTGCAATGAAAGAAGAAGTTTCAGAAACACCCAGCATAGACTTGCTTCTCTCGTTAAGTCTCATGAAGAGCAATTCAAACAAATTTATTTGTGAAAAATAAATTCATAATTTTCAACAACAACAACAAAACTAATAAACAAAAAGTTAAAAAATAAATTATCCTTTAAAGGGTACAAAGCCAGTAGGTCTCAGATACATGAACATAATAGAGAAGCACAGTGCCTTAAGCTCAGGGCTTAGATCCTTCAACTATTAAAACAATTTTGGAACACAAAAAATATCATCCCATTGAATCCTAATTCTGCATAATATAAAATCAGTTATATCCTGTGACTAATATCTCCACAAAGAGAATACCTAATAGACTCACACAGATTTGCTCAGGTTAGCAATTCCTTCTCCAGGTATATTCTCTACAAAGAGAGATAGAGAAGGGCCCAAGGAGGCTAAGGAATGATGTAATGTTAGTATTCAATATTCATGCAAACACAAAAGCAACTATTAAATTTCTTCAAGCAGGTTTCTCAAGCATGAATTTCTGCAAACATGTGCATATATTTTTCCAGTCATTTGAAGGATCTTGTCTTCGTTAAACATACACTCAAACTCTAAAATCCATTCCAGCAACTTCTATAATTCTCCACCTTTGTGATACTTGTCTATCACAAAGCTACCACTGTCCAGAACTTGTGACTATGTTTACACTTTGGAACATACATGAATGCAGGGAGCTAGATAAGATAGAGATAATTATAACCATATAATGTTATTTGCATGCATATGATTACTTTCACTATAACTATAGGCATTGAATTTAATGTCATGTACATTTCTGTTCCTGTAGGACTATTTCATATTTTAAGGACTTTCAAATTATTTAAATCATGCATATCCCATAATTTGTTACCCATTTTCCTCCTGACAGACTTAGTATTTTTCTGCTTTTTGCTATTATAAATAATAGAGCAATAACATTCTTATAATTTTGCATTTATGTATATTTATGAGTATTTTTGTAGGATAGACTTAAAATGCACATTTTTAAAATTTGACAGATTACTGTCAGTCTGTCAGCCTCAAAAGCCACACCAGCTAAAAATGCTGAACCTCTTTGTACTTCGATCAATAGAATATGAAAGTAGCAATTTTCATAGATGATTTTTGCTATAGCAATTTATCATACTTTAATTTCCATTCATATAATCTAATTAATGAAAGTTGAAATCTTAGGACCACATTTCTGGGCATTACTTACTATGAATGAGAAAAACATTTATATTTCTTATTTGCCACTAATGATTTATCTGAAAAATTCTGTTTATCTACTTTCTAAACTTTCCCATTGTAAGCTTCATGTCTTGTGATTTAACAGACTCTTTATAAGTATTAACCATTTGACTACTATCTATCTATAAAGGTTTCATTCAGTTTTTTGTCTTTTAACTGTACTAATAATAAATATTACAGGCCATTGCCTCAGTGCTATTGTTTTCCTTCCACAACTCGAAGGAAAAGCAATATTGATGAAGATAATAGAGACCTATGTCACAGATCAGAGACAAATACAGATGCTGCTCACACAGAAGCTTCACTTGTACTGGCCAGCATCCATTATGCTCAACGTTACCAGACTATGAACCCTGTCAACCACAAAGAGACATGCCTCCATGATATGCCCACCTGTGCTATTGTGTGCAGATATTATGAGCATAAGAAGCCGTTTTTAATTGAGTTTAAGGGTTTATCTATGAAAGATCTGACAGTGCTAATAAGGTCAGGAACTTGAGACTAGATGAATCACAGACCATACGGGAAAAACTACTACTAATATTCAATTAAGTGAGCATAGCTACAATACAACTATGACTTATTGCTATATAGATAGGTTAGTGTGGCACTCAACCCTTATTTGAGAAGCTTCTTCATTCATGAGATGATAATTAACACAACGAACCACAAATGGAGAAAGCAGAGACTACATTCCATTTTTGAATGGACCACAAAGGTGCTTTCTAAACTATTTTTTATCACTGTAGTTTCTTAAAAGTACTGAATATTTATAGCACTGCCAGCAATCTAATAACGGTGCTGTAGTTTTAGATATTGTGAAAGATTCATAGTCTCATTACTTTTTGTTTTCAGCTTGTAAAATTTTATAGTTAATGATGTTGAATAAAATGTCAAATATATATTTGAAATCTACATTTATTAGTGAACATGGAAGGTCATTTTATTTTTATTGCTCTTTCCCTTCCTTCCTTCCTTTCTTTCTTCCTTTCTTTCTCTCTTCTTTCTTTCTTCTTTCTTTCTTTCTTTCTTTCTTTCTTTCTTTCTTTCCTTCTTTTGTTCTTTCTTCTTTCTTCCTATTTCCTTTCATTCTTTCTTTTTAAAAATGTTATATCCTTTTTGTCTTTCCGGGTTTTTTTTTTTATTCCTATTCCTTTTCTTTCTTTTTAAAAATTTTATATCCCTTTTTGTCTTTTGGTAGATCAAGGATCACAGCAAGCATTTATGTATTCATTGTATTCATTCTATAAGAACAATCTACCTCTCATCTACACATTCATCTTTCACTTTTTCATTTGTCACTTTTAAAATTTTAAAAACATCCCTTGTTAAATTAGTGGGGTAAGACTAAAATTTCCTGTGCAGCCCAGGAGGGCCTAAAACTTATGTTTATTTTACCTCAGCATCCCAATAGCTTCTGTCATAAGACTGTGTCTCCAGGCTCATCTAAACCTTCTTTTGTTTTCAATCAATTTCTTGTTGCTGTTAGTTTTTATTTCTTTATTAGGTTTTGACATTTCCTACTTATAAATTTTAGACACCTAAAATGCTGATAATAATAATAGCTTTATACATTTAATTTTCTATTTATCCTATTTCTTATCCATTTCTGCCTCTTTTAAAATCTCTCCTCACCCATAATTCCATAAGTGAACCCCAAAAAACTCAGCATTTCACCAAAGATTAATTAAACTAAACTTAAATATTTTTTTAATTTTTTTACATTGTATCAGCACCTCATTTTTCTTCTATGTTGGCATATTAGACATGATTCTTTTGTTTACTTTATTTTCTGTTTTAAGTATGTGCTTCTTGCATTATGTATTTTAACTAACTACTATCTACTTTTAGATATTATTGTATCACTGTGTATATTGTAAAATGATCTTATAAATGTTTCTGTCTGCTTTTCTCTACTTACCATTTTATCAAGTTGTCACATATACATTATGAAGCTCGTAATACAATAGCAGTTTTGTTTAAAACTCAGCAGTCATGGGGTTTTACAATCAGGTAAGTGTAGTTATGTTTATCTACTCCATTTCTGTGTTTGGAGTTTTTGTCCCATTCTCCATACCCAGATTTGAATTTCATGTTGTGACATTTACTTCACAATTATTTTTCTTTTCCGTGTGTGAAGGCAACAAATTATTTTTGCTATCAAACTTATGACTTTAACTTTTTTGGAGAATCATTTTTATAGAGATGTGTAATGTGTAATTTTATATGCATTTGTTTTGCTTTTTAAATATTTTTTTCTGTACTTTGAAGGTAATGTTATGTTATGCTGACCTCCAGCCTGACTTCCTCATAAGGTATGTCAATTTATTACCTCCTCATCTCTCTCTCTCTCTCTCTCTCTCTCTCTCTCTTTCCCCATAGTTGGGTCACATATAAATAATCACAGTATTGCATACTTGCCTTTCCATAGCTTCACTTTAAACAGGGTTGTGAGTTGTTATTGCGTTTTCTCTACTGAAAAATATGATTATCTCTTGTTTGAGGCTTTGCTAGACATGACTAGAACCACATCTACTCTGGGTGAAGATTTTCTCAGTTCCTGTGATAATTTTCTTGTCTTTTAGGTTGTGATATTTTTCCCAACTTTCTATGAAACAAAACATTGCAGGGCTCCAAATATTGTCTCTCTATGCGCTCATATTATGCAGTTTCCTTACATAGGAGCCCCCATCCACACTCAGCTGGAGATAGAGATCCTTTACACATGTACTGATGACAGCTAAGTTCTCTCTGTAGTTCTGTAAACCTCTTCTCCTATGAATTGCCAACTTCTCAGCTCAATAATAGCACCATGCTGGTCTGAGTTCCATCTCATTACAAAACACAGCCTGGAAATTCATTCCAGACAGGATATAGGGGTCAAGAAGCTCACCATCCTATTTCCAATGTTAAGACAGAGCATTGTCCTTGCTTAAAGTGTGAAATGCTGATTTCAGTATTTTAGCAGGCTATAAGTTAGAGTCTATTCTTCTATCCTTGTCATCAGTCAAAGTTATTTTGTGGTTGATTTTCTCATGGCTGAAAAGTAGTAATTTCTAAGAATCACATCATAATCATGTATAGTATCAAAGAGGACTGCAGAGCACAGAAACAGGAACAAGCATACTTAAGCTAAATACAGTCTTCTTCTAGATGTGTATGGAATTCTTGCAGGCCAGATATTCAGGTAATAAGACAAACAGTAGTGTGTGTATATATGTGTGTGTGTGTGTGTGTGTGTGTTTTGAGTGTGTATATTAATACAAGGAATCAAGTAACATAAAAGCTGATCTGTTGAAAAAGAAGTATAGACAAAGACAGCTGACCAAAAGAAAGAGAACACACAAATTAACTGAACAAGGTATAAACAAAACAAAAAAAAAACAATGAAACATTACAAGTGAAACTGAAAAAATTCTGAGTATTATAAGGAAGCAGGAAAGAAACTTGGATCTCTTAAAATTGACTAATGTAAAAGAAAGGAATGAACTTATAGTTCAGCTAAGCTACCAAAATTAAACCAAAAAGACATCAACAACCTAAGGAGGGAAAGGAGGTCCAGTAACAGGCCCAAATTGGGATCCAGCTCAAAGGGAGTCTCCAAGGTTTGACACTATTATTGATGGTATGGTGTGCTTACAGACAGAATCCTAGTGTGACTGCCCACTGAGAGGCATAACAAGCAGCTGAAAGAGTCAGATGCAGATACTTAGACTCAACCAATGGACAGAATTCAGGGACCCCTGTGGTTGAATTAGGAAAAAATTGGAAGAAGCTGAGGAAGAGAGTGACTCCATAAGAAGACCAGCTGAGGAGAAGGGCAGCGTCATAGGAAGAGCAGCAGTCTCAGCTAACCTGGACCCTCGACATCTCTCAGATACTGAGCCACCAACCAGGCAGCATACACCAACTGATATGAGGCCCCCAACACATGTACAGCAGAGGACTGCCTGGTCTGGCCTCAGTGAGAGAAGATGCACATAACCCTCTAGACACTTGAGGCCTATGGGAGTGGGGAGATCTGGTATGGTGGGGGTGGGGAGTGACGACATCCTCTTGGAGATGGGGGAGGGGGTATGGGATGACAAGGAGGGGGGATAAAGACTAGAGTGTAAAAAACAACAAGGGGAAAAAAGTAAGTTCTCCACCTCAAAAAAAAAAAGATAATGAAGAAATTGAATTAAAAATAAAGAGCTTTCCACCAACTCTGTCTGAATTCCTGGAGGCCTAAGGGCAAGAGGTACATTAAGGTCAAACCTAACCCCCAAATCCTCTGCTGAGTCAGCCTGGGGCATGTCAAGTAAAATTGAAATGTGCCCTGTCCCCTACACTCCATTTTTCAGCCCATAATTCTGCCTGTATTTCTGGAGGTTTGCTAGTGCCAGAGACAAACAGAAATCAGCATCTAAACCTTAATACCTGCAAAACCCAGATGGCTAAAGCCCAGCATAAGAACACAATAACAAGAGCTAGGACAATATAGCACCATCAGAGGTTGCCACCGCAAGCACTGGATATACTAGCACAACTGAAGCATAAGAAAATGACCATAAATCCAATCTTATGAAGATGATAGAGGCCTTTAAACAGGAAATGAATAAATACCTTAAAGAAATACAGGAAAATACAGCCAAACAGGTGAAGGAAATGAGTAAATCTCTTCAAGAACTGAAATGGAAATAAAAGCAATAAAGAATACACTTTATTGTCTACCACTCTGCACAAAACTCAAGTCCAAGTAGATCTCAACATAAAACTGATTATCCTAATTCTGAGTGTAGAAAGGTTAGGAAATAGCCCTGAACATATTGGCACAAACAACAACATTCTGAATAGAAAAAGAACTCAAGTACTAAGATCAACAGTTAATAAATGGGACCTCATGAAACAGAAAAGCTTCTGTTAGGCTAAGGATGTCATCAATAGGATAAAACAACAGCCTAGAGAATGTGAAAAGATCTTCACCAACATTTCCTTTAACAGAGGGATGATATCTGGAATGCATAAAGAACTTAAGAAACACCAACAAATAAAATAAGCCATTTAAAAATGGGGTGCAGGTCTAAACAGAGAATTCTTGACAGAGACATCTTTAATAACTAGGAAGTACTTGTGGATCAAGTGGAACATTGATGCATTGCTGGTGAGAGTGAAAACTTATTTAACCACTTTAGGAATCAATTTGGTGATTTCTCAGAAAATTGGGAATAGTTTTACCTCAAGACCCAGCTATATTACTCCTGGACATATACCTAAAAGATGTTCCATCATTTCACCAGGACGGTTGCCCAAGTATGTTCATAGCAGCTTTATTCATACTAGTCAGGAACTGAAAAAAAAAAAAACTTTGATGTCCCTTACCTGCAGAATGGATAAATAAAATGTACTACATTTATGTAATGGAATATTCTCAGGTATTAAAAACAAAAGCATCATGAAATTTGCAGGCAAATGGATGGAACGAGAAAACTAGAAAAGATCATGAGTAGGGTAAACTAGACCCAGAAAGAAAAATATTGTATGTTCTCACATACAAGCAGATATTTGCCAAAAAGTACAGGATAACCATGCTACAATCCACAGACCCAAAGTGGCTCAATAACAGAGAGGGCATAATGCAGGATGCTTGAATTTACTGAGAAGGAGAAATAAAATAGTCATTGGGTGTGGTTAGAGGGAAAGTCCTTTGTTAGATGGGAGAGAGAAGAAACAGGAGAGTTCAAGTATGGGAAAGACAGAGGGGGATAGAACTGTAATCAGTTAGGAGGGGCATCTTTTGTATGAGCTAGAAACCTAGGACAATGGAAACCCTCAGGCATCTATGAGGATGACGCTGCTAAGACTACTAGCAGTAGGGGACAATGAACCAGATATGGTCATCTCGTATAACTAGGCAAAGTTTCCAATGACAGGATGGGGACACCAACAGAGCCATAAAACCTTCAATCCACAATTTATTCTGCCTACAAGATGCACAGGGATAAAAATGAAGCAGAAATTGAGGGAATGGTCAACCAATGACTTGCCCAACTGAGACCCATAACATAAGAGAGAGCTTGCCTCTGATACTAGTAATGAAATTCTGCTATACTTGCAGAAAGGAACCCAGTGTAACTGCCATATGAGAGGCTTCACCAAGAAACCGATGTAAGCAGATGTAGAGACCCACAAAAAACTTTACATGGAGCTCAGGGAATCTTATGCAAGATGGGAGGAAGGCTTGAAGGAGGCAGAAAGGTCAAGAACACCACAAGAAAACCTACAGAATCAACTAAGCTGGAACCATAGAGATTCATAGAGAACCACTAAGGAGGGACTGACCTCATCTCCCTACATATATGTAACAGATGTTCAGCTTGGTTTTTGTGTGAACCCCTAGCAGCAGGAACAAGGGCTGTCTCTGATTTCTGTTGCCTGCTTTTGGATTTCTTTCCCCTAACTGTGATGCCTTGCCTGTCCTTAATAGTAGCACCTAGCTCTACTGCAATTTGACATACCAAGAACAGCACAGTTGATATCCATGTGAGGCCTCTTCTTCTCTGAGGAGAAAGGAAGGGGTCTTGAGTGGAAGGGAGCTTAGAACATGAGGCTCAGAGGAGAGAATGAGAGAAAGCTTGGATTGGGATGTAAAGAAAATAAATCAATTAATGTGAAAAAACTCTTTTCATTAAAAAAAAAATTGTCCAGGCACAGATGGATTCACTACAAAATTCTACCAAACTTATAAAACTATACATCAAATTCTCCTTTTGTTATTATTGTTTTTTTTCTTTTTTCTTTTTTTTTTTTTTTTACATCCCAGATTTTATTCCCCTTTTGGTCCACCCTCCGACTCTTCCACATCCTGTACCTCTTCCCCGCCCCCTGTCTCCAAGAGTATGTCCCCACCCCCACCCCCACCCCACCAGACCTCTAAACTCCCTGGGGCCTCCAGTCTCTTAAGGGTTATGTGCATCTTCTCTGACTGAACCCATACCTGGCAATCCTCTGCTGTATATGTGTTCGGGGGCCGCATATCAGTTGATGTATGCTGCCTGGTTGGTGGTCCAGTGTCTGAGAGATCACAGGGTCCAGGTTAATTGAGACTTTCAGTCCTCATACAGGGTTTCCCTCTTCCTCAGCTTCTTCCAGCTTTTACCAAAAGGAGTACTCCCAAACTTCTGTTATAAAGCCAGTTAACTCATATACCCAAGCAAGATGAAGACACAATATCAGCAACAAAGTAAACCATAGCCAGTATCTCAGGTGAATGTTGATTTCAAAATGCTCAGATAACTAAATACCAACCAAACAGAGTAATTCATCAAAACGATTATCTACCATGATCAAGTTAGGTTTGGCTTTATAGCTGAAATTCATAAGTCTGAGATAAAATAAGAAGTACCAAGATCATGTGGTCTCTGAAATGCAGGGGCGATTTAACATATGGAAGTTAATAAATGTAAGACAAAAATCACATGATCATCTCAATAGCTGCAGAAGAGAGAAAATTCATCACATATTCATGATGAAGGTCCTACAGTGAATAAAATGAGATGAATCCTGCTTCCACATAATAAAAGCTACTCTCAACCAACATCATTATCGTAATGGAGAACTTGAAGCAATCCAATTGAAATAAAAATTGAGACAGGACCGTCCACGATCCACACTTTAGCATTGTGCCTGAAGCACGGTATGGAGTAACGATGGAAGAGAAATGAATAAAAGGGATACAAATATGGAAAAAAAAAGATTGTAGCAGAGATAATATCAATACACAAAACTCGTACCACAAAACTTCTAGAAATAATAAATAAGTTTAGCAATGTGGCAGAATACAGAATCAATTGCAAGAGTCAATACATTCTCTATACACCACCAACAAACATACAAAACAGATCGTAGAAACATTCCTTTTCACAGTGGCCTCAAACAAAACAAAATAAAACATAAACCCAACCAAGTGGATTATGGTCTTCTATTGTTACAACTTTTAATCTGTGAAGGATTAAACACTAGAAAAAGGAATGGCTAAAACTTATAAAAAAAATATTAATCATCTCTAGATATTTGGAAAATGTAAACACAACAACAAACAAACAAACAAAAAAAACCCCAAAACCCCAAACAAACAAAACAAAAAAATTCAAAATTTTCTCTTACCCCAATCAGAATTGCAAAGAGCAAGCAGGTGATGTGAGGAAACAGAAAACTATTGGTTAATTGAAGAACTAGGGGATGTTTGAAGGAGCTGAAGGGATTGCATCCCCTAGGAAGAACAAAATCAATTAATTTTAGTCCCAGAGACTAAACCACCAACCAAAGAGTACAGATAGAAGGATCCATGGCTCCAGATACATATGTTGTAGAAGATGGCCTTATGTGACATCAATGGGAGGGGAGATCCAAGGTCCTATGGATGTTTGGTGCCCCAGCATAGGGGGATTCTAGAGTGGTGAGGCAGGAGTGAGTGAGTGGGTAGTGGAGCACCTTCATAAAGGCAAAAGGGAAGCTGGAATGAAGGATGGGATGGGGTAATTGTGGAGGTGTAACCAGGAAGGGAGATATCATTTGATATGTAAATGAATATGATAAGTTTTCTTAAAACTTATTGGTTAATCACATGGTAAATTCTTCCTTTTTGTTTTGAAAAGAGATAGTATAAATATATAGAAATTGCTAAACTTTCGTAATTGATTCTTTGATGCCTTAGACATTTAAAAAAAAAAAAAAGCTTACAACTAGCTTTTTAAATAGGAATACAACATCCTGGGTCTCATCAGAATTAAATGAGAGGTTTTGTATTCACATATATTCACCTTCCTAAGAGTTAGCTACAGGATCTACAGTTGCTTTTAGAGATTAATGTAGGACAGAAATCTGACTCTTCTAATATTATACATGAATAGCAATGAGGCTTGTATCTTTGTCTTAAAAGTGGCAGAAGTCACTGAGAAATAAAAATACATGCACATGTCAACATTTAGTAAAGCAGAGGCCATTGATTTGAGAGTAGGGAGGGCTATATATGAGGATTTGAATAGAAAGTGAAAAGGAAGCAGTTATAATACAAGAACAAAAGAAGTAATAAAAAACTAAATCATTACATTGCTTTGAGGTTAAAGTAAGATCATCTTTACTAACAGTTTGGCTATTGGTATACAACTGTTAGGGTATAGTCTACATTTTTGTTGAAGCATTCTTTCTTCTTCACAAGTCTCTCTACCAATTTTACCATGAAAGGATTTTGCCTTCTTACTGAATGCACACAAGAAGAAATTTTGTTTCTTATTGAGAACATCCTTTTAATCACTACTGTACGCCTTCTTTATATCTTATAATAGTATCTTAATTTTCTAAGTTGTATTTGTCCAAAAGTAATACGATGGTTTCAGCCTTCTTTGAATTATTATGGTATCTATATACTCCTTTTTTTTTAACTAGCATGAGTCATTATATATAAATTAATTTCTTATTCTGGTTTCTTTTCAGATTGAACAGATTTAATTCCTTTTTAAAGTAATTATGTCCAGATTTTGTTTTAACTGAATAATTTTTAACTAATTATTTTAAATAAGGTACATATGACACAAAAGAATTTTCTCTATATATTGCCAAGAGGTTTGTAGATTATTTGGTATATTTTCTGGCTAAGTTTTGGAGAAACTAAATCTTTTTGGCAGCCAAAATATAAAAAATAAAATTCAGTTGAAGCTTTCTTAAATTAATTTATTGCCTTATCTTTAACTGTTAAATTAAGACTATAACTTCCACTGAAATGTTAATTCCTTCACGAATGGTTATATTACTTTATAATTATATACATTACCTATTTTGATATATTAACTGAATTCTACTTTGTCTTTAGTGATCTTGAATTATTATAATTTTTTATCATTTTAAAAATGTGATCCTTCCCTATGAGTTTTGTGAAATTCTGAGTTTAATTATCAGTGTCATAAGATACAATTATGAAGATCATTTAAATAATTTTATTAGCATTTACAAATAATTCAAACTGGGCTAGTATGATGGCTCAGCAGATACACTTACTTGGTGCCAAGTCTGACAATACAAATTCCATGCCTGAAACCGATATGGCAGGAGGGAACTGATTCCCACCTTCCTTAAGGCATTCTTTGCTCTGCACCTGAACTCCATGACATCTGCATGCATGCACCTACACACATACACACATTAATTAAATAAATAAACGTAAATAGTAAAATAGTTTTTATTGGATATTTTATTTGTATTTCAGATGTTATTCCCTTTTTCCCATTTCCCCAATAGTAAAATAATTATATCTAATTTTAAAACATGGAAATATATACATTGTATAGAGTTATATTTAATAATTTTAGTAAGTTTATTAATAACATTCTATCACTACCCACAATTAAGTTTTATGAAAAAAATTATTTTTATTTACATCTTAAATAAATGCTATATTTAGATTAATTTTGTCCAATGTTAATTTTACCCAGAGTAATGCTGCCTTCCCAGGTTCATATTTGTTTTCCCTTTCTTTCTTTTTTTTTTTTTTTGCACAATCATCTAATCTAAAGCATCTCCTTCAACTGTTGGAGACTTTGAGAGTTAGCTGCTAATGATACTAAGCAAAAGTATATAGTTCAAATGAATTTAATGACATGAACTGCAACCCTTTTTTACACAAATTTCCAGAGGAAAAAACCACTTGTTACCTTGGTTCAACATTTACTTTTGTCTGAAGTTTAAATACTAAAATAAAATAAACTTTTCCCATAGCTTGATATTTTGTGATTGTGTGTGTGTGTGTGTTTGTGTAGGTGTGTATAAATTGTGTGCGTATAGTTTCTCATATGAAAACTATAAATTACCCACTATCTCATATTTGCTAGTTATGTTAGAAAAGCTTTGTAATTAATGTAATAAGAATTTTTTACATCAAAACTCACTGTAATTGGCTTAAATATTACTTTATTCATATGCTGCTTTTGAATGTTAATTTAGAATAATCACTACCTTAGGCTATGTGGGTTTTGATTAAAACAAATTGCTTAACATGATTTGAATAAGATAGTCTTCAAGTAGAAATAATCTAAGTTTTTCAGAAGATGAATGGATGAAGAAAACAGTATCATATATACAAAAGTGGATAATATTCTGCTCTACAAAGCATGACCTTGCTTTGCCACAATGTCTGTCAGCCTGAGGGGCACTATGCTCAGCTAAATTCTGAACTGGAGTAATCACTTTAATGTCTGTATTTAGCTTGCAATCTCATGCTGTAAAGTTTATATATACACATTACAACTTATTTGGAAATAAATAAAATTCATATTCTGTTATCTCTCACTGAGTAGAATCAAGTTGTAGGTCATGCAATACAAGCCTCAGTAATACACACAAGGGAACTTTTTGAAGAGATGCTTTAGCAATTAATGAGGACTTGTTTCTCTTGCCAACAACCTGGGTTTGGTTTCCTGCGCCATTGTAGCATCTTAGAAATATATCTATAACTCTAGCTTCAGGGGATCCAGCACCCCTCTTTTGACCTATGTGGGCACTTGGCAGCAACACAGTGCGCTTTCATACATGCAGGAAAAATACTCATATGCATGAAATAAACAACCATTTTTTAAAAGTACATAATGAGAAGTCGCCACAGAAACCAGAAAAGTATAAAGGAATTATAAGCAGGGGCCAAGTGATTTAAGAAGAGAAATAGTACCTCATACATGATATGAAGTGAGAAGACAGAAAAATGAGGAGGTGGCTCCAAGTGGGGAGAAAAGCAGGAGAGTCAGTAAAGAAAGAAAATGGAGAATTAGAGACAAATAATACCAAGTATGTTTGTTTGACAAAGTCTCAATAAGTTATATTAAGTGTACTTAAAATTATACTACATATATGCTCTTAAACTAACTTAAGACATCTGGCTTGACAGTGCTTCCAATAGTAATAGACTATCTTATTTATTCTCAGGGGCTAATGTTGTTTTAGATACAAAAATCCCTGCCATTTGATTTTATTCTCAAGTAAAGCCTCCTGAGCCAGATACTGTGGTGGAAAGCCTGCTAGTTCAGAGAGGCAGAGAAAGCAACCAGTTGACCTTCCAGTACTTGATTACAGTACACAAAAAGCTCTGGATTAAAGGCTGAGCCACAATTAGAAACAGGTTTGTACAGTTCACAATTTTTACAATGAGATGAAATATATTCCAACAAGCCAAAGGTGGGCCCCTATTGCTGAGGTCACCTCAAACTTAGGACACAGGACTCAGATTCCTCAAACTGGATCTGACCTGAGGTCTAACATCCACAGTTTCATCCATGATCTAGCATTTATAGTTCCCTTTCTGCAAGATGCCAAAGGGAGGAAACAATTAAATAACGTATACTTATGAACAAACGCAAAGACCAGCATGGCAAGATACCAAAAACGGCACATTAAATGTTACTTACATGTTGGAGGTAACCAGCAGCTGTCTAATTGGATTTAAGATGTACTCAACAAGAGGGAAACCATTCCTAATACTGGAAATTTAGATATCTTCCCAGGGATAGTGAGGTCATGACTGCTAGAAACATCTACTACTGCCCTTTCTAGACAGGACTAATTCTTCACTAGATTATCAATCCTTCTTATCAACTCTAGAGTGGAAGGGACATAGGAGAATCTAGAGAGAAGATATACAGATGGAAAAAATGATGTAAGTATGTTTCCATTAAGATATTTTAAAAGAGTTACAGAAATTAGCTGAATTTTCTTATCTATTATTTGTCTAATAAATAATGTAACAATAGAAAAAAATATTAATTTAGTCTTCATTTATCACTTGAATTATTTATTTAGATTTACATATTCTTGATAAGATACATTTTCTTCTATTCTCTCATATACATCCATACATTATTTTCCAATTGAGTACATGATTCTATTGGACATAAACATATTGTATTCATTTTCATATCTTGTAAGATCCTATAAATGTTTGTGATTAATGAATACTCAGCGGTATAAAATGTTGAAAAAAATGTTTAAATACACAAGCAAAAGAACTTAGGTTTAATATAATGGAATAGAAGTTACCTGTGTATGAACTTGTGATGGAAAAGTCTAAAAGAGAAAAATAAATAAATTCTGTTCTAAAGACAAGAAAAGAGTGAAAGCTTAAGAACAGGCTAGGCTAGGCTAGGCTAGGCTAGGCTAGGCTTGGTTAAGATAAGATAGGATAGGATACCTGAAAATACAGGGAAAGAAGAGTGATGCAGATAAAGGAAGCCATCCTGCAGTTGTGTGAAGACTCCATGGGGAGGGTGAGGAAGAGCAGAAGAGTCCTCCAAAGGATGAGCCAGTCACTGAGTCTGTTACTTGGCTTATGCCAAGGCAAAGATCTGCCTGCACATTCACTGTCTCCTCAAAACACCATGAAAGTGTCCTGAACTATAGCCAGAGACCAGAACAACAGAATTTCACTAGCCAGAGGGAGGGGAATAAAATTGAATCTGAAACATACCTGTTCCTGTGAAACAAGAAGTTCTCAGACATAGAGTGGTCCATAGAAACAAAGACTCACATTTCTTTATTGTTCACATAAAGAAAGGATAACAACGGCACAGGATGGATAGCCATAGGCAGAACTGGGATTGCCCAGGTATAGAAGGGTCTAAGTACTACAAAGACCAAACACCAGTGCTCAGTTCTTTTCTCCTCTCTATACTTCCTTTGTTTAATATCAAGATAAAGTGAGATGTGTTCTGTTTGTATTCCTTTCCTCTATTTTCTTTTATCGATATAGGCTTTTGCCTAAAGTGTTTAGGAATCACTACTTCATTTTCCTGAGTGCTAGGACTGTCTCTACTTATCCTCCATTTCTGCATAGTGTTCATGCTATCTTTACTTGAACCGGCTCTCTTCCCCATCACCATTCTGTTTCCCTTCCTAGTCACATTTCCCTATTTTCTCTCCTTCATTGTAAGTCTCACTAGCCACCTTACAATACTCAGTTCTATTCTTACCCTCAATAATTAACAGCTTAGTTCTTACAATACTATCACTCTAAATTATTGGAGTTGAAAAGTTGATTGGGTTTTAATTAGCTCCTACTACATTTTTATGATGTGAGACTTAACTGGTTGCCATTGTTTCAGCAGTGTGGATTCTACTCCTGTGTAGACTTAGGGGTCTATTGAAATCAGCTGTCAGTGCCTAAAGCAGCACATGGGCTGAGCTTGCAGATTATGTTCTGCCCATCAGTTATTTTATGTATTCTATTTTATTTCCTGATTCATAATAGATACAAATATTTCTTATCTACTACTATCAGCTCTCTCCCTGATGAAATTTATATGCCCTTAACTTGTTTCTCCATTTCTGTTTACATTAAGAAGCATATACAGTTAAGATTTTAAGATCTTTCTGTCTTAGGAAAAGACTTTGTGATGTTAAGATTAAGCAAAACTTATTATTTCACAATTATTGACAGGCTATGCAATTTAATATTTTCCTTTCAGCTAAAATGCAAATCAATTTCTCCTTTTATTCCACATTTGCCATGTGGGTTAATCATAAGGACTGCTTCCTTTTACAAATGTGAAGAGGGTTTCATGGGGAGATACAGCTATTGATTTCTCAGCCAAGAGAAATAACTGCTTTTACATAAACTGTATTGTACTAAGTATGCATGTTTATATTTTCAAGTATGGATATTCATTGTCCCAAATATGATCTCTCCTTCTAAACTGTTGTATGGACTTGAAATGAAAGCATATTCTAATGCCAATATTTACAGGGTAAGACTCTGCATTGGTAAAGCTGGATGATTGGACGTTCATGCTTAACTTTTTCCTATGCACCATCAATGAGAGATACTGAAATTTTGCCATAATTTTGTTTCTGTTTTTCTTTGCAATACCATCAGCCATACTTTTACTTTTTCAAAGTTGTCAAGCATAAAAGCATTTAAATCGTTAAATATGCCATATTAACAGACTCTTTAATAGTCATCTAATTATTGGTTGTATCTTGCTGTGAAATCTATTTGATCTTGTGTTAATAGGTCCATATACAGATCTTGTGTTTTCATGCATTCTGACCATCTTTCTCTTCTAGTCATGTTGTCTAGACATTAAGTGTTACAAAATCTATCTGACTAGAATTCTATCTTTTATTACTATTAATTTACCCTTCCTTCATCTGAACCTTGAATATTACTTACTGAATTTTTATGACTTCATTTTGTAGGCATCCTCTTCAATTTTTTTCCTCCTTTTTAAATAATTTTTTTGCAAAATTTTGCATTCCATTTTGATTGCATTCTTTTCCCCATCCTTAACTCTTCCAGAAAATACCTGTCATTCACTACTCACCCAAGTCTTTGTGCTCTTTGTTTTTTTCTTTTTCTTTAAACCTAGTAGATGGAGATTAACACAGAAAACCACATCTGGTTAAGATGCTGAAATAAGTAACTGCAGAATGTTCAACTATAAACAAGGCATCCCTAAGATGCTACTCCTCCAAGGGTTCAGGGGTCTTTGTGGATGATGAAGCAGAAAGATTCTAAGTGTCAGAGGCAATGGCTGACTACAAGGAAACAGTGCCTCCAGACACAACAGGACATCTATAATAGGAACTCACAGAGTTGAGAGAACATTCTAAGACCTATGCAATCTCAGGACAGATAAAATCCTATCATGGAACAGAACATAGGTTTAAAATCCAACCCAGAGCTGAGAATAATTCAGTTCTTAATATCAGCATCTCTGATATCATCTTTAGGAATGCTTTGTTGATTATGGTATATATGATTAATTATCTCAGTATGGTTCCAAACTACATTACAATTCATATAGAAATTCAAGCTTTATAATTGGATTCTGTAATTTATCCCTTTCACTTTATGCAGTCTGCTAATATATTTTATTTGAAAATCTTTCACATTTTATTTTCCTATTATATTGCTCCTATAATATTAACTTATTCATGTTTCAGCTGATTTTAAAATTAAATTGTCTTTAAATTATATTTAGGTTGTGAGAAATAAATCTATATATGTTCTTGTATAGATAACATTTTTATTTCATTCATTCTTTTTTGTTTTTCAAAATCACATGTCTGTGTAGGTGCATTTTTCTTGGTGCTTGAGGTTACTTGACATTTACTGTAGTGTAAGTCTTGTAGTCATGATACCTGTCAGTTTGCATCAACATAAATTGTCATTTTGTTTTCATTTGGGAGTTACTCTTGCTAGGCACAGTGCCCTGAGATGAGACCTGCTTTCCTTCAATGCTGCAGAAACGTTGTGTCATGATTGTTATTTCCAATGAGACTTGCTGTATCCTGTCTATATTGTTGTTATACAATGTAGTTGATTTTGAGACACACTCTCCCTCTCCAGTTCTTATTTGATTTTAGTTGTTGTTTCCCACTATGTGGCCCAGGATGGCATCTACAACACATTCCCCTGCCTCAGTCTCCTGGCTGCTGGGTTAGAAGTACTTACCATCACACCAAAATAATTGTCTCTTAGTCACTGTTTTTAAGCATGTTTTTGATGCATGATCATGCAGACTGTTCATTCATTTTCTTTTCCTTAAGTCTTACTGAGATTCATGGATCTGTAGGTTATGAATTATATAGTTATCATTTAAATATAATTCCACATCTTCTCTGCAGACTACTTAATATATTTCATTTACATTTCACAAACCTTTTGATTAAAATTCTTAAATTTTCCTGAGAGATGGATGTTTAAATTTCAGAAAACTTGTTTTTAAGCTTTAGAACTAACCAATAATTTCTTTGGGAGAATTTAATACTTCATAACAGTTCCATTCAGGAAAATTTCACATTCTAGCCTTCATTTCCATCTCTAGGGTTGTATTTGAGAATTTCTATCTTTCGTGTTTTGCTACTTAACTTGTTGAACTTACATCAGCAAGATTACTGTTAAATTCATGATGAAACTAAAAATCAACTTGATTCTTTGTTGGGGAACCTGGACCACCATCCCAGCTCACGAAAGTTGTGAACTGCCTTTTTGAGAAACTGCCTCCTTTGGGAGAACCTGACCTTTGACCAAGGAAAAATCTCCTGTTCTGGCAAGAGCCAAGCCCAGGAAACTGCCTGCTGTTCTAAGAGAATCTCAGGAAACTACCTGCTCTTCTAAGAGAATCCCAGGAAATTACCTGCTGTTCTGGAAAGATTATTTAGTTCCAAAAAGACTTCCTTGGGTCTCAGGTCTCAGGAACTTAAAGAACGTCTGGCATTTCCTGGAGGCAGGTTGCAACGGTGGGATGGCCCTGGGCAAGGGACCCTCGCCTCTTTCCTTGTTTCCCCTTCCCCTTGCCTGGGAGTATATCTGTAAACTGTTCCCCCATTACAGTGAGACTGTGACAAAACTTCCTGCTGCATGGTCTCCATTTTCTCTCCCGCCCTTGTTATTTTTCAGGTGACAGTCCACCTTGATACCCCACGAATAATCAGACTCGTGGGTCGGGTCAATTCTTCATGTTTGTATTGTTTAGCATTCTCCTTGGTGTGAGCATCTTCTCACTTATTTGAAACACACCAAGACACTTATTTGAAGCCACTGTTTACTTCCTTCAGGGAAGTAACTGATGGATTTTTTTTTTCTAGTAATGTTGTTTTATTTTGAAATACTGTTGATTACATTTTCTTTAACTTTTTACTTTTTTTTCCCATTTTCCTTTTTCAAATTTTTATTGGGTATTTCCTTTATTTACATTTCAAATATAATCACCTTTCTGGTCTCCCTTCCTGGAAACTCCCTATCGCATCCCCCCTTCCCCTGCTTCTTTGAGGGTATTCCCCCACCCACCTATCTACTCCCACCTCCCCATCTGTGAATTCCCCTAGACTAGGGCCCCTATGGATCCTTCATAGGACCAAGGAACTATCCTCCCATTGATGCCAGACAAGGCCCCTTTTGCTACATATGCAGCTGGGACCATGGGTCCCTCATGTGCACTCCTGGTTGGTGATTTAGTCTCTGGGAGCTCTGGAGGATCTGGTTCATTGATATTGTTGTTCTTCCTATGGGGTTGCAATCTCCTTCAGCTCCTTCAGGCCTTTCTCTAACATCTCCAGTGGGGATGTGTTGTGGATAGCCCAGGCCTTGGCCTTGTATTTTGATGCTACTTCCCCTTTCCGGTGAAGTCCTTACTCAGGTGAATTCTAGTGAACTTTTCGCCCATCTTAATTTGCAAAATAAAGGCTGGAGCCAGTGCTTGGACAGAGGAAGGGGAGGTGGGGATATAAAGGTTGGTGGAAAGAGAGCAAGGGGGAGGACGACTGGAGGACAACTGGAGGAAGACAGTGGAGGAGGAAGATGGTGGAGACGATGACCACTGGGAGAGAAGAGAGGACAAGAAGAGAGGATGACTGGGGGAAGAGAGCAGAGAGCAGACGACAGAGGACTATGGAGGTGGACAAAAGAAGGATAGACACAGGGTCTGGAAAATCCTCAAGTTAGAAGGATCTCATAGGGGAACAGAGTAGTGTAGGGGTATCTGCCCAATCTAGGCTTACAGAATATATTCATAATTCCTGAGTTGTTTTTCATTGTCCAGTCATATTTAGGTTGGAAATTCAAGTATCTCCCACTACAGGGATCCTGTGTTCAGTCCGATGGTTGGCTGAGAGTATCTGCCTCTGTATTTGTCAGGCTCTGGAAGAGCCTCTCAGGAGACAGCTATATCAGGCTCCTGTCAGCATGCACTTCTTGGCATCCACAATAGTCACAAAACAATGTCTGTGTTTTGTGACTGTATATGGGATGGATCTTCAGGTAGAACAGTCTCTGGATGGCCTTTCCTTCAGACTATGTCCACACTTTGTCTCTTTATTTGCTTCTGTATTTTGTTCCCCTTTCTAAGAAGGACCAAAGCACTCACATTTTGGTCTTCCTTCTTCTTGAGATTCATGTGGTCTGTGAATTGTATCTGGAGTATTCTGAAATTTTGGGCTAATATCCACTTACCAGTGAGTGTATACCATGTGTGTTCTTTGTAATTGGGTTATCTCACTCGGGATGTTTTCTAGTTCCATCCATTTGCCTAAGAATGTCATGAACTAACTCTTTTTAATACCTGAGTAGTACTCCATTGTGTAAATGTACCACATTCTTCTGTTGAGGGACAGCTGGGTGGTTTTCAGCTTCTGGCTATTATAAATAAGGTTGCTATGAGCATAGTAAGTCATGTGTCCTTGTTATATGTTGGAGCATCATTTGGGTATATAAGCAGGAGTGGTATAGCTGGATCCTTAGGTAATACTACGTCCAGTTTTCTAAGGAACCGCCAGACTGATTTCCAGAATGGTTGTACCAACTTGCAACCCCACCAACAATGGAGGAGCGTTCCTCTTTCTTCACATCCTCACCAGCATCTGCTCTCACCTGAGTTAATCTTAGCCATTCTGACTGGTGTGAGGTGGAATCTCAGGGTTGTTTTGAATTACATTTCCCTGATGACTAATGATGTTAAACATTTCTTTAGGTGATTCTCAACCATTCGATATTCCTCATTTGACAATTCTTTGTTTATCTCTGTACCCTATTTTTTAATAGGGTTATTTCATTTTCTGGAGTCTAATTTCTTGAGTTCTTTGTATATATTGGATATTAGCCCTCTATCAGATGTAGGTTTGTTAAGATCTTTTCCAAATCTGTTGTTTGCCATTTTGTCCTATTGACAGTGTCTTTCTTTATAGAAGCTTTGCAATTTTATGATGTCCCATTTGTCAATTCTTGATCTTACAGTATAATTCCAACTCAATTCTTCATACAGTTAGAAAGCTCAATTTGCAAATTCATTTGAAATAACAACAACAACAACAACAACAAAAAAACCCAGGATAGCAAGAACTATTCTCAACAATAAAAGAAATTCTGTGAGAATCATCATCCCTGACCTCAAGCTCTGTTACAGAGCAGTAGTGATAAAAGCTGGTATTGGTACAGAGACAGGCAGGCAGAAATATCAATGGAATAGAATTGAAGACCGAGAAATGAACCCACACACCTATGATCAGTTGATCTTTGACAAAGGAGCTAAAACCATCCAGTGGAAAAAAGACAGCATTTTAAACAAATGGTGCTTGTTCAACTGGAGGTCAGCATGTAGAAGATTGCAAATTGACCCATTCTTATCTCTTTGTACAAAAAATCAAGTCCAAGTGGATCAAGAACCTCCACATAAAACCAGATACACTGAAACTAATAAAAGAGAAAGTGGGGAAGAGCCTTGAACACATGGGAACAGCACGGAAAATTTCCTGAACGGAACACCAATGGCTTATGCTCTAAGATCAAGTATTTTTTCAATAAACATTTAAATGTCATCATTTGAGTCAGGAGAAAAAAAATCTACCTTTTGCTTCTGCCTTTGAAATCTTATGAGGATGATCATATCAATGTTCAGACTAAAGGTAGCCCATGCCCAATCAGAATGTGATAGATTATAACACATATTCTGTCATATTTTGTCAGTCCGTGGTCCTTTATTCTGTCTTGGATGATGGGCACTGTTTTGAAATATATGTATGTATCCCAGGTACTCTTAAATGTTACATTTTAAGACACCAATCTCTGTTTGTAGTGTTATTTTAGATTCATGATTTTGATCATCTCTACTTGCCCTATCTTGCCCTCTTGTAGTCCTCACTGCTCCAACGGATTGTCTTAAAATCTTATCCTTCTTTTTCTGTGTACATCCATTTCTTTGACTCAGGAACATTTCTGAGATTTACCTGTTGCATTCTCAATTTGCACAGCTTCACATTTTTCTCAAAGAATTAAATTGTATACACATGCACTTTATTTTATGTATTGGAAGCCTTTTGTCCTTTCCCATCATGCATACACTGAATTTAAACCAGTGCCTTCTCTATTTGTTGCATCATTTAGTCATGGGAAATTCGGTGCTCTTATTTAGTTTGTGCTTAAACAAATATCTAGTTTTGGTTTTTTTTTAAAAAGACTTTCTCTATTTAACATGTATTTATAATAAAAGTAGAGACAAATTGTTCAATGTATTTAGCATACACTTAATATTGGGGAGTTATTAATTTAATCTTAATATTAAATCTGACCAATAATAACATTCTTTTTTTCAAAATATACTTTAGTAAAAAGATATAGTGTACTCTGAAAAATATCTTCAGGAAAAGAAAGTAATTTCCTGTGTTTAAATTCATTTTTCATAGTTTTAATATTGGAGTCTACCCTAAATAAAATATATGATAACTGAGTAAATTTTACTTACATCTGAAAAATATCCTAAGGTTATGAATGGATTTTATTTTATTTTACCGACTAAGGTTAAACATAGTCAAGATTATATATTGTTCTACAGTGAAAGTAAACTCATTGGAAATATTTGTGCTCTTAATAATAGATGACAAAATTTATCTATTTGTTATTTTACTTTATGAAAAACCTTTAATATTTAACTGGTTTCTTTTTAATATTGTTTCCAAGTGGGTGGACTATATGCAATACAAACACGCCAAAAGAATGTTTTTAACACTGACAAAGATACTTTATCACAGATACTTTAAAGACATTCTATGAGTTGAATAGCTATCATTTTTGGTTTTGTATTTTACTTGGCCTTTTCGGAATAGCATAAACATTAGAAACTACTTGTCCTGGTTCAATATGAAGTCATTATTTCCGTCATCCTATAGTAACAGAATGGTTCTAATACCACTAGACTAGTGACAACACAAATAAAAGCCACCTTTTGCTCAGTTATTTTGTCAATAAATTTTGTTACTTGACAATTTCATACATGTATATAGTGTATTTTGGTTACTCCCCAACACCCTATCTTATCTAACTCCCCCAGATCCCAGTACGTCTTCTTTCCTATAAATGTTTCTCTCTCACATTCATAACTCTTTGTTTTGTTTCTCCACAGAATTTAACTAAAACCATTTGTCACCATTGTTTTGAAATTATCCTTTAAACACTGATAGCTCATTAGTAGGTATTCAGTTGACTACAATCCCTCTGCATCCCAGAATCACTTCGTTGGTAATAGTTCAACAGTAAGTAGTATGGTACTGTAATCCCCTTTTCCACTTATGGATGAGTGGTGGGGTTGGGCCAACTTACATAGGCTGAGTGCCAATATGTGCACATGATGTGACTTCTTGTTTACTATAGCTCTGCTATGATGAGAAGATAACATTTGAGAAAGGTACTTAGCATGTAAATGTGCCTTCCACCAAGCTTTTCAACTCAAGTTCTATTCCCAGTATCTAAATAGAAGAGATCAATTTCAACAAATTGTCCCCTGAACTACATATCCATATCATGACTATATGAACACTCACAAAACAATGAGTGATATGAAGATGTTATCTTTATTCATCATAAAAAAATCCAAAAAGATCTAATATCTTTTAATAGTGACAGCATGAAGAAACTCCAACCTTTATTTAATCTAGTAATAAATTTTCTATTATTCTGCATTACAAATAAATGAAAGGATTTAGAAATGTAAAAACTAATATGAAAGAATATTATACTCTATATATCTATAACCATTTAACTCTCTTTATTTAAAAGAAACTCAAAATTCAGTTTATCTTAGCATATTCACAGAACTGAACAACTGTCAGTATAATCTTAATGTAGAACACTTTAACAACCTCAGAACATACTTTATACCCAGTCAATATTGAGTTAACCTTCCTGCATTGACTCAATTCAGTTCCATCCAGTCACTGGTCTGTTTTCTCTGTATATTTTCATGTTCTAAAAATCATACAAAATAAAATCACACAATGAATGACCTTTTGTGGGAAGCTTCTTTCATCACAATTTTGTTATTTTTTTGTCAGAGGAAACCTTCCTTCCCACAAGGTCTGATATATCTGCTTCAAAGTCCATGAGTCTTAATAACAGACAGTATTTTCATCTAGTGATAAAACATTGTTCTGCGTAAGATTCCCACTGACAATTATGTCCATGGAAAGGAAGTTTTCAGACCAACACAATATTATTGAAGCATTAGAGACAGTGGATAGTAAAAAAGAGATGGGCTGCACTTTCTTGTTTTAGTGTCTGTTCCTCTCAAGTCTTAAATGTGACTTAGCAATGACTGTAAAATGGGATTATAAATAAGAGTAGTATGAACACTTTGCCTGCATCTTAATGATTTGTAAGCTTACATAAATTATTTCCTTCCTCTCAATTTATGATTCCAAACCTAAAGAGTAAATCTTAAAAAGTCATTTCACATAAAATGAATTACAAGAATAATGGGTAATCTGTATCTGTGGACTGAGACCTTGAATAGTGACTTACTAATCATGTAGAAAAGGGCTTTGTCAATGGCAGGCCAGAAATTATTGTGCTTCAGTAAGGTTTACCTTTTGTAGTATTTGGTTTCACAACAGTCTTGCTTCTGAACAGGCAGCATGCACACAGTGGCTGTATGTACAATCATGCCGTGTGAATTAGTTTTAAGACACATATTTTTGGTATGTTAGATAATGATGTACTTCTTCTACCAGTAATCTTGACACACAAGTATCAAATTAATGTATTGTTCAAGTTTTAGAAGGATTCATTTATTTGTTTTTGTGCATATATATATTCAAAATTATATATATAATAGTTGACATGGAATTAGGATATTCCATCTCTTTTTTGAGATGACCCTAAACATACTCCAGATTATTTGTTCCCATAAGAAACAATGATGTAAATGCTCACAAATATAAAATAAAAATACAGACTAATTCTGAAAGAAAAAAATATTTTGTTTCTTTTTATGAGCATTGTTTGTTTGCTTTCATATGTGTCTGTGTGAGTATCAGATCTCTCAGAACTGGACTTATGACCAGTTGTGAGCTATCACGTGGATGCTGAGAACTGAACTTCAGTCCTATGCAAGAGCAGCCCTTAACCATTGAGCCAACTGTGCAGCCCCAAGATTGCCTCCTTCTTCATCAAATATTCAGTCAAGCTTTAATTCTTTCTGTAGAACAATAATATCAACTTCATTGCTATGTAAATTTGGTTTCATATCTGATAAATGGTAAAATGGCATAAAAGCAAAACATTTTACAATAAATGCCTATGAATCCTTACCATTGTACACAAAAAATACTGAGATGCTTGGTCTTGTTAATAATTCTCTCACTCTCATCAAGTCAGGACTAAACTGTGAAGGATACAGAGAATATAGCATATCCCATATACATTCTGTGATCATGGCTTTCATAAATGAATTGGCTCTCTCAGATACAGGGCCCCAGGAAGATGACCTCTTTGATTTCTTTTTCTTGAAATATGTAATTGAAAATTATGACAAACAGAGTAATCTTAAACAATACCTAAACTTTTCTATAGGGTAGGTATTGGGGAGATAAATTTATTTCCCAACAGCTGTTTAATGGAGAGATCTCCCATTTGGAACAATGGTCTTATCTAATCTAGTTTGGGATAAATTTCAGCTTCTATTATTTCCAATATTGTGTTCATCACATTTTTTTCTATAATTTAAGTGATAAAATATGCCTGAGAGGAAAACTAAGTTTTCTATTCAAATAAGACAGACCAGATTTTTGATACAAACTGCTATGTTAATATTTTCCAGATAAATTTATTATGAATAATGATTCATTTTCTTTCAAATTAAGGAGGTATTTCATAGCTCCATTTATCTTCCTTGGCAATATTCTCTTCTTCTTGCTCTGAAGCCTACATCCCCAGGCTACAAAGAGACACAATGTAATAAATTTTTATTTGGTAATCTTAACATCTCCTGAAATAGTACAATATATATTTATGTTACCAGGAAAACTTTAGAATGACAGAATAGATATGGATCCCTTTTTCTAAGGAACACTTACTTTGCTATCTAAGTCAGAGGTTGTCTATATCAGGTAACAGTCTGATGTAATAAAATATGGGTCAAATGGAACTGACTAACATAACTATATTTATTTTCTATCTAACCCCTGATGTATCATAAACATCTGTATCACATCTTACTTTACACGTCCTGGTAATGGCAGTCTTTTATATTGTGATGGGCTAAGAGTCTTTTGATATAATATTTAGGAAGATAATTAATAGCCAGCAATTCTGATGTAGTATAATAGCAGTCTTGACAGTAAGGAAAAGATTAGTTGTTGGCAACGCTGAGACTTGGATGTTTTAAAATTGCTAACAATGAGGACTTACACACACACACAGGCACACACACACAGAGAACCGTGCAAAATGTTCTGCAACACAGGCCAAGTATATAGATTGATTTTTGCTTTAGAGGGAGGTGTAGTCAGATATCACAGTGTAACATTCACAAATATCTCCACTTCCACAATCAATCAAACGTTAGATTCGATCTCTATTACTAGGATCTACATGTTCCATCTCTATAAAACCATGATGTCATCCCAAGAAGATCTAATCCCACAGCACAGCTCCCGTTTAACCTCCTAAAATTACAACTGACTTTAGTGAGTTCATTTCCTGGAGGTTTCATTCTTTCAGAGCATAAGGTGGCTTGCATGACTATGAACATGCTGATGTAAATTCACTGATCAAATTCTCTCCATTTACCTCAAAATTCCTTTTATATGTATCCTTTTCTTTGTTTTAAGATGCTTCTGTCATGGTTCAAAATCTTTTTTTTTCTTGCTCAATTTTGTTCATAGCAGCTTTATCTGTAATAGCCAGAAATTGAAACAATCTAGATGTCCCTCAACCAAAGAATGGACTACAATTCTTTTAAATACTTTCAAATATATACTAAGCTTTACAAACTTCTTTTATTTATTTATTTTATTTTTTAGTTTGTTTTAATTTTATTTATTTATTTATTTAAATCACATCGTAATTTACTTATTTACACAGAGGTTATAAACAAAAAAGGCAGGTGTGGGGAAGGGAATGGCACCGGAGGATCATAGGTGTTCAGGGGGAGTACAGATACCTTTCAGAAGAGGGTATCAGCTGGGTGTAGGTTCAGGGGACAGGTCACTATGGCTCTGCCTATGATTCACTTGTCCTTATCTAAGTTGGTACTGTCCACTGAGGCTCCCTATTTATAAGACCTATGACTACTAGGTCTGGTAAATTTCCACAAAAGCTGCCTGTTTACAATAGCTTATTGTCTTCTGTTTTCAGTGTTTTTCCACAGAGACCCAAGACTTTGTGTTAGCATGTATGTATGTCAGACTATTGCTGACTTTAGGCCTATGGCTGATTTTAGGCCATTATTGTATATGCAGGGCTGCTCCTGACATCTCCTCCCTTCTCTAAGTATAGAAGGGCCTTGGTGATTCTATTCTTGCGAAGGCGGGGATAGAGGCTTGACCTCCAATAATTGAAGGGGACCTTGTAATGGCTCCAGTCCTCCTGTCGTTGTCCAGTGAGGCATGAGGGCCATACCCATCCGATGTATTTTTCCTGGAGAGGGGATACTTTTGACATCAACCCCTATGCAGTCAGGCTTGTCCCTCAGGGAACCCAGATAGATATTTTTACGTTTTATTTATATTCCCTTGCAGTGCTTAGCCTCGCAGCCTAAGCAAGAATTCAGATCACCAGTCAGAGGGGGTTCTGGGTAGCCTCTCTCTGCTTGGTCTAGGGGCGGAAGTCCCCTCTTTTAGTTGGGTGGAGATGTACAGCTCTTGACTGTGTACAGCCCTTAAAGAAGAATGTTGCCCTTACATAGACAAGACAGGGATGGTTAAAGAGAACATGAAAAAGTCAAAGAAGGCCCAGATAAAAGACAGAGAGAGAAAGAGAAAGATGAGAGCTGGTACAAGGACTATTTTTCAACCTCTCCATGGTTGTCAATGGTTCAAAATCTTTTTTTTTTTTTTTTATTAAATTTTTATTTTTAATTTTTTTTTCAGCAAATCAAAAAATTTAAAATGCATTCAAACAGAATGAAATGAAAAGAAACAAACAAGCAAATACAAGGGTCAGATATACTTACAAGAATTCTATAGAGCCTTTAAACAAGCAATATTTTTGGTTATTTAAAAAAATTCAGAACCACATAAGCCCTCACAAGCAAATAATATTGAAATAGTGAAATCAAGTGTAAACCCAACAAAAATATATAAATTATAGTCCAGTATCCCTCATGAGTATACATACAAAAATTCTCAATGAAGTAGTTGCAAACTGAATACAAGAGATATAAAAAAATAATATTCCATGAATAACTGAATAACTGTTTTTTTTTGTTTGTTTTTTTGGTTCAAAATCTTAATACTGCACATTTAGAATATTTCAAAGATTTTAGGCTAGTACTGCCCCCAAACATCACCCTTGGGTTTTTATCCTTACCTTTTTTAGAATTTAATTTCACAAATTGATGTTTATGTCATTCATAAAAGTGTTGGCACACATAATGTCAAAGAACCAAAGTCATGAGCATTTCCGGAGTCTATAGAGTAGCCTTACTTTCTCTAAGTTTTACACAGTAAAGGTAACCACAGAATAAATGTATCGAACCAAGCACACCACCACTCACTGAACTGTGATTGTAAATATAAGAATGCAGTGTCATGGCAACAGTGAATGCTAAGTGTAAAATAGTAGCATTCAAACTGTCAACATGCTAGTTCTTTTTGTTCCGTTATTATTTTCCATGAAGGCTGTAGATTTTAGAGATCTAAAAAGAATAATTGTGACAATGGGTATTGCATACACAGATTTTAAAACTGAATTATAAATAGGGTGTTCATGGTTTTGTGAGCATTTTAGAAATTTATCTATATTGGAAAACTTTAGAATTCTTTCATAAATACTGAAATTCTGCTTTTTGCCCTTTAAAATGCAGAAAGACATGATGAAAGTAGATCACTGAAAATTTAGGAAAGAATATTTTGCAATAAGTTTCAGAACCTCTAAATACTTTAATATGTTTCCAATGATTGTTATTATTTAATACATCCAGATTTTATTAATAAATTCTATAAATAATTTGCTAGTGAAAACCCATTGAATAAATTAAGCAGTAAATATTGTATAGACCAAATGTAATTGCATACAAAAATACTGCTTTAATGATTACTATATAAATTACTTTAGTAAATGTAG
Source organism: Mastomys natalensis (assembly GCA_021653895.1). NCBI lineage: Eukaryota > Metazoa > Chordata > Mammalia > Rodentia > Muridae > Mastomys > Mastomys natalensis. The sequence continues at coordinate 108,086 of JAJTUV010002810.1, read as the reverse complement.
TAAATATTGATGCTAATTATAATATTTGAGTCAAAAAATACTTGTAGGTAGGATGTACTTTCATTTGTAAAATTTTAAAAAATATTTGTATATTAGGCAATTATAAATAACCTAATCTTAATTTTTTATTTTTTTTCAGCTTCTATTTTTTGTATTTTAATAATAAATGGAAAATATATTGCATTTGTATTTTCAAATGTATACATGTCATTTATTTAAAATTATAAGACAAAATACACCATAATACATTAATATTTTTATTGTCTTCCAATCTGTTTTTAGCACATTTACAACTCTAAAGTAGAAAAATCAACAAATACCATTGTGTACTTGAGATATATGGAAAGTTATGCCTTTTTGACTCCACACCAATCTCTGTAGCATAAAAGGAGCAATGGAACGGACAGAAATGAGTGAGAGTAGGCCTCATATCACTAAAACAAAGAACCATATATGCCATATTAGACAGTAGTATGACCACAGAATTTTATATTATGTAACCACATGGTTTATTAAATCTTATAGGAAGCCAGATATGCCAACTGAGACAAATCTTTGTTTATATGCAGAACAGATTAATTTTTTTTTAACTGAATGACTTAATGAATATTCCCACTCCTTATCTGGTGCAGACTACTCTAGATTGTCTTCTCTAAGAAACTAACTGGTATGTGATGGACCATTTCTTATTGTAATGGCTTCTTCATTTAGGTGTTTTCCTGATTAAAAATAAAGCCATATGTAAATCGTGTAGAATTGAGTATTTGCTTCACAGTCCATATAAACTGCAAACAATAAAATTTAGCTAATTTTCACACCAAAATCATTAATATTCTTCTTGACTCTTTAATATTTAATATTTAATCTTTAAGGCTTAATACTAATCCTTTAAGACAACAAAACTGATAGTACTATAAAGTATCCTGGCTCAATTCAGAACAACAATTGGAACCATTCTGCGTGACCCCGTGAGTTCTCAGGTTGCCTTTATGAATGCATTTATACTATCTATGTATGCTGTGGTGTGCACTGTAATCTGACTGATGCTTATAATATAACTAGTTCTAGATAGCACGGCACCCCATAATATACTTATCCACCTTAATCAGTGAATTCATTATATGGAGATACCTGAATCTTGGCACATAAGTCTACATAATTCCCGTGCAAGCCTCATTGTGAAAGTTAAACGACCTCAAAGATAAAGACAAGGAACTTATAAAAACTGCTCTTTAGTTATAGAAATACAAATATTATGTGTTTTCTTGCAGAAATGAACAACACTATTCTATAAACTATGGTTCTTATTTTATTTAGGACACTTGGAAAAATATCTGTGGAGTAATATTAGGAAGATAGAGATTGGCTATACATTTATAAAGAAATAGAAAAATCATTTAGTGTCTTGGGAAAGTGAGCCATCAATGCAGATTTATTTATCAAGTAAGTTGTTGTAGAGCACACAATTATATTTCATCACCTTTGTTTTTTAGCCACATCGTTTCTTCCACTTTTATACTCATAAATCCAAGCTATACCCCCATTGCTTTATACTCTACAATCTGTTTATAACTTCAAATTTCACTTATTTTACAAGTAGTCCCATTTTTTTTTTTTATAAATTGGCCAAATGGTACACAGTTGTCAAAATTCAAGTTATAGACTATGATTTAGAAAAGTAATTTCCCAGGCCTGCTATTGGCCTTCAATCCTATTCCATGTAGATAGTTATATTCAATTAACCGTAATATTAAATTTTTATATTTACATTGATGTCAGCTACAGATGTTTGAAATCTAAATAGATTAAATATCCATTGTGTCAGTTAATTAACGTTAAACTATCTTGTTATATTCTAAAAGGCTGAAACTTTGCTGGACTTCACAGTTAAAACTACAACTTATGGTTACTTAAGACTCTTAGTTTAATGTGTGCTCAAACTGTTTCTTTAAGTTGCCTTTAAGAAAACTATGTAACAACTAACTTTACTTGCCTTGTATTTCTCATGTAATCAACTTTTACAACCTAACTTAATGAGTAGCTGTAATCCTAAGTTATGTACTCTTTCATGCCCCTGACCCCAGAGTACTACATGTATGTTAAAATAATTCTATGAAAACAGCAAATAGGACAAAAATGGCCATAAAATAAATATCCACCATAAAGGTTGGACAGAACATGTGGATATTGCTTAATAAACAAAAAAATTTGTTGTAGTGTTTGTTATCTGGGTCAGTTGGGGTCAATTGGAGTCAGTGAATCAATCCCTTGTATACTCTTAAAGATTTCTGTAAAGTCTCCCTTTTTACTTCCCCTCGTGATGCTTTCAGTGCTGCTCCACAAAGAACAACACAGCATTCAATTGCAAGAAATTAAAACACAGTGAGGCTAATGCAGAGGATTCAAATATGGGCTCTCTCTTCGTTAAATCACACCAAGGGGAAGGACAAATTCTCTCCCTAATGTGACACCCGTGCATCATTGGTGTCTCTGAGATTATCATTAATGAACTGAAATTTACCACAATTTGCATGACACAATTCAAAGATAACATCATTAAGAACAGCTTTTCTGAAGGGAAACTGAAATGAAGGGAATCTAGGGAGAGAGGCAAGCTGAAGGACACTAGGGAGTGAGGAAGAAGTGAAACTGCTATTGAGATGGGATGTAATACATGAGAGAAGAATAATCAAAAAAAGTGAACATAGAAAAATAAAGAGCAAAAATGTACCTCTTCATCTGTACCACCACACTCTTACCACATCCAGCAAAAAAAGCTCTATACAGATTTTCAGAACATTTTGATGCATTATAAAATCTATTACGTGAATGACTTTAAGTTTATAGTTCAGTTATGTGAAGTTAATTCCCAGCATTGAAAAATCAGTCTCTAGAATGCCTTTCATTTTGTTAAAATTAAGCAAGAGCCATTAAACAACTCCTTACCCTCCAACCAACCACTGCTACCATTACTCTGTTCTATGAATTTATCACTTATAGGTAGCTCTCAATTTTTTTCATTTTAGGTAATATTTTTTTTTAATTTTTATTTTATTTATTTTACATCCAGACTAGTTTCCTCTCTCTACGCTTCTCCCATTTCCTCTTCCCACATCTCCCCTCCCCACAAATCTGCTCCCCTCCTTTCTCTTTAGAAAAGGGCCAATCTAGATGGATATCAACCAACTATGGCATGTCAAGTTGCAGGAAGACTAGGTAATTCTATTAAAGCTAGACAAGAAAACCCAGTAGAAAGAAAGGGTCCCAAAGGCAGGCAACAGAGTCAGAGACAGTTTCTGCTTCTGCTATTAGGATTCTCACAAGATCAAGCTACACAACAGTAACAAATGTGAAGAGGGCCTAGCTCAGTCTCATGTGGGCTTTCTGGTTGTCATCTCTGCCTCTGTGAGCCCCTATTGTCTCAGGTTAGTTGATTCTGTGTTTTTTCTTATGGTTTTGTCAACCCTTCTGGCCCCTACATCCTTCTTCACCCTCTTCTATAGGATTCTCTAATCTCTAATCTTTATCTGTGGGTCTCTGCACCTGTTTCCATCAATTTTTGGAATGAAGCCTTCTGATGACAACAGGGCTAGATGCCAATCTATGAGTATAGCAGAGTATCATTAGGAATTATTTCATTGACTTTCTGTTTCCCATTTGTATTTGATTCCATCATGGGTCTCTAGGATATCAGCCTTGGGTTCTAGCCTCCAGGCAGTGTCAGTGCTGGACTCCCTCTCATGGTACAGGTCTTAAGCTGGACCAGTCACTGTTTGGTTGACCCCTCCCATAATTTCTGCACCACTTTTACCCAAGCACAATTTGTAGGCAGGACAAATTATAGATCAAAGGTTTTGTGGCTGGATTGGTGTCCCAGTCTTCCATTGGAAGTTTGGCATGGTTATAGGAGATGGCCAGTTCAGACTTTTATATATTGAGTCAGGAAGCAATTACTGTTTATGATTGTCATAGTTCATTTAGCACGACATTTTAAAAGTTTACTCATTCTTTTTATGTTAAATCTGACATATCATTTTATTTATCCAATGACCTGTTGCTAGCTATGTGGGTTGCTTCTGCTACTTGGCTAGCATCTTAGTTAAGGTGTCTATTGCTGTGACTACAGCATGACTACAATAACTCTTATAATGGAAAATATGCAAATGGGGCTCTCCTACAGGTCAGAGGTTTAGTCCATTAAAACCAGGATGGGAAGCTGACGACAGGTAGGTAGACATGGTGCTGGAGAAGTAGCTGAGAGTTTTACAACTAGATCTGCAATAAGCAGGAAGAGAGAATTAGCTGCTAGGTCTGGCTTGAGCTTCTGAAACCACAAAACCCACTCCTTACTGACACATTTCCTTCAGCAAGGCCACACTTACTCAAAGAAGATCACACATTCTAATAGTGTCATTTTGTCATTTTCTATGGCCCAATAAGGGCCAATTTTATTCAAACCACCCAATTTCACTCCCTGGTCCCCACAGGCTTGTTGCCATAACATGATGCAAAATGTATTTAATCTAACTTCAAAAGTCCCCCTAGTCTCAAACTTATTTAAAAGTCCAAAGTTAAAAGTCTCTTCTGAGATTCACACAACCTTTTAACTGTAATCTCCTATAAAATCAAAAAGCAGATCAAATACTCCTAACATACAATGCCACAGAATATATATGACCATTCCAAAATGAAGGGAAGGGAACATAGTGAGGAAAGATTGGACCAAAGTAAAACTGAAAACAGCTAACCCAACTCCAACCTCTGTATCTTCATGTTAATGTCAAAGTGTTCTTCAGATCTCCAACACTTTCCAGCTTTCTTGATGGTATCACACTTCTTTCTCTTGGATAGGTTCTACTCCCTATTAGCAGCTTTACTCCACAGATAGTCCACCACTCTGGCATCTCCAACACCTTTTGGTCTCCAAGACAATACAGGCTTCACCCTTAGAGCTACATACAATGGTTTCTCTGGGTCTCCATTCAAGGATACCCCCATACATGTCTGGACTCAGCAGCTGTCCTTAGTCATGGAGGGAGATACTATAGTCCCTTTCTTCTATCCTTGACTCTAAAGCTAGAACCACAGGGCCAAAGCTGCCAATTTCTGCTGTTTCCTGAGGCTGGAACATGGAGCCCTTGTACAAATATATTTTCACCAACTTTTGACTTTCTATGGTTTCCATCCCTGCCTAAGCGTGGCTGTTCTGAAATGCACTCTGTGGACCAGGCTGGCCTTGAACTCAAATATCTACTAACCTCTGCCTTCCCAGTGCTGGGATTAAAGATGTGTACCTCCACATCTAGCCTTAAACTTTCTTTAATTCCTTTTCACTATTCTTTATTTCCTTGTCACAAAATTGAAGCTTACTAGGTGGGATCTTGCTGAGGTCATTACTCCTTTTCCTACACTTAGTGTTTTCTTTAATCTGTTTATACCTCCTATGCTCCCTTCTCTCTCAACTGTACATTTTGTATTTTTATGTGCTCAGCTTGCCCCTTTTCATTATAAATCCACATAAGACTGACCACTATAAGCCATGCAAACAATCAATGCTAGGTTGTTTTGAAATGTCCTCTCCTAAAGTTGTTGATCTATAATTTTTCAATTTAGCCTCAAGCAGACTTTTGGACAAGGCCAAAAAGCAAAAACATTCTTTGCTAAAATATCACAAGAACGATCTCTCGACCACCTACTAATATTCTTCTTTTCTAAAACCTTTTGAGCAGGGCTCCCATGGTTCAAGTCACTCTTAGTACCACTGTTTTCCATGTTCCTACTAGTATGATCCATTAAGTCCCAAAGGTGACATTCTGCCAAGAAGAGGGCCTATCACAGCAATACCAAAACAAAGACTTGAATGTGAGTTTTGGCCTTGTAACCTTTTTATCTTCTAACATTGAAGTCATGTAGAAATAATAAAATGATTGAATATTTAATGCTTTAAAGAGTTGTTATAATTTTAAAAGCATATTTTTACAGTTTATTTTAAAGCTGTGGTTTGATGTTAGTTTGCTCGTAGGATTCATCCTGTTTTTCTATTGGATTTATAACAACTTAAAGATCGAAGTAGAATAAAACACAAATTAAAATAAAAATTGAGCATTATCCTACTAGTACCAGAAAGTGTTATCTTCTAAAATATATTAATTTTGTATATAAAGTTTACTTCATTATAAAAGTTTACTCTTGCACATCATGTTATTGTCTCAGAAAATTCCATGAAAAATTAACAGGGATGCAAACATAACAGAAAACAAAATTTAATCTGAAATAGACTGTAGGGCATTCTCTTTGTCATAAGATAAGAAATCAAAAGTGTCCTCCAGGTAAGAGAATAAAGAAAACATGCTTGCTAGGAAATTAATATATTGAAACCTATAGCTGAACTGATTTCCAGAAATCCCAAAGAGATGTTAAGAGGGCAAAGCCACCCTCTGTTCTCATGCATCTAGGCTGATTTCAGAAAGTGTGCAGCAGCCTATAAGAATGCCATGTTAGTTATATTCTAAATGAAATCTACTTGGGGTTGATCTATAGAGACTCTTGGTGATCTACATACTGTATGGATTCTTTAATAATTCTCTTTCAGAAAACTGTAGTTAAGTGAATGTTCTAGAAATACTGTTACATTTCCAAACAAAACCTATGGAATGAGCCTCTGGAACTCTGTGACAGGGCTCGACTGCTTCTTTATACTTTTATTTTCTTTCTTCTTTCCTTTCTTTCTTCCTTCTTTCTTTGCAAGTCAAACATTAATCTGGAACTACCATTGTGCAGTTATTGCATTGTTTCCAAGATGAGAACACACAGCATGCACCTGGGCCATTAGGACTGTGCTGTGCTATGCCTTATGTCTCAGTTTTTATTTGTTTAAGAATCATTACATCAAGGAACATCTAGTTTCACAGAATTCACCAGAGCAGAATGAGAAAGAAGTAAGAAGTCAGATATAATAGAATAATTATGCACACCAAGGCCAACTGAAAAGCAGTCTATACATCCGTTTGTCCAGGGCTAAGGTTAGGAGAAATGGGAACAACTTTTTTACAAAGAGCTGCTGCAGGCTGTAACTTATTTCAGATGGCGGGTCCCTTGAGGGGATGTGTCTCTGGCTTCTCAGGGTCCCAGACACTATCCTTTTTTAAAAGGAGCTGCCGCAGGCTTCTGAGATGTCACCATACTGGCCTACTGCAGGCAGTCCCTGTCATTGTATGATGTCCCCAGCAAATCTTCTTTTTCATTTTTACCCTGTATTTTCTTACATTTCTGAAGTATTTGCACGTTTAGCATTTGTCCCACACTTACCAACCTCCCTCTTTTTTAACCTTTCCCTCTCCTATCAGTCACCTACTTGCTTGACTTTTTTATTTCCACCTTCATGCCATGTATGCATAAGTGATTCTGTGAACCCAATTTAAAAACCTAAGTAGCACAAATGTAAGAAAACATGGTATTTGTCTTTCTAAGACTATTAACACAATTATATGTCTTACTTCCATTTCTCTACAAGCAACATAACTTTATTTCACTTTAAAGCCTGAAAACTAATATATAATATATATTATATATAATATGTAATATGTAATATATAATACATAATACACACAACACACACACACACACCACACACACACACACACACACATTAGTTTGTTGTTGTTAAATATCTAGTTTCTATCCATAACTGCTACTGTACAGATGTTGCTGTATAATTATCTCTGATTTGTAGATTGGAGAGCTGTAGCTTAGTTATAAGGTAGAATAAATTTTAGTTTTCTGAGGGCCTTCCATACTTTTTCATGATAAATACAATTATAAGACAAAATCACTATTGTTAGACACGAAGTTACCTACTATGCCTCACCTTTGAAACAAATGCCATTTTTGAGCTTTCACTTTATTGATGTGTGGTGTGTGTGTGTGTGTGTTTGTACGCGAGCGTGTACTCATACACGTATTCATGTGCTAAAGTGTCGATGTAAAACAAAGGACAACTTTTAGGAGACAATTCTCTCCTTTTGCCATGAGATTCTCTAATGAAATTTAGTTCTCGGGCTTGTACAGTAAGTAATTTTACTCCAGAGCCATCTCACTGGCTTCCACTACCACTAATTAAATCTTAGCCATATTAAGAAAAGTATCTAATATCTTCTGTATATTCATAATTACCCAAAGATACCAAATATGGTTTAGTGAAGCTTCAAAAGATCAAATTAAGTCAAATCCTATGACGTGAACTAGATTTTATCATTAGTACCTATTTTTGAAAAATATATACAAGATCTTTCATAAGAGGATGTACATAATCTAGAATTTATGACAAAGTGGATATTGCAAAAACGTTCATTGTATTTATGCAAAATGTATATCTAATGTTAAATATTCTTCTCATCTAAAAATTGTGGCTCTGATGTGTTCATGTGTTCATCAGTAATATAAAGATTCTGACATATGGCTCTGGAAAAGGATTATTCTGCAGTGAACTGCAGCCTGAGAAATACAGAGTAACAAAGAGTGCTTTAATAATCCATATGCCTAACAGGAAGGAAAAAATTAGAAGTTTATTTTTATTCTGTACATTATGTAAATAATAATAGTAATGATGATAATAATAATATAGATTTATTAAAGTTGGCAGTGCAGCAAGGATATTTCATAGTATCTCTAAATATTCTTCAAAACAAAGCTAGCATCACTTAACTCTTGTCATCTACCAAGTCCTGGTAGATGAAACCTCTGGGGGTGGAAATCAAACTATTAAATTTAATGAAAGTCCCAAGCCACTTGATTTATGTGTTTTATAATGTTGAAATAATTTGTATGTACACTATCACAGAAGTGATTTCATGCAATATCATTAACAAAATGGCTTTTGAGAGGTAATTATGGACTTACAAGGGCTCTCCTGATTCTGCATGTATAAGGTATTCTAGCCTTTATTTATATACAGTGTTAAGACAGCAAGAATTAATTCAATTACTTCACTTTCCTGAAATTATGATTATGATGAGTTCCTTATGCATGAAGAAGTCCATACTGATTTTTTTAATTTTTATAATAGAAACATGAATTATGTCTATTTAAAGGAATAAACTTAAAAAATGAGCTATCTGAGGTGCCAAACTATAGATAATGAAACAATAAAATTGAGAATAAAAATGAGGCCAGAAAATGATTCATTAAAGTCCTTACAACGTTCCATCAAATTGCAAAATGAGAGGGAAAATTACTGTATATAGTCTAGTAATTTAAATATGATTTAACCAAAAACACCAGTGAAATTAAGTAAAATCTTGAACTTTCTTGACTGAAAATTTGCTTCAAACATAGCTTAGTGGGTGGTTTGAGACACAGCACTTGAGAGACAAGATAAAAAGCAAACAATAAAGTTACCAAGCTCAGTGGAGTCATCCTTATATCAATATGCATTTATGAAAGTTAGAACTTGGATTTCTAAAAGTTGTTTTTAGAAAGACTGAGCAAATATCTACTGTCTTATCCAATGCACGGATAAAATTTAACTACCAGTAATTTTTGTTTTAAAGAAAATTTTAGTGTTTCACTGGGCAACATCACAAGCTGACGGTGCTGTGTTCTGTCCCTGGCCTCAAATTAAAATATTCAGTGTAAAGAGAGCAAAGTTATTACTTATTAGTTACCAAGTTCATCACTTCATTGTTTTAAATTTCTAGTAAGAAGTTAAACTTGAAGAGCAGACACAATTTCTGTAGCTTGACTCTTTCTGGAATTAAGAAAACAATACATGTTTTCTGTTGTAGGCTGAACTATGGACAAACAGATGAGGGAATATATGAAGGGGTTATCTTTATCACTAGTAGCTTCACATAAAATATTTTAAAATACTTTGGAGTCACTTTATACGCAATGTTCATTTTTCTACTCTTAGAATTAAGGGCACAGAAATATATTTATTCATATGTCAGTGAATAGAAACCACATCCTGAGATAAGATGAAGGAATGTAGTCAGTTCCATACTTTGAATAATATTTCATTTTATTTATGCATACAGTTGTTTGTCTATGTAGGTACATGCCACTTGTTTGGGGTGCCCAGGGAGTTCAGAAGAAGACACTAGATTCCTTGGTCCTGGAGTTACAGGTGGTTGCCAGTCATCCAGTATCGGGTGCTGGTAACTGAACTCAGGTTCTCTGTTAGAGCAACTAGAACTCTTCCCTGGGGCTTACTCCTCCAGCCAATAGGTTTTCTTTCTATTGTTGGTTTCACTGATGTTGTTGTTGTCACATGTTCTTCTGTTAGTTACTGATATGATTTTTTGTTATTCACTTCCTTCCTTATGATGACACGATACTCTTCTTTGTTGCTGATTACAGAAGTCCTAGTTCTTAGGATTTTGTCCTCCCTGTCAGTACATAAATGATGTTGCTGTATTGTCTTTAACTCCATTTATAAATAAACGTAATAATATTTTGGAACAAAAACACTGGCTAAAAATGTATTATATAAAAAGGAGTCATGATTTTGCATGCTAACGATGAAAAGTCTGAACATTCATATCTACAGAAGACAGCACTTAAATAAACAAGATGTTCATGACATTCTAACCAAACCTGGATAATTTTACAAATTGTTTACTGAGAACAAGACCTGTTTTCTGAAAACAATGAAATTCCATAATAAAAATAAAAAGGTCAAATGCACTTTATTTTTAATTTGAAACTTCAGTATTTGTAGGTATCTTTTACCTCTAAAACAATGAGAATAAAAACCCAAGCAGTTTTGTTAGAAATGACAGTAGTTTCCATAGCATGGGCTTAACATAATAGCAAAACATAGACTCATGCATTACACATCATCTGGAAAAAAGCACATGCATATGTGAAAAACTGACAAGCTTCAAAGGCAATATAATGCTGAAAATGAGTATTATCAATAAACGTTGCTAAATCAATTATCTGTAAGTAATGTAACAACCATCAACCTATACATTTCAATTTGAACAAAAACTAACTCAAAATGGATTTTAAAAATTCAGTATATATTGCCAGGCAGTGGTGGCACACACCTTTAATCCCAACACTCTGGAGGCAGAGGCAGGTGGATTTCGAATTTGAGGCCAGCCTGGTCTACAGAGTGAGTTCCAGGACAGCCAGGGCTACACAGAGAAAACCTTGTCTTGAAAGAAACAAACAAAAAAAAAAAAAAAGAAAGAAAGAAGGAAAGGAAGAAAGAAAGGAAGAAAGAAAGAAAATTCAGTATATAACTAATTCTTTGTATTTCAAGAATAAAACTTTAGAAAACTTATTTTTTTAAAATTATTTTTTATTCATTCATTTATTTTATTGATGATTTATTTTATTGATTGATTTTATATATACATCTGCATGGCAGAAGAGGGTATTGGATCCCCTTATAGATGGCTATGAACCACCATGTAAGTGCTGAGAACTGACCTAGGACCTCAGTGCTCTTAACCTCTGAGCAATCTCTCCATAACCACTTCCACTGCAAAATTCTTTTATGTAGGCTAATATTTCTAAGAAAAACAAAATCATGATTTATTACAGTAAGTTAGATATCACACAAATTAAGCTTTTCTGCTTTTTTAAAACAAACAAATATTTTTAAAATGAAAAACAAGCTATGAACTGAGGGCCAGTAGAAAAAATGGAAACAGGCAACCTCTGTAGGTAGGAGGTTGAGGGAACCCTCCCAATGTGCCAGAGACTATGAGGTAAAAAACCCTCAGGAATCAAAGAGAGGGACTTTAGATGAATTGTCCTACAGTGGGGAGAGGGAACGTGTAGAGCCCCCCTCCAGCAGAAAGACAGGGCATCAAGTGAGGGAGAGGGTTGCCATCCCACAGTCAAAACTCTGACTCATAATTGTTTCAGTTTGAAAGAACTACAGGGATGGAAATGGAGAGAAGCCTGAGGAAAAGAAAGTCCAGCAACAGGCCCAATGTGGGATCCAGCTCAAGGTGAGGTCCCAAGGCCTGACACTATTACTGAGACGATGGAGGACTAACAGAAAGGGACCTATCATGACTGCCCTCTGGAAGATTCAACAAACAGATGGAAGAGTCAGATACAGATATTTGTACCCAACCAATGAACAGAGACTGCTGACCCCTGTGGTTGAATTAGGGAGAGGCTGGAGGAAGCTGAGGAGAAGGAGGACCCTATAAGGGGATTAGTAGTCTCAATTTACCTGGACCCCCGTGATCTCTCAGGGACTGGACTGCCAACCAAGAAGCATGCACCAGCTGATGTGGGGCCCCCAACGCATATACAGCAGAGGGCTGCTGATCTGGGTTCAGTTAGAGAGGATACACCTGATGGTTGAGAGACTGGAGGCCTCAGGGAGTTTAGAGGTCTGGTTGGGTGGGAGTGGGGGATGGGGACGTCCCGTCCCGTGGAGACAGGGGGTGTAGAGGAGGTGTGGGATGTGGAGGCGTTGGAGGGTGGAGAATAAAACCTGGAATGTAAAGAAATTAATAAAAAAAATTTTTTTTAAAAAAGAATGTCATCTTTCTGCTTCTTCTTTCTAGTGATTTTGTACAGTTTCATGGATTCAGCACAACTCATCAAATCACACATTAAAAGATTTAGTAAGACTCCAGGTACATTTTTTTTCATCAAAAACTCTTATTAGTAAGTAGAAGAAATAATAGCAAGCATCATATATCAACAAATGAAGTAAATATACATACGCATACATAACTGTTTACTAGTCTTGGGTAGAAAAATAGGATAAATTCATATTCACAGAAATGAATAATACTAGGAAAATGTTTTATAAATTCACTTACCTCAAATTTATTTGCCTTAAAATATTGTCACCAGATACAACACAGACAACACACACAAACACACCCACAAGTGAAGAGAGAGAATTGAATTGTTATATATGTTTTCTGCAAAGACTATCATTTCATTTTAGATATACTATAATAAATGCAAATATAGGTATATGATATAATGTAGATATACTATGTACATATAGATGCACATATATATTAGTTATACATAAACACACATATGCATGTATAAACATATGAAATTATACAAAATTCTTCTCTTGCCAAAATTATGTAAACATTCCATCCCAATGAGCCTTACTGAATCCTGTTCACAAGTCCATGTTTCCTATAATTTCTCCCATGGGGAAAATAGTAATTGAAGATTGAGGACTATAGACCATGAGAGGAAGCCTGGTAAGGTCAAGCTAAAGGCTTGAAGCCCTGAAGACCCTAAAGGGACAGTAGGAGCTTCGTCTGCTCCCAGCACTTGCACCAGGCCCCTGTCACATAGCAGCACGCCCACCCAATAGATTTGTGGCCATCAGTCATGTAAGGAAAATACCCCAAGCCCATCCATATGTAGATGAGGTATTCCTAACATCTCAGACCAAGACAATAGGAAAAGAGTCCTGACCACACTCAAGTAAGCTCAAAACAGTTTTCCGTGCTAATGAGGTACCTAGAGGCCTGGATGGCATTGCCAATAAACTTAACCTCCCAGACATTCCTCCCTGTACAAGTTATTTAATCTTAGGCTCACCCTGAGAAGTAGGGTATGGTTTTATGCATTTTCTGCCATGAAAATAAACTGTTTAGAACCTGAACTACCTCTTTTCATGAGATCTGCTGTGGGGAGACATGGAGAAGGCCTTCCTGTACAGAGCCATAGCCTAGCCTCTCATAGAAGGCCTCTCTGAACTCCCAGCCACAACCACCACCAAGTCTTCTGCTGTCAAGCCAAGGATAATCTCTGTGGGACCAGACAGACTTAGCAATCCCCCACCAACCAGAGCTAGATGCTGTCCCTAACTCAGGGCTTCAACTCAATTCTCTACTCTTCTGCGACTCCCAGCAGCGCCTGGGTGTACAAGGGTCTGAGAAACCCAGGCCCCAGCTTTGTAGCAGACCCAAGAACCCCTGAACCAAGTCCAACTTTCTCATACCTAAGACTGTGCTTTCCCACCCCCTAACCCCCAGAGCGTTGACTCAGCACCTCTCTATGGCACAGCACTTGTCCCTGCTGCTGCTGCATGGGTTCAGCTCAGTCAAACTCCCAACATTCTACTGCCCCAGCAGCAGAGCTGATGTGGGAACACAACCTTACAGAAGATGTAACTTAATTACATAATTTGAACATTGTAACAATCCCTTTATGTGCAGTAGCATTCAATATAATTATGATTTCCCCCTTTTTTCAGGTACACACATTTTTATATTTTGATGTACACTTAGTAGGGATAGTCACAGACATTTTATTTCTTTAACTCTACTTACCAGATTTCCTTTTAGAATGCTCCTTTGGTCATGATTTCTAACTAAATAAAGCAATTTCACTTTTGAATAAACTATTAGTTGCTCTTGCTATGAACATAAGCACCATATATCTCGAGGAAACACTTTTATAAAAAAAATCAATATGATGATAACTAAAATAATTACTTCAAAATAATTGGTTGATACAGTTTCTTTTTTCAGTTTCCTCTAAACTTGATTATATGTTCTATTCTTTAACATTGTAGTAATTTAGAATTCATCTACATAAGTTTCCACAAATCATGTTGCTAGTTATTGTAAAAGGGAATTTAATTAATTTCTGGGGTAAATTCCAGATCATTATAAAAACCTGGAAGGGGACCATTGTACATTTAATTAATAAATGGTAACGTGTGCTCAATTGTTCTATCCAACACGAGCACTGTAACGCTGATTATTGCTCAGTATGAAATGCTTGCCAAGTGCAATCATAGGGAAACATTCTGGAAGATAAATGAGCATAAAGAAATATCAGTGGTTCTGCAGAAAGAATTCAGTGGAAGCAACAGTAAATTAGGAGTAGAGATAATTCCACATGCTCTTTAGAGCTCGCTATTTGAAACTAAGCAGAACTCTTGATCTATTTAAATATCTTGATAGGATTTATCTTATTTGGCCCTCTAAGCTTCTCTCCTGTCTCCCCTCATACATGCTCCTTTACCTCGTTTTTTTCTCCCCCTCCTCTCTCCCATCCGAGTTTATCCTTCCCTCTGCCTCCCATGAATATTTTGTTCCCCCTTCTAAATGTGATTTAAGCATCCTCTCTTGGGCTTTCCATCTGGCTTAACTTCTAAGCTTCTACAGGGTATATCATGGGTATTTTGTACTTTATGGTTGGTATCCACTTATAAGTGAGTACATACCATGCATGTACTTTTTGGGTCTGGGTTACCTCACTCTGGATGATATTTTCTAGTTCCATCCTGGAAAATAGCCTTGAAAGCATTGGCACAGGAGAACATTTCCTGAACAGAACACCAATGCCTTGGTTCATCTCTCTGCTGCTGTTCAGTGACTTGGTCTTTCTTTCAACTTGCCGTTTTGACTCTCATCTCTAATCTGGAGACAGGCTATTGACCCATTCCACAGTTTGAGGACACATATAGCCAAGATGTATGGCACTGTCCGGTTTTAGACAATCTAGGAGTTGAATGGAAACTTCTGTAACCCGGGTGCTTCCTGTCACTTTGATCTCAAAGACATGGTATGCCAGTCAAATTTATTAAGCTGATTCCTACCAAGTCAGAGTCTGGACTAAACCAGTAGGCTTTAAATACAAACACAAGAGCATGAAGGAAGAAAGAGGTAGTCTATAATAATATAATCAGATTTCATTTTTATGTGAATTTGTTCTCTTTAGCTCATTTCCAGAACCACTGTCTATATGACCCTAAAGTTATTTGAACACGAATGTGTGTGTGTTCTTTTAAAAATTAATTAATTAATTCATTTTTAAAAATTAATTTAAAAATTTGGAATGTAAATTAATTAATTAATTACATTTTAAAACACTGCCATCTGCCTGGTACTCCCTCACAGAATCCCTTCCCCATGCCACCTCCTCTCCTTCTCCTTTGAGAAGGTGACTTTGCCCCTGTTCTCCCAACCCTGGTGCATCAAGTCTCTGCAGGATTAGGCACATCCTTTCTCACTGAAGTCAGACAAGGCAACTGTGTTGGGGAACAGGTGTACAGTCAAGTTACAGCTTTATGGACAGCCCACATTCAAGTTGTTGTGGACCCACACGGAGACTGCACACCTATTACACATGTGCAGGGCCTTGGTCCAGACAGTATAAAATTCTGTGGTTGGTGGCTCAGTCTCTGAGAGCTTTGTATCTTCAAAGCTGCAAAACCATCGAAAGATTTATCCTAAAAGCCAGTGCATATTGGGAACTAGCAAGAAGAAAAACAGAAATAACTGAAAACAAATTCTCCTGCAAACAACCCCCTCCCCTCTGATGGACATAGTTACCCTCAAGACAAGTCAGCTTTGTTTACATCAGGTTCTGTTCTCCTCTGAATAGCTTTATGACACATGTAGGAGGATGATTTGCCATGTAATTAATCATGTAATGATGACTCTTGTGTATTCAATTTACCGCTTTTATGGTTGACTACACTTTACAAAAAAAATACACTACCATTATTAGTTCATATTTATTCCATTTGCCCTGGGCTAGAAGGCCAGTACTGTCATGGAATAGAAAAATATGAGCAATGTGCAGATAGAATATTTTTCTAAAGTAGTATGCCAAGAACATATTAATTTTGGGTGTCAGAAATGTTAGTTTGTTTAGTGAAGCTAAAAGCATATAAACATTTAGTAACTGCATAACTTCTTTGTGATATCATCAGCTTTTATGACAGTATATTTCAACTTTGATATTAATATAAAGAATTTTAAAATAACTTTTAGAAAGCCTCTTTAAATTTCTCAAAGGGATGGCAGACAGAATTCCACAAAATACTTACCACGTTTAGAGATAAAAATGTTCATACAAGGAGTATCACTTTTTAGAATAATCTCTTGGAAAAACATCTCATCATACTTCTAAATGTATTTCATGCTCTTAAGATGACTGAGACTTAAGGGATACCCAACCTGTTATTGTTTTGAGAAAATTTCTTTTCTTTATTTGGACAGAATTTATTGGATTCATTTGACAAGGATTAGAGACAGGAGATAATTACAAGGAAACAGTGTCCACAGGACACAGCTGAGCAGTTGCACATAATTTACTTACAGTGGTTATGGCACCATGCTCAAGAGTGCTGCAAGACCAAGTCAGATCAAATCTAAGCATAGAGAAAGAATTTGGTAATGAGTGAAGTCTCACCCTAGCCAAGGAACTATTGGAGATGTCAGTTGTTGTGAAAGGGGGTCCATTATCTCTAAAAGCATAGTCCTTTACAAGTTGTCGCTGCTCCAATTGAAGGCTACATATCAAGAATATTTGGGCAGCACAACTTGGCCTTGATGGATGAAAATGTGTGTGTGTGTGTGTGTTGTGTGTGGTGTGTATACATTATATATATTCCTGACACTGTGGAGCATGTGCTTTAATGTAATAGATTTAAAGAAATATATAAAAATAAAAGTTTGGTATATACATGAGGCTATAAGTTGTATTAGTGGTTCAGCATATTTCCTGAAAAATTATACTATAATTATCTTTACATGTCCATTATTTGTATATGGTGTGTATCTGTTAAGAGGACTTGGATGTTGTTTGTGGAAATACTATTACTAAATGTCTAGAATACAGGCTCTCAAATATAGAAGGCATGTGTACATGTTGTTGAACACTTTTTTGTATAGCAGTAAAATGAATAGTAACTAGTAGTGTACATTGGCATTAAAATGAAACAAATTATTGAATTGATAGACAATAGATGTATAAATCAAAAATTTTTAGGTATAGAAGATTAATAGACCATCAACACGTGGCTTGACCTAGGAACCAGATGTTTCTATGGAAGGACTACAATGTTCTCATAATTTCCTATCTCCACATCAATGTGTTAGCCATGAAACATAACTTTAATTATGCTTGTTACATTTTTATTATGTTTACTTAATTTGTAACCTTGTTCTGTTTCTTATGTGAAAACTAAAAGTCTGATGAGAATAATACCAAGAAGCCTAGAAAGACTATCAGGGAAGGATTCATTAAAACGTGGAATCAGTCATTCTGAGGCTCCATGACCATTACATGGAGCTAGTCATCTGTGTTTATTAGCTTGGTATTGATAAAATTTCTAACATCTTCACGTGAGGATAATGTCTTATAAGAAGGCATATATTCCTTTATTTACCAACAACATCAGTCTTTGTTGCACCAAACCCACAATTAAATATATATAATCACAAACTATAAAACCAAGTACACTATGGAATCATGAAATTTTGTAAATGTCTTTATCCCATATCCAGTGTCATGAATTCCTTATTAGTTGTGGTCATTTGAAAGTAATACCTACTACATTAAAGAAGGAATTTTTAAAAAGTCATGACTTTAGACAGAATGCTAGCTCTAGATCACAAGTTGGTATAGGTCCAGTGGCCACATTAAGCTACCAATACATGATGGCCTTATTCAGTTTAAAGACTTTAATGGCCCTACAAAATATATTTGAGCTTTGGAGTCCTTGCTTGTCTGTCAAAGGCTTAGGACAATTCAAGCCACAGGAGTCTCACCCATTCTTGATAAGATGCAAAATGGTTTAGGCACATCAGGAGATATTTTTGGATTAACTCTTATGACAAAACCTACTCCTATTATATTTTCCAAAAGTTATGGTCCTAGGCTCTCACACAATTATTGTAAAAACTTAGGTATCAAATATAGACACCTAAATAAATATTAGCATTTCTGCATAATTAATGCAAAATATCACCAATACTTCCTTTTGTGAACTTTAAATGGATATCTGATTATTTATTTATTTGTCTATGTATGTGCATTTATGAGTGCTCTTTTGTATGTATGCCTGCATGACAGAAGAGAGCATCAGTTCCCAATGTGGTTGTTGGGATTTGAACTCAGGACCTTTGAAAGAGCAGCCAGTGGTCTTAACCACTTAGCCATTTCTCCAGCCCCCCAAGACTTTCTAAAAAGAACAAATTCACTGGCACACTCTGGTACTAGTAAGGATCAACTAGCTACTAACACATGACTATAGAATGGGAAACTTAAAAAGTGAAACAAGTCTAAGGTTCTAAGCTATTCATGATTCCAATTATGTAACTTTCTCAAAAGGACAAAATTATAGAGAAAGGAAAAGCTAATGGTTGCTAAGTAGCTGTGAGGAAAAAATATGCAAACCACTGAAGAATTGAAGAAAGAAACCAGCCCTGGATGTTACAATTGAAAGAAATGTTTGGTATTATATATTTTCCCAAAACACCAATTATGTCACATAAAGAATAAGACGTTTATATATGCAATGTCAGGGTAGAAAAGCCACTTCTGTATATGAGTAGTTCCTTTCACAAAGCAAAATCAAATAAAAGACAAAATGACTCTGATGTGAAGAAGCCAAACAAGTCTTTAATAAGGTTGTCAAGGACACTGTCTACAGTTTTGGTCACGTGGTATATTGTACTTGTAATGGGTGACGAAATATTGCTATGTTTCGATCTTTCCCTGAAAATCTACATCTCTATTACACTCAAGGGAAAACATCAGACAAATTCACTAGGTGAGCACTAGTGTAATATCCTGACTAGAAAATTCCAAGACTCTGGGGTCATCCAATAGAAGGATGTTTCTGATAAAATTTTCTGATCAAAAGGAGATCAATATATAGAAACATTATAAGCTATGAGGTCTTGTCTTGGAATATGCAGCAAAATGTTACATGGACTAAAATCTAATGATGACTAAATGCAAACTTTAATCAAAAATTGTGTCTCTTTAACTGGAGCAAATATATAAACACTAGTTAAGATATTAATGAGATAATTTGTGTGTAGAATGGTATTAGTGTTTTTAGAAATTATTTTTTAATTTTTAAATCTGTGTATATGTGTGTGTGCATATGTGTATGTGCGTGCGCGCATGCTTGTGCATACACTGACTGAAGTAGATATGGAGGCAGAATATGGCATTACATTCTCTGGGGCTAGAGCTACAGATAGTTGTGAACCATCAATTTGGGATGCTGGGAACTCCACTAGGATCCAAGGCAAGAACATTATTCTCTACTGCTGAACTATCACTCCATCCTCTGCTTTTTATTACTAAAAATAAATTGACAATACACACACACACACACACACACACACACACACACACACGTATGCATATTTATCAGATTACTTGGAGGTTTATATCTCTAAAGATAGGCCAATTCTTTTTTTTTTTTATTGGAAATTTTTTTACATTTCAGATGTTCTCTCCCCATTTCCCCCCTCCCTCCCAGGAACTCACTATCCCTTCCCCCCTCCTCATGCCTCCATGTTGGTGTACCCCCATCCACCCTCCCCCATACCTCACCTCCCCACCCTCGAGTATCCCCCCCACGACGTCCAGCCTTCATGGGACCAAGGATCTCTTCTCCCACTTATATATAGCTCCCTTGCATATATAGCTGGAGCCATGGGTCCCTCCCTAAGCGCTCCCAGGCTGGTGGTTTAGACCCTGGGGGCTCTGGTTGGTTGGGATTGTTGCTTTCCTCATGGTGTCACGAATCCTCTCAACTCCTTCAGCCTTCACTCTATCTTCTCCATTGGGAACTCCCATGATCAGTTTAATGGTTAGCTGTGAGCATCTCCTCTGAGTATGTCAGACTCTTGCAGACTTCTAAGGAGACAGCTATATCAGGCTCCTGTCAGCATGTACATCCTGACATCCACATCAACCTCTACCTTTGGTGACTGCACATAGAATGAATATCCAGGTGGAATGGTCTGTAGACGGTCCTCTTTCAGTTTCTGTCCTGCACTGTGTCTCCATATTTGCACCCTTGAGTATTTTGTTACTCCTTCTAAGAAGGACTGAAGGCTCCCCTATTTGGTCATCATTCTTCATGAGCTTTATGTGGTCTGTGAGTTGAATCTTGGGTATTGTGACCTTTTTTGAGTTATCACATCAAGGTGGAGAACAAGTATATCTCATGTCCAGGAAGTGAAGGAGACAATGAGACTGAGGATGCATGATTCCCTTTAAGAGTGTGTCCCAATGACAGAATTGATACTGGCTCCAGTATGATCCATCCATCCAGTTAGTATCCATCACCTCTGCAAACAACACACTGTTGCCAAGCCTTTAAGCAGTGAGTCTGTGGGCAATATACAAGATACAAATAATAGCAAAGTATATGAAAATTCTTCCTAATACCTATTAATATTTTATGTAAAATAAAATTCTTCAAAGTTAGACTACTAAAGCCCCCAGAGAAAGACATACCAATTGGAAGAAAAATCTTGCAGCAGTAACACAGTACTAAAGACCTGATCATTCCCTTCAAGGGACTCAGAGATGCTTACTGAAGTCACTGAATACTGGTTAAAAAGACACACTGTGAGTTTTTAATTTTAACCATTTTTTAAGTTACTTTCCCAAATAATTGACATCAAGATGATATTTCCATATGATCCCACTACCGTGCCTCAAATTTCTTTTCCCCTTTCTGCTCTCCTTTTTTTTTAAAACACAGTCTCCTTCATGCTTTCAAGTCTATGGATGCCTTTTAATGAGTATTACCCAATACCTCTATATCCCTGAGCATCATCAGGACTATTGCAAAGGCCCAGCATAAAAGATTTGAGTGTCATGTGGCAACTGGCATCTTAATGGAAGGTATGCTCTTGTATAGCAAGGGTGTGGCTCATTCTGTGAACAGTTCTTTGGTTCTGAGTATATGAATGAAATAAAGCTACTTGATTGCTTTCAGAACCTTACTGAAGACTGTCTGACCTGAGGGAGGGTGGCAAACACAGTAGAAATAAATGAGAAGTCCAGGGATTCCATAATCTAACATGTAGTTAACAAAAATCACAATTTTAAGCTGACGCACTGTAGAATTTAGTAACACCAATAGGATATCTCTATTTTGCTGTAACCTAGGACTAGAAGATAGGCAAGACACAAAATTTCTTAGAACTGTAATATATCATGGTCCATTAGAGAATAAACAATCCTAAAAGTTAGTGGTTAAAAGATCACACACACAAAGGAAACAAATTCTTGTGAAAGTATAGACTACAAAATATAACTGGAGATATTTTTAACAGGGAATATACACCCATGGTCTGAGTGTACAGTAGAAACTTGCTAAAATGCTACAAAGGTTCATAAGGTTCACAGCTTTTACTTAGGGTCTGTCTGCTAAACCTATTCTTTAGGAATTGCTTTGGTTTTGTTGTATGGGAAAATTTAGAATTCCAAAAGTCTTCTTCAGTATTAAAATTCAAGATATATATCGTTCCAAAGACTACTCACTAATATGGGTGCCTAAAAATGACTAGAACTAGGATGATATTAGCATACATACTGATGTCAGCCAGTTGGACAGCAGCTCATGGGGCTTCGACGCTAGAAGAAGAACTAGGATCAATCACAAGAAAAAATATTATCCAGAAAGAAAGTACCAATTAATTCTCTAAATCTAAATGGTCAGCTCTGAAAATGTATATACCCAGGTAAAATTGTACATATATATCACATACATATATGTATATCTATACATATATAATACATAGATATATAATATATAGATATGTACTATACACACACACACCCACACATATATATTATATATATATATATATATATATATATGTAACATACATACACTTGCACACATTATACTGTGAATAGAGTGAACAGGTTGCATATTTGTGTGTGTCGTATATATACAGTTTATATATATATATATTATATATATATATATATATATATATAATATTTCAACAAAAAAACTAGAAAAGGGGACCATGGATTTGAAAGAGAGCAATGTGGGAATGTGGGATATGGGAGGGTTTGGAGAGTAAATGAGATAAATATAATCTCTAAATATATTTTTAAAGAATTAGAGGCATGTAAGATTATCAAAGGCGAAAGTTTATGTTTATGACCAGGGAAGTAGATGATGTGGTGCTTTAGATTATCACTATCCATCATTCACCTCTTTTATGACTAATATATAAGACAAGTACTGAAAAAGGAATTTGACTTATGTCCAACATGACTAAAACCCTTTATAAATCAAGGTATCTGGGATGTCACTAGTTATGACACTATTTATCTGGCTAATGCTCTTTCTGAACATTTTAGAGAATGACTAATTTAATATTAATATATGTTTGTATCTTTTTATATAAATATATTTAATTTATTTTATAGTCAATTAATATATTTAGTATATACGTTAAAATATTTGTGTAGTCTATATGGTGCAATAGTATATCCAAACAATGTCAGAGATAAACAGTTTGAGATGAGAAAATGTGGGAGATACACATAAAAGTATGCTTTATGAAAGACAACGTACTAAAGATGTATATAGAGTGCTCTCCAACATCATTTGCTACTAAGGAAGTAATATTGAAAATACAATGCAATAAGATGTCAGATCAAGTGGTTATAGTTCCAACAATCGTTACTATATGTTGAGGATTTGAAGAAAATAGAGTTTACATCTTCCTGGAGTAACTTCAATCAGACTCAATCACTTCAGAAAAATTGTGGAAAGTTTCTTACTAATTCAAATATAACACTATATAACCTTCAGAATTTTCACTCCTTCATATTTTCTCATCAATTATTCACATTTATTAAGTTTCTAAGGCTCCCTCACGTTATTTCTTTTTAAATAAGATGGGTTTGTTTCCTGATATTTCTGAAAGCAGAAACTTTAAGATACACCTTGTCTTTGAGGTTGGGATCCCACATTGGAAAAACTCTGACCCAGAATTGTTCCTGTTTAAAAGAACTGCAGGGACCAAAAATGGAGAAGAGACTCACGGAAAGACGGTCTAGTGACTGGCCCAATGTGAGATCCATCTCAAGCGGAAACTCCAAGGACCGATACTTTTACTGATGTTATGATGTGATTATAGACAGGAGCCTAGCATGGCTGTCCTCTGAGATACCCAACAAGCCGCTGACTGAGGCAAATGTAGATACTTACACCCAACAAAAGGACTGAGGTCGGGACTCCTATAGTTGAGTAAGGAAATGAGGAGGGAGATTCCATAGGAAGGCCAGCAGTCTCAACTAAACAGGACCACTGAGATCTCTCAGACACTGAGCCACCAACCAGACAGCATACATGAGCTGATCTGAGGTCCCAGACACATATATAGCAGATGTCTGCCTGGTTTGGCCTCAGTAGGACAAGAGGCACCTAATCGTGGAGAGACATGAGGGCCCAAGGAGTGGGGACGCCTGGCAGGGTTTCTGGGGATGAGGGTGGGAACATCCTCTTGGAGACACGATAGGAGGAATGGATGAGGAAATGTGGAAAGGCAGACTGGACGGGAGTAACGACTGGACTGTAAAAATTTTTTCTATTTATAGTATAGAAAATAGGATGGAAGAAATTTCCAGTAATTAGAGAAATGCTAAGTGAATTATTGCCACTAATTGATAGATTAATGCATAGTAATAAAATATTATTTAGAAGTATTGCATTGTCATGTTAAAATAAAAATCAAAAGATTGCCCTAAATTAATTTTGAATGAAATTTAACTCCAAATCTCTGCTAGTTGAAAAAGGAATGTCAAAAGGAACTGTGCAATATATGATTCATAACCTTAATTAATAATTTAATAATCATATTATCTTCACTAATTTTGCCTTGTTCATTAGAGTATATAAATAAATAATAATATGTATAGCACTAATGTCATAAATATAACCAGCTACTCAATTTCTGGATAAGTTTTGAATAAAAATAAAAATACAGTTAGTAGTGTCTGCATTCCCATGATTATAAAAACACTATAAATAAAATCAACGTACACAATTTTGTCCTGGTTACTGGAGAAAGGACATACTAATTCAAGAGAAAGGCTTTGTGTTTGTGTTTTTACGAAGGTGATTAGACTCTGGACATCTTCCAGAGTTATATGGATCAGATATGACATAGGGAGACCCCATGAAGAACTATATTTAAGAGAATCAAACAAAAAAGGTAAAGTTTATTGTGCCATCCTTCACATGACACAAATAAAGGCATATAATTGGTTATTATTAAAACTGGCTCATAAAAAAAGACTGTCTTCCATATGTTCAAACAAAAAACAGAATTTCTTCCTAACTAGTCTGTACATCCTATGCAGACAAAAACAACCCATACAGATATCTTGATGGTACTTATATTTTATCTTGAGATTTATATATTTCAGAGTGTACAGATTTGTTGAGATTCGTCATCAGACATGCTGAACTGACCATACACAAACTCCTGATGGCATGGATTTTCAGAAGGATCCAGTCAAAACACAGACATCAGAGACTAGTAACAAATGTTGGCATAGCCTTCTTGTGGCCTAAACAACACCCCATTTTCCCTACCCTCCTCCACTTCAAAGATACCTCAATGCCCATATTCAGCAGGAAGAAGTTGTGAAGAATCGTCATCTTGGTTCCCTGGGCTTGGAGGTGGTTATTTTAGGTTGTCTTTCTGAAGGAATATAGAAATGTTCATAATTTGAACAGGGAGGAAACAGCTAAAATCGCCTCAAAGGGACACCTGTACTCAAGCAAGATCAGGTGAAATCTTAGTCAGATAAGACGAGAGCCTGTGATTGAGCAGTGGAAAAGAAAGCAGAGTTGAAAGTTTTAGGGGAGGTAGAAGAGAGAGAGAGAGAGAGGGGGGGGTAAGGAGACAAGATAGACCCTGTACGCGAGGATGATGAGCCTGAACCACATGGTTCTAGGAGCCATAAGTAGTTGGGGATTTTTTAGATAGACGATTAATAATGTAGGACAGATATGTCCAATCTAGGTGTACAGCTTGATTATCAATTGAATTTTGGGTTTTTTGTGTGGGCATTTTGGGGGTTAAAGGTTTACTGTTATAAATCTGGTTGATTAACTACAAGCCTCTAGAGTTTTCATTTTATGGGGCTAGAGGATTAGAGCCAGTGAGGTGGATGGCCTGGGATCCGAGCTGTTCAGCAGCAGCTAACTGTAGGAACCTGGGAAGACTCTGGCTTGCTTGTGGCTTCCCATGGGAGTGGCGAGACCATCATTGCTGACATGTAGTGGGACATAGCATGAATTGTCTTTTTTTTTTTTTTAAATAATTACACACTATGTTTACATGGATTAGGAATATAACTTTTTGAGACAATGAAGATGTGTAAGTTAGAGATAAATCAAAGTTGGGAAATGCTCATCAAATAAAGTAAGATAAATAGACTAAGTTCTAGTGATTGAAGCATTGTAGAATGGCTGGAGCTTACACTGAACTAGTAAATATTTCATAAATAATTAGAATCAAGAACTCTAAGTCTACAAATAGGATAAAAAAGGAATTGCAATTGATTATGAGTATGTGCTTGAACCTGTATTGAAATATTATATTCTGTTCCATAGATCTGAGCAACTGTTCTATCAGTTAAAACTTCTAAATGTTTTAGAAAGGAGAAAATGCTAACTATGCTATTATTACACAACATATTCAGTGTCACAATACCCTATGGATAGATCTAACTAAGTCAATAATAGTAAAACCACTCAGGGTATAGAAAATAGTATTCTACAGTCACTTTATAAGAGTTTTTTGCCCTGTTGAGTAGTTTCTAGATTAAAATCTCTGTGCTTGCATATGCACATTTATGATCTTTAAGGCTTTTTTGAAGTCTATCCTAATTTTTTAAAAAAGCAAAACAAACAAAACTCCACTAATTTCACAATGAACACATTAACCAGCATTCATAGTCCACATTTCTATTGCATACTGTTTCTCTGAGGCATGTTAGCAACTGCAAAAGCCTGAGACTTTTACTCTGCAAATTAAGAAGTAAGCCTGCCACAGCTTCATGGACTCCAGTAAATTTGTTCTGTTTACTCTTGAGACACAGACAGCCCTTTGGCAGTTTCATGAGCAACACATTTGCATGGCCTCCAAGAAATCCCAAGTTCAGAAAACAAGAGTTCTTTATAATGCACAACACAAAATCTTATTTGACCTTTCCATGGGATGGGAACATTTGGCTTGCTTTATTGTAGCAAGTAAACAGATCTGCCCCCTGCTCAAAGGAAAGTGCTAACCTCTGTCTCCCAGAGGATTTTATTCTGCAAGCATCCACAGAAATATGGCCTGGATCAAAAGAAGCAAGTGCCTGCACTCACAAAGCATGCAGAAAGGTGAGAAATCCATTACCAGTCTCCCAACAAATCTCACTTTCGTGAAGCATATAATTTTACATCAAAGCATTGATACCATCAAAGTAGTATAGTTTGAATTAGGTAAGGTTATAAATAAACTTTCAAATTGTCAAATGATACATGAAAGAGATTCCATTATTACATTTTGTTCAGAAGATCAATAAGCACAAGAAGCTTACCCAGTTGTTCCAAATATATCCAAATTGCATTGAAATATGTCACATAATATACATAAGTAGTTTCATGAATATGTAATTTACCTATAAACAGCTCCTCCCTTAACTGAGGCATCACCTGTTCCACCAAGATATAAAATTAAATAAATAAATAAACCTCTTTCAAACAGAAATTCATTGTTATAGAGGAAAACAAACAAACTAAAATCCTTGTGTTTTCGGTAACCAACACAGGATGAGAAATGCTATTTTAAAGGAAGCTAGATCTGAGGAATGGTTTGCAAAGGACAGAGCTGTGATGTTGAGGATTCATATTAGATGGAAAAAGAATTAGGTGGTCTCAGATGGATTTTGCACCCATGGTTCTCCTCTATAAGTCATATTTTTCTACATGAGTTTTCTAACACATCACAGCTATGTGAAATTATCCAGGAAAGAAATTTCTTCTCAAAGTTTCATCAGCCAGCAATTGAATGGATAGCTAGAAAATCTATTACAAGAAAAAGAAAAAAAAAAAAAACTGAGCTGGATACTCTGAAGTCTCCATTTTCTATCTGAAGGAGTGAACCGTGGGACATAGCTGAAATGAAACCACATCATGAAAAGAAAAAAACAGTAAGGCTTAGACAAAAATATACCAGAACTGTACACATTTGACTAGAACGACTGCAAGATTAAACAAAGGAAACAGCACTGTGATGAGAATCTCAAAATAAATTTTAGAAGTAATGAAAACTGTTACTATCATCTCAACACACAGTAAGTGGCTAAATAAATGTGAAACCATGGAAATTATTAAATAATGCAATCCACCATTGAGGACTTGGCCATGGATACATCTTCTAAGATTGCTCAGAAAACACAATATAGAAATTGAACAAGCAACAAGATTTCTTTGCAGTGACATTTTGAATCTCAACTTGATATATGATACAAGTATGATGTCTCTCCTGTGTTTTGTAAGCTTATTATAACATATTATGTAACATATACTCTACATGTAAAACTACATAAAGTTTATATGTTTTATGTCCAGCATACATTTTTCCAATATATTTAATGACAAACCTATCAACTTTTATTTCCTTTTATGAGCTCTGTGCTAGGTACTACATGCATTGTGTTGCCATTTGGTCACTGGACACATTTAAGTTTCTAGTAAATACTATCTAACCATGGAAAAATGCCTTTGAAATTTAAAAATTCATTTTTCATTTTTAGGCTGGCATTAAGTAAATGAAAACCTTGCTTTTATTTCCTCAGATAACGGGAGGAGATGAGAGCGATACTCAAGCTGTGCAAATTGGGCTGGGCCCAGAGTGTTTCTTTCTCTTTTCTAACTAAACCTACGCCTGGAAGCTTTTAGCCTCCTTACGATCTAATTTTCCAAGCTGGCTTCTCTTGGCTTTTGGCGAATTGCTCTGCTTGGCCTCATACTAATTTTGCAATGTGTTCTAATCTTCTGGCTCATTCTCAGGCTCTTACTGTGTTCACCTGTATCTAGCTTGTTCTCTCTGACATCTGTTTCCATAAAGCTATTCTACTAAAGTTGTCACACCATACATACACATCACACATCACTTTCTCTCTCTCTCTCTCTCTCTCTCTCCTCTCTCTCTCTCTCTCTCTCTCTCTCTCTCTCTCTCTCTTGCTGCTCTTAAGTAACTTCTCTTTCCTGTCCTGTTCTCATGTGAGTTGAGAGTATCTTATCACGGATTAATTCCATCAAATTTTTCTTTGATTTGTCACTTCCCCCCTCAATTAGACATCACTTTCAAACATGAATGTTTACTTCTACAAACTAACCTTACCTTCATTGTTAGGGATTAAAGACGTGAGCGAAGGGTGAGTCTGTATTCCAGCTAGACCATACTGTAACCCAGGCCTGATCATATAGACATTGAAGGTCTTTGGGGATAACCCCTGAACAGAACAGAGAAGCCATGTTCCTGATTTAAAATTCTCTACAAATGAGAGCTTAACTTGCCTGATTATTTGGTGCATTAACTACAATACATACACATTTAACTAAGTTCACAACTAGATGCTGTTACTGCTATTTTTGATACACCTATGGCCACTGTCCTGGAAATTTCCTTTCTCAAAGGTTTATGACTGTTTCTGTTGAATAAATAGCTCCCTTTCTCTGAGAATAAAGGGAGGGGAGGAGGAGAGTATGGGAGGAGATGAGGGAGGGGAAGGTGTAATGGGATGTAAATTAATAAAAAAATTATGTTGTTTTAGAAAAGCATGTAATGAGAAGCATAATACTTGTTTTTATGTCAAAATATTCTCCATTTTTGAAAAGTAAAACACAATGTGTTAGAAAAATGGCTGTTGGTTAAGTGATTGCCTTGCACATATGAGGCCCTGAATTTAGTATTCACTCCTCAAGGGAAAGCATGAGGTATGACCAGTGCTCTTTTCACTTCCCTGCAGGGAAGACAGGCAGGTAGATATCTGAGGCTCCTTGACCAGCCTATACTAAGTGTAAAGTTTGAAGCTGATGAGAGACTCTACTGGTGTGCGTATCGTGCCTCTTTCAGGGGCCTATCATAACTGCCCTATTGAAAGGCCCAGCAAGCAGCTGAAAAGTCAGATGTAGATACTTATAACAAACCAATGGAAAGAAGCTGGTGACCTCTGTGGTTGAGTTAGGGAAAAGGTGGAAGAAACTGAGGAGGAGGGTGACCATATAGAACGACCAGTTGTCTCAACTAACCTGGACCCCCGAGATTTCTGAGACACTGAGCCACCAACCAGGCAGCATACACCAGCTGAAGTGAGGTCTCTAGCAAATATACAGCAGAGGATTGCAGGGTCTGGACTCAGTCAGAGAAGATGTACCTAACCCTCAAGAGATTTGAGGGACCAGGGAGCAGTGAGGTCTGGTGGGTTGAGGTAGGGCGTGGGGACATCTTCTTAGAGACAGGGGAAGGATGGACCAGGAGGGGAATAATTCTAGACTGTAAAAAAAAAAAAGATTAAAGAATAAATAATAAAAAAGAAATACAAGTATAAGCTTCATGTAGAATAATTATATGAAAAGTCCATATGAACTGTTAATGTCTACCATGGCTTGAACCAAAAGGCAGGACTTCCAGCACTTGCATGTGAGCTCATGGTGAGATTTTTTTGGTTTAGCCTTTATAACAGGGCACAGAAAAATGTTCTGAGTTGTAGCCTCAGCCCTTGAATTCTGAGCTATAGCCCAGATTATCAGTCTTAGTGTGTGTGTTCAATAAAACATCCCTGTATGACTGAAAAAAAAAATCTTGATAGCCTCAGGCATCAAGAAGAATGCATGAAGCCATTCTCCTGTCTCCAAACAGGGAGACAAGTAAATGCACATGTGCATACACTCATGAAAAGGTAAGAACAGGAGTTACAGAATCCATGATTCTTCAAATTCTAAAGCATTGACAACGATTTCACTTAACTCACTTAGGTGAAACTCTTTCAAAACAAGGAAAATTAATCGGAAAAAAGAGGAAGAGAGTGATGAATGTGAATGTGACATCCATTTTCAGAATGGAGCCTTA
The DNA here is from genome assembly GCA_021653895.1 of Mastomys natalensis. Classification (NCBI taxonomy): domain Eukaryota; kingdom Metazoa; phylum Chordata; class Mammalia; order Rodentia; family Muridae; genus Mastomys; species Mastomys natalensis. Next base: position 77,202 of record JAJTUV010002810.1, on the reverse strand, counting down.
ATAACCTTGAAAAAAATCAGAATACAATTCCTCTCTAGAGATATGAGGAGCTGGAATTTGGGAGATCAATGGTTGGCAAAGGTGGCTTACTAATATATTGTTACCAACAGATAATAGAATTCATTTAGTCAATTGCTTTGACAGTACTTGACTTAGCCAATTGGATTACATGATCACATTTTCCCCAAACACAACAATTTAAAACATGGCTTTATTGTTTTGATTCAAATATTTTTAAATCAGTAAATAGATTGGAAGCATATGTTAAAATGCATCAATATTGTAATGGAAATACAGTAATTAATTCTAAATTGATTTTTATTACAACAAATGTTTCATTTATCAAGTTAAACAGATTGCTTATCAGTTGAGGAAGAAATAAAAGAGATAATTAGTAGTCTTTTGAAAAGACTTAGCAAAGCCTATTTAATTATAAATTTTAGGCCCTGGGAATAACATTGCTCTTTATGACTAAGTAACAAATCTTTGTGACAATTGATCATTTAGGATTCCTATATCAATAAAACCAAAGACAAAAGTATACATGTCAGCTGATAGAACAGTTTACAATAGATTTGTGAAAAATGAGTACTTATAGGCTATACTTTTAAAATGTTAAAAGAACTGGTTAATACTGCTGATTACAAAGCATCATTTATATTTATTACACATTTAAATTAAGTAATTTTCACTATTCACATGTATAATGGATAAAGCTAGGAATAATTTTCATTGTAGCAGTAAGCAATAATCACTGTGGAATGCATGAATAAAAAGCCTCCTCCATCTTCCTTCTTAGAACTATAAAAACGTACTGGTTTACTGAATTTGTATGTGCTGTAGTTAATAGTAAGTGAAATATTGCAAAATAATTTGTACAGAATTAGTACTACTGTCAATTATCTTTTATCATAGCTATATTTATAAGTATACAATATGAGCATATAGACATGGAAATTGAGATCATATAACACAATTTTTTTATTTTCAAACCTGGTAATACAAAAGGTATCTGTGTTTGGTTTCACTTTATATATCATAAAAATAAGCATATTTTTTCCTAAAAACCCAAATTTGAGAGTTTACCACCAATTTATTTGATTTAACTTTTAAATATTTATGAAACATCAAATTCATTCTTATAAATCAGTGTACACATGAATTTTTCTAAGAAAACAGTCAAGAACTGGTGCGGTAGTTCAATGTTAAAGAGCCCACGCTATTCTTACCGATGAAGTAAGTTTGGTTCCCAGTGCTCACATTGTAACTTCATATACCTTTGCTTTGGCAATCTAACACCTTCAACATACACACACACACACACACACACACACACACACACAAAATTAAACTTTAAGAAAATTCAAACAAAACTTTTCAAATCCTACCTACTTCTATATACACCAACAAATTCTTTTGATAATAAATTTGTTATAAAAGCAAACATAATTTTAGCAACAAAAATAATCATCTCATTAGTATTTAAGAAAAGAAAATGTTTTGTATAGACATCAAAAGAAAAATAACATGAAAATAAATGGGAAGAAATTATGATGAAAATGATGAACTACGGTTTAAGAGAAAATAAACTGCATGCATGTGGTAAACAAGGAAAAACATTGAATTAGATAAGGGCCCTATATAAAATCTCATACAAATACTCAACAGCTTGTGAATAATATGTTGAAAAGCCAGGAACAGGCAATTTTTAGAAACCAACATATAAGTTGTGAGTAAATATTTTTCTAGAAATAATTTTAATTAGAATTTGAAACTCAAAATATAACAAATTCAGAGTCATGGAGTTGACATTTTTAATTGATAAGAATTACTCAACAGGGATGACTTTAGCTAAAATATGCAACAAAGAGGAGATAGAACCTGTAGAGATGACCTCCAGTAGACAGACATGGCCCCCAGTTGAGGGATGGGGCCACCCAACCATCTCAAAATTGTTAACCCAGAAATGTTCTTGTCCAAAGGAAAGACAGAGACAAAAAATGGAGCAGAAACTGAAGGAAAGACCAGACACCAAGAAATGCTTGCTGGCAGGAGCCTGGTATGGGTGTTTCCTGAGAGATTCTACCAGCATCTGACCAGTACAGATGTAGATTCTCACAGCTAACCCAGGAACCATGATGGAAGAGATAGGGGAAAAACTGAGGGATTGCAACCGCATAGGAAGAACAATATCAACTAACTGGACCACCCAGAGCTCCCAGAGACTAAACCACCAACCAAAGAGTATACACATAAGGATTCATGAGTCCAGATATATATATATATATATATATATATATATATATATATATATATATATATATATATATATATATATATATATATACCAGAGAACGACTTTATCTGAATGGGAGGGGAGGACCTTGGTCCTATAGAGGTTTGCTGCCCCAGAGTAGGGGGACGGCAGGAGTGGGTAAGTGGGTAGGAGAACACCCTCAATGAGGAAAAGGCGAGAGGGAGGAGAAATTGGAAGGGATTTGTGGATGGGCAACCTGGAAGGGGGATATTATTTGAAATGTAAATGAATAAAACGATTCATGAAAAAGAAAAGATTCCAAACAAATACAGCACATTAAATGCTCCACAATTAGCAGCATTCTGGAAAGCTCTTTTGGTAAGGTATAGATCACTTTCTTCCTCCTGAGTCATTTCTTGACTATCAGGTGCTAGTTCTCCTAATAACTCCACCAGGTTAATCTCAGCACTTCTAAAGACCTTGACTCTCCATAATATCACCTGGACAGCTAAAACTTCCTGTAGATATTTTAGGAGTAAAACCAGTTAACCTATTGAAGTTTCTGAATTTTGAGTGTTGAACTTTCAGAAAAACAAGAATCAACACATTTACACTCATGCACAAAGGGCACACCAGGAAAAAAAGTAGATTGTCGAAAGCTGGGAGGAATTTTCCATTTGCCCTTTTCTTTTTTTCTCATTACGATAGTATTTGTAAGGGATAAACACTTCTTAACACTTAAGAAGCAATTGAAATCAAGAAAATAGCTCCTAAGTCTTTATTGGAGGGTGACCTTTGGTGTGCTCTCATATCTCACTGTCGCTGGTCACATTCACTCCCAAACTTGAGCAGGCAGCTGTAGATAATAAACACATTAGGTTTCATCCATTCTCTTTTTCATATAGCTGCTCACTGTAAATATTTGCAAAGCCTTATTTGTGGCAGTGGTAGACTTACAGTCATTTTCTTATCACAAGTCGGCATCACAACTGCAGAACATGTGTTTTCCCTGAGTGTCTCCTTGAATTCCCCACTTTGCAAAATCTAAGATACTTTTCTGCAAGGTCCAGAAGTCCTGATGACAATATCCATTAATTAGGAATAGTTGAATTGGTGCAGAGTTCCTCTGTTTACTACATTATAGGTAGCTTTTACGGTTGTTCTTGGATTTTTGGAAGGCTTCCCAGCAGCTGAATTCCAGCACCTGTAATCCTTTCTAACTGCTTCAGCATTGGCCCAGGGATAGCGCCGTTCACTTCAAACAGCACCAGCATTGATTTTGAAATAAAAGGTTCCCTATGGGATTCAAAGATTTTACAGTGACGCAGTAGGAAAGCAATAAGCCTTAACTTTTAGGGATTTGTTTTATAACCTGGAGGTGTCTTAGACATACACACTTGTAATGCTGGTTGATAGACCTAGTTGACATTGAAACACTCAATTTGTTTTATTGTTTTTCCTTTAGGAGTACAAGCACATTGGCCTTGGAAAACAAGCTTATGTTACTCTTTGTATCTTATTGTGTCGAATACTTATAGCTTCACATATAAACAAGTGTTTTATAATCAAGAATGTCCTGACTTTATACAGTTCCTTTTGAATTCAATAGCTTAACAACTGAAGAGCATTAAGATTATAATTATCTGAGTAATTGTCAAAATATTAATAACAAAACATTTTAGAAGTTTTGTAACCACAAGTTTTCTTGAAAAGTTTGCTTGAATCATTATATATTTGATGATGAAATTATCTTCAAATTATTTTTACCACATTAAAGTTAAAAATGTTTTAAAGCAGATACAAATATAAAAAGAGGAATAATAAGTATATAAGCATTGATGTCTTTTTTTAAACTTGAGAATGATAGTATAACATTATTAGATTAAACAAAAGTCATAACATTTATAAACTAAGCACAAGCTGTTAATTTACGTTCTCTATATCAAATAATGCCAGTCAGAAAATCCATTAAAATGATTTATGCCATAATATTAAAACGGAATAGTGTTCTTTGTGTAGACTTCTGAGGGAGAAAAAAACAGCAATGTTCTTACCCAGCTATTAAAAAAAAAAAAAGGAAACCAAATACAAGCAAGAAACAATCAACACAAAAAGAAATAGAAACTAAATCAAACATGCTGAGCAAGAGGTGATCACAAGTGCAGTAGTGGCAGGACTGTGGTGAGTAACCAACGGCCTCAAAACTTTCTATTCTTTTCTCTTTTCTTTCTTTCTTTTCTTTTTTTTCTTTCTTTCTTTTCTTTTCTTTCTTTCTTTCCTTTCTTTCCTTTCCTTTCTTCCTTTCTTCCTTTCTTTCCTTTCCTTTCCTTTTCTTTCTTTCCCTTTCTCTTCTTCTTTTTTCATATTTTTTTAACAGTCAACTTATCTCCTCCATCTACTCTGATTTTCCATCCATACCTCTCTTGTCTCCAGAGATGTCCACTCCCACCCGCTGACTTTGAAATAAGCTGTTCATCAAATTCCAAGCTCCCTATAGTGAACTTTTGTGATAATGAGCTGAAGTGATCACAGCAAACCATCTCAACACATTTATGTCATATCACATCACCTTTAGATTCAAACGAGTGAATCATGGAATATAAAAATACTGACTTAATTTATATTTGTAGTTACACTTGATTTCACTATTCAATATTTGCTTTGTGAAGGAGCTTTTTGTGGTTCCGAATTTTTTAAACATAACCAAAAAGTATTGCTGTTTAAAGCTCTATAATTCTTGATACTGACCCTGTATTTTGCTTGTTTGTGTGTCTTTCATTATTCTGTTTGAATGCTTTTAAATTTTTCATTTGCCTGAAAAAAATTAAAAATAAAAATTTTTAAAAAAAAAAAGAAGAAGAAAATATGACCCAAGTTTCCCAGTAAGTTCAAACAACTTTTAGTGAAAATGGCTCCTCTATAATACTGTAAGATTGATAATAAGAAGGGCTGCTGAAATAACATGTGCGAATGAAAGGTAACAGTCTAAACAGATCTTACTGACAGATCTTACAAATATCAGTTCAATGGTTTTCAGACGGCAAACTGAACTTTCTGAGAGGAGATGGATTATGTAGCAGAGACATGGTGGAGGATGTATAAATAAATCTGTAATTTATTATGTTTTTCTGATTCTTACTTAATCAGAGAAAATTACTTACCAGTGTGTGTTTAATAAATTTTAATGTAACAAGTGTTTTAAATTTTAACAAAGAAGAGACTTCTCAGCTTTGAAATTCTAATAAGCTAAAGATATCCATTTTAAAAAGAGTTTCCTTTAAGACCTCTTTTCTGCTGCTGGGACTAAGGGATTGTGGAAATAAAGTGGTTTTTTTTTTTTATTTTAATTTTTAGAAAATGTTGTTTAATTTTATTAAATATATTTTGTATGAAAATATTGTTACTTTTTATTTAAACTTTTGAACCAATAGAGGTAATTAATTATCAGGAATCTGTGGTCCAGACAAGGGGGAATGGTCTCACGAAACTTAAAACAGGATGGTATAGTGCATATGATTGACAGAGCAGTATAAGATGCGCATGGCAAAGACACAGTCGAGTGGCAGATGCTCAGACAAAAGAAGTACTAAACTTGAGGGATAGTTGCCATTCTACTGATACCCTTTGTCGTGGAAATTATGAACATTTATATGGTGGGCCAGACAAGGAAGGTGAATGAGAAAACGTTTGTTAAGTTGTAACATGATTCCTAATAAGTTTAAATTAAAAATCCCCAAAATAAAACTAATTGGAAGACTATTCTGAAAGAACTATTCTGATCTGAATGGTACATTGCTTCATTGCTTCCTTAAATAGACCAGATTATATATTTAAAGTTGAATGGTAATGAGAATTCATAAGAAGTGTTATTATGGTTATAAAATTTTTAAAAATGAAGAGAATTGAAGTTGTACCTATCAGAGCAATGATGACTAAATCTCAAACTGTGGCTCATGTAAAAATAAATAAAAATAAATGTAAGGATCTGGAAACTACAGGACTTAAAACATATGTGCTTGCATTAAGAACTGAACAAAGAGCAATGCAGTAAGACTAGCCAGGACAGATTATATATGTCAAAAGAAGAGGTCCACACCACACTAGGGAATCAGTGTATACACCAGGTAATAGAATTAAAGATTCAAAGTATCACAGGAACTCTGTCATTTTCATTGCATTTAAAAAATTTACAGGTTATTATACAGAATAATAAAATTCTACTTATTAGAGTTTTATCACTTTTCATTTTAAGTGTTTGAGTGTTTTGTCTCCATGTATATCTGTTTACCACGTAGGCACAGTGCATGCAGACGTCAGAAGCGGGTGTTTACCCCTGAGACCTGAGCTACAGATGACTGTTAGCTGCCATTTGGCAGCTGGTAATCAGAACCAAGTCCTCTGTAGGGGCAATCAGTGCTTTTATCTGCTGAGTTCTCTCTCTCATCCAAACGAGGCTTCTTTTTGATTTTCTTTCCACATATCAATTGTTCTACTTTGCTCATATACTTACATTGCTGTAGTCTTAATGTATTTAAATTAACTATTATCTAGGAATACTGGACATCAATAATGGATACACTGCCACAAATGCATTATTGGTTAGTATTAATATTTAAGTATAACATTTTATGGAATTCATATATTTCGGCAAACAGTCTCATTGCATCCTTTATATAGCTGACTATTTGACCTTCTTGTTAAGAGTTTTCAGAACACATGATTTACTATGGATGCAGTGTCTTTATTCATATCTGTGATAAGGCAATTATTTCTTTCATTCTATGGTTTATTTTTCAGATCAAACAAGTGTGTTTGAAATGTCAATGTTGCCTAAATACTTAGCGAGTCTAGCATGGGTAGAACTGGGAGTAGGAGCATTACACATTTGAATTTAGTTAGAGGAGCTGAACACAATATAAGAATATAATAGAAAGGTCATCAATAGATATTACAAATTAATATGGAATTTGTGATATATGGGAAAATGTGTGAAGATTTGTACTAGAATTCCTCCATGGCAAAATGAATAAAATAATCTAATTAATACATTTTATTTTGAGAGCGAAGAAAAAGTATTTTGATTCGCCCACATTCTGTTCAACTGTACCATGGAACTAAATTTGGCATTAGTTACTATGTAACTTCGTAGTCATGGTGGTATTGATGTATAATTACAGCATTTTCCAGGTGGTTTAATCTTTCTAATTTAAAACTCTGTCATTAAAATATTTATTATTCCCACTTCTTACCTCAAGTGCTAGTGCCTAAAATTTAATATAATCAGAGAACACTGCACTACCAAAAGGAGAGTCCAGGACAAACTCAGTGGGTGACAGATTTCTCCACTTTTGAACATTTTTTCCAGTCAATTTTTGGTCTAGCTAAGGCCTAACTAATTCTTAGTTCATATCCTTTTCATGTTTAATCTCCTTGGCCTAAAATTAACTTAATACATGTCCTCTTTTAGAATGTCACTAGACCCACAGAGTATTCTAGTATAATATCACATGGCAAACCTTTTTTGTCTAATATTAAATACAAGTATTCACTTGAGATGAATGTTTTGAAATTCAGAATATGTTAATGATATCAGATGAAGAAACAAATTTTAATTTATGTACTATATTAACTCACTTTGAATAGGACTCATAAGTTAAAATGGGACATTTAAGAACTGTTACATTTTTTTTTTCATTTCCATGGGCTTATGTTTCACATAAATAACACTAACTACATTTCACAAATCTCTAAAGAGCTAAAATACCAGAAAATATGAAGTAAGCATTATGGCTTTACTTGAAAGAACCATCTACAATTTAAAATATTGGTAGATAATCTATTGATGTTCTCTTCCTTGAAGAATATTATTTCTTCCTCTTTTGGCATTCATTGTATATGGTTCAGTCTGAAAATATAAATACATGTATATACACATACATATGTTTACATGATGAGTATACATACATATAAACATATCCATAATTATTCTAAAACAGGTCCCATGCTCAGAAGTAGTCAGCCACTGTAAATGGGACTCCACATGATTATTTTTTAAAGAGAAATTAAAGAATATGAGATTATATAGTTACAGAGCTATAAAAGGATATTAGAGAAGTGGGAGGAAGGGAAACAATAAGAATATGTATATTTCCAGAGTAATTGTACCAGTTTGCAATCTCAGCAGCAATGGAGGAGTGTTCCTCTTTCTCCACATCCTCACCATCACGTGTTGTCACCCGAGGTTTGATCTTAGCCATTCTGATTGGTGTAAGATGGAATCTCAGGGTCCTTGATTTGTATTTCTCTGATCACTAAGGACTTTGAACATTTCTTTAGGAGCTTCTCAGCCATTTGAGATTCCTCTGTTGTGAATTTGCCTTTTAGTTCTATACCTCATTTTTTTTTGTTTGTTTTTTTTTTGTGGTTAGCTTCTTGAGTTCTTTATATATTTTGGATATTAGCCCTCTATCTTATGTGGAGTTAGTGAAGATTTTTCCCAATCTGTAGGTTGCTGATTTGTCTTATAGGCTATGTCAATGGCCTGACAGAAGCTTTCCAGTTTCATGAGTCCTATTTTTCAATTCTTGATCTTAGAGCGTGAGCAATTGGAGTTCTGTTTAGAAAATTTCCCCCTGTGCCAATGAGTTCAAGGTTCTTTTCCACTTTCTCTTATATTAGATTCAGTGTATCTGTTTTATGTTGAGGTCCTTGATCCACTTGGACTTGACCTTTGTGCAAGGTGATAAATATGATTTTCATTTGTCTACATACAGACAGCCCATTTATTGAAGATGCTTTCTTTTTTCCATTGTATATTTTTTTTTGGCTTCTTTGTCAAAGATCAAGTGTCTGTAAGTATGTGATTTTATTTCTGGGTCTTCAATTTTATTCCATTGATTAATATGTCTGTCTCTGTACCAATAACATAAAGTTTTATCACTATTGCTCTGTAGTAGAGCTTGAGGTCAGGGATGGTGATTCCCTCAGCAGTTCTTTTATTATAAAGAAGTGTTTTCGCTATTCTGGGTTTTTCGCCTTTCCAGATGAATTTGAGAATTGCTCTTTCCATGTCTTTGAAGAATTGTGTTGGGATTTTGATGGGGATTGCATTGAATTTGTAGATTGCTTTTGATAGGATGCTGTTTTTATTACATTAATTCTGCCAATCATTGAGCGTGGGAGATCTCTCTGGAAATCAATCTGGAGGTTCCTCAGAAAATGGAAATAGGTCTACCTGAAGACCCAGCTCTACCACTCTTGGGAATATACCCAAAAGATGCCCTACCATACCATAGGCGTGCATGTTCCCCGATGTTCATAGAAGCCTTATTTGTGATATTCAGAAGCTGAAAACAACCCAGATGTCCCATGACAGAAGAATGGATACAGAAAATGTGATTTATTTACACAATGGAATACTAGTCAGCAATTAAGAACAAGGACATCCTGAGTTTTGCAGGCAAATGGATTGAACTACAAAATATCATCCTGAGTGAGGAAACTCAGACCCAAAAGAACATGCATGGTATGTGTTCACTAATAAGTGGATATTAGACAAAAAAAAAAAAAAAGTAAAGAAAGAAAGAAAAGTACAGAAAACCCAAGATCCAGTCCACATAACTCATAAAGGTTAACAAGCTAATTTACCCAAGTGAAGACTCCTCAGTTCCACTTGGGAGGGAGAAGAAGGGGGCAAGGAGGGAGGGAGCTGGGAGGAAAAATGGACTGGGTGTTGGGGGAGAGAGGAACCTGATCTGATATTGGGTGGGGGAAACGGACTGAAGTCCTGAGGACCAACAGAAAGAATGGAAACAGGCAACCTCTGGAGGTAGGAGGTTGAGGGACCTTCCAGAACCTGGGAGGTGAGAGACACTTGGGACTAAAAGGGAGGGACATTAGATGAAATGCCCTAAAGTGGGGAAAAAGAACTTATAGAGTCCACCACCATCAGGAAGACAGGGCATCAAGTGAGGGAGGGTGCTGTCATCCCACAGTCAAAACTCTGACACATACTTGTTCCTGTCTCAAAGAACTGCAGGGATCGAAATGGAGAGGAGCCTAAGAAATAGAAGGTCATAAGACAGGCCCAAAGTGGGATCTAGTTTAAGGGGAGGTCCCAAGGCCTAACACTATTACTGAGGCTATGGAGTGCTCACTAAAAGGACCTATCATGACCACACTCTGGAAGACCCAACAAGCTGCTAAAAGAGTGAGATGCAGATATTTGCACCCATCCAATGGACAGAAGCTGCTGGCCCCTGTGGTTGAATTAGGAAAAGGCTGGAAGAAGCTGAGGAGGAGGGTGACTCTGTAGGAGGACCAGCAGTGTCAACTAACCTGGACCCTCGAGATCTCTCAAACACTGGACTATCAACCAGGTGGCATATACCATCTGATGTGAGACCCCCAACACATATACACCATAGGACTGCTGGGTCTGGGTTCAGTCATAGAAATGCACCTAACCCTCAAGAGATAGGTGGCCCAGGGAATTTAGAGGTCTGGTTGGGTAGGGGTTCGGGGTGGGGACATCCTCATGAAGACAGGGAGTGGAGAGAAAATATGGGATGTCGAACAATTGGAGGGTTGAACGGGGGAAGGAATAAAATTTGGAGTGTAAACAATAATAAATAAATAAATAAACGACAAAAAGATTAATGTATATTTCATTAATTTCTCAAATAATAAATGAAAACAGTATCTTAAAATTTACAAAGAGCGTATTTGGATTTTAAATAATTTAAAAAATATAAATGGAGATTATTTATAACTAAAAATAAGTCATGACAAATGTAAAAATTTTGTAGTTATACTTAAATTTATTGACAATTTAATATTAAAGGAAGGAAGAAAATGCAAAAATATTCAATTGGGTTATTCTAGATTTTAATGGAATATATTTGATAAACGCTACCTTTGAAAATGACTGAACTGAATTTATGTGATTTTTAGCATGAATAAATGCTCAAGACTACAAAGGTTGAAGCTTAAAAAAGTATAATTTCATCATATTCATAAATTACAGGCAAACATGATGAAGGTATGCTTCTGTAATGATTCCTGAAGGGAACAGAACACCACACATTCGAGGGAATGGATGCTGTCGGAAGAGTTTAGGGGCATGTTCATTATCTCGGCTGTCAGTTTGGGTAAGGAATCAGAAATCAAATGAAATTCAAAATTTCTTCCATCCAAACTGAGCTTATCAAAGAGGTTTTGAAGGTAACATTTACCTATGCACTCAGTTATAGGTGTCAGTAAATGGAGAAAAATAAAAATAAACTTACATTGACACAGTTTCAAAGTTGTACATAGTTTAGCTTTGATCTTTTTAAATAACACCATTCCTATAATCTACTGTAGTAATTTTGAGGAGCATCTACACAGTACTTTTAAATAATTTAATTCATAAAGTCATAATGTCTCTTATCTACAATGATACAAAATAGTTTGCATGAAAAAGCATTAAGTTTATTGTTTTACTTCCTAATGCATTATCAAACTCCAGAAATATGACATTGAAGAGAGTAAAAGAGTCATCTGATGGAGTAATGAGTCCATTTTCCTTTGATTAAGTAAATTCAATATAAATTTTTTAGGTATTTTAAAAATACCATTCAATAACTTAGTGTCTTATGGCAATTTTTAGTAGTTTTGACATTTTAACAGAAAGTAAAAAGCAATCATGTTCGACTACCATGCATGGCAATTACATCAATGTCAGTGCAGACTTGATTATTTGTCTTCAAATGATTGTCTCTAAATGATACACATGTAATTATAAAAGAACATCAATTTTATTTTTAATTGAACATTTTAATGTTTTGGAAAATTATGATGGTCTCTGACTGCTTCCATTTCTTTTCCATTGCTGTGATAAAATACCCATCCCACCCCCCACCCACACGCCCAAAAGGTGAGGAGAAAGTGTTTATCTCACTGTTCAAGGTACAGTCCTTGTTGAGGCAGGTAGTCGGTCAAGACATCGGGAACTGGAAATGACTTGCCATGGCATATCCACAATCAATAAACAGAAACATAGTGAAAGCCTCTATTCAATTCCCATTGTTAATTCATGCTGTGTAGAATTCCCGCATAGAAGGATCCTGCCCAAATCTGAGATAGATTTTTCCTATATGAACAAATATAATGTAGATTATTGTGCATAGACATGCCCAGAGTTTCCAGGTAAGTTTTAGATCCTGTCAAACTGATAGTTAACACTAGCCATCACATTGACAAATTTAATAAGTAAGAAATAAGAAAAAGTAAGCTGAATATTAAACTAAATTCAAACTAAAACAATAATGTAATTTACTGAGTAAGAATAATAGGTATTGAAAATATTTTAACACAGAAAATAAATCCTTAACAAATAAGTAGGACTTGATATTTTCAGCGAATAATTGGTCGATTGAAAACAACCTCATTAATTGGTACTAATTGATTAATTTGTGCAAGTTAATTCATACTGATTAACCTACTTAGAGAATAAAGTTAAAACAAGGCTTCACAACAAAGTTAGGACTTCCTCAAAATTGTAAAGAACATGTAATAAGTCTTGACCCCGTTCAAGTAAATAGCAAAACCAAAATAAAAAACAATTCAGTTAAAAGAATAGGAATTTCTAAAACTATTTTACAAATAACTACAAAGTATACTTTCTGGTGATCCTACCCACTACTAATCACAGAAATGTAACTCAAACAACATGATAATATTACTGTATACATGTTAGTATGGCACTATGTTGATTTTTTAAATAGAACCCTTGTACTTGTGTTAATTGTACTTCTTGTTGGTCAAGGGAAAGAAGAAGTAAAACAATCAAGTCCCCTCGAAAAAGTAAATAAAAATAATTTTAATTGTTATTGAGAAGCTAAAATAATAATGACCTATTGTAAGGATTTCATATGATTTAAACTTTTTGCTTTTAAAAAAGTAGTTTACCAGAAAGGATTGCAATTTATACTATAAAAAGTTCCAGCCATGTAAAAGCCAGAGGACTAGGACATCTGCTGAGATTTTGTGTCCAGAAATGGAAATTTTCCTCACCAAGAAAAACTAAAAATTATGGCTGCTTAAACAAGAGCTGAACAATGACAACAGTAGCAGATGTGCAATGTGCATGGGGAAATCTCAACATATCCACCGCTAGACAAAGTACAGACAACTAATTACTCCGGAAAAAGAAGGAATTATCTTTCCTAGTGAAGAACCATTTAATTTATTAATCTAATACTAAGTGGTCAATCCTGAAATCATATACATACAAGCAACACTAAACAGACTCAGTAGGTTGTATTTACCACACACACACACACACACACCACACACCAACAATACATTCCTTTTTTTTCCCTAAAATTCACCCTTTGCTTTTTGTTTGTTTGTTTGGATATTTTATTTATTCACATTTCAAATGTTATACCCTTTCCTGGTTTCTCCTCCTGAAACCCCTGATCCCATCCTCTCCTCTCTTCTTCTATGGGGGTGCTCTCCCAACTCCCTCCCTTTCTGCTGGCTCTAGTTGTATCAGCTTGACACAAAATCAACCAGTACAATGGGAAAGCCCATACCTGGATTTCATCCTCAGCCCAGACTAAGAACATTGTTTTCTTGGGTGAGGTTTTTGCTGCAGGAGACAGGTGTGGTTCTATTCTCCAGAACTGGTGAAGTTGAAATCTATGATTGGGACCGCAAGATAAAGGTTTCCAACACTCTCAAAAGCCAACTGGACCTAATAGCCCAGCAGATGATGCTAGAACTCTGCAGAGCCTTGTTTGGTGCAAATGCCAATAGGAAGTTTCTGAGCCCAAGGAGTTGCAGTTCACCCACGGCTGTACTCCTGGAGAAGCAGATTATCTGTGTGGTTTCCTCTTTCTGTTCTAATACTGGTAATCAGTGGACATGCCCTTGGCTCAGTGTCAACAGCGGGGCCATTTGGTGTGGGCAACCACCCAGCCCCAGCTCGTCTGACACCACAGCTGTGCACTGAGTTTGGAGACGGATGGGAGGGGTCAGATTGCTGCGCGACCTCACCAAGGACCGATACTTTCCCTACTCATGCTCTAGTCTAGAGTGAGTTGTGCATGCTGTCCCCTACTCTTTGGGCATAATGTCCATGTGGGACTCACATTCCCTCCAGTAACATTAGCTTCACTGTTACTATTTAGGTCTAGTCTTCCTTATCTATAAATGTGATTTAAAATCTATGCCACAAATATTCATTATTTATTAATACATTATTAACCAATAAGTAGAATTTGTTATATTCAGCTAATAATTGGTTGGTTTCAAGTAACCTCATATTTGTGTGAGTGTGTGTATGTATACACATATGTAAATATATGCAAATGTTGCATATATGTATATATGGTTTATGTATATATGGCAATAATAATTAAAAGAAAAGGGCATCAGTTTAAGATGGAATAAGATGGAAATAGGGGAAATTGACAAGAGGGGTTATGAAAGGTACTGGAGGGCAGAAAGAGAAGGAAAAATTAATATAGTAATATTTAGTTAATATTTTTTAAATATTAATTCAATAAACAAGTTATACAATATCAAAATGCCTTATTCTAAAACATTCTTTACGGGCCCTGTTTTTTAAAGAGATGTTCACATGCATAAATAATAGGATAAAAATAAGTCTGTGTAATAGAAACACTATGTATTTTGGTAAATAGGGAAAAATATTAGAGAAATTTGTTGAAGAAAAGTCTCAACAAGCAATGCGTTTCTTAAAAGGTCCTTAGCAGCTTAAATAAATAAAATAACCAATAAAAAAGCATGCCGAACTGACAAGGTGGATTGTGTGGAGTTCACAAGCTACTTAAAACAAAGAAAGAATGACCTAAAAAAAAAAAAAAAAAAAAAAACAGAATGAAAACAAATTCTTCAGCAGCTACTAACCTGAGAAGGATTCAAAATCTAGGATTAAGAAACACTCAAATATTTTTGCATCAAAACACAAATAATGGGAAATATAAATGAATAAGTATTCTAAAATAAATTATAAATTGTCAATAAATGCACGTTAAAGAAATCAACATCTCTAACCATTACAGAAAATTGCATCAAAGCTATACTGCAGAAAAGTATTTTGAGGAAAACAAATAACAAAACATGCTGGTTAGGACAGGAAGAAATTAGTACCCTTATATACTGACTGTAGAATATAAACTATCTTGGACAATATTCAAAATAAAGAGTTCTCAAAACATTAAAAAGTTGAACTCTGATATATTGAAGTTCTACCAACCTAGAACATATACCAAAATAACTTGTAAGGCTTAGATAGCCTAAAACAGATTGGTAAAGATCTTGCCATATAGATGCATGGTAAGATTTTACTCTGTCAAAAAGACAAGTATTTCTCATTTTCAACAAAATATGTGAAAGTAAAGGTCATGACATTAAACACAACAACCAAAAACTTAAATGTTGTTCTGCTCATATATAGAACCAAAGGAACATATCCATATACCCATATAAACTGCATATACATAAGTGACTTGAAATATATATGTATATATTGTCTTAGTTCGGAGTTCATTGCTGTGCAGAGACACCATGACCAAGGCAACACTTATAAACGTTAACACATAATTGTGGCTGGAGGAATTGAGAGTTTTACATCTTGATCTAAAAGCAGACAGAAGAGACTGTCTGTGTTTCAGCTCAAGAATTTAGGACATTAAAGCTGCACCTTCACAGTGATACACTTCTAACAAGGCCACACCTCCTCCATTATGGTCATGTTTCCTAATAGTGCCATTCTCTATGGCCAAGCATGAAAACACATGAATCTATGTGGCCCATACCTATCCAAACTACCACATTCAACTCCCTGGCCCCCATAGCCTTGTAGCCATAATATAATGAAAAATGCACTTAGTCCAATTTAAAAAGTCCCCATAATGTATCACAGCCTCAACAATTTTTAAAATTCCAAAGGACGCAGTCTCTTTTGAGATTCCTACAATCTCTTAACTATAATCCCCTATAAAATCAAATGGAAAAGTCAATGCTTCCAACATACAATGGCACGGGATATATATACTGCTCTAAAATGTAGGGAAGGGAGCACAGTGAGGAAATACTAGAACAAAACAGACCAAACACCAGCTAGACCAACAAACTCGATATCTCTATGTCTGATGTCAAAATGTTCTTCAGATCTCCAACTTCTTTCATCTTTGTTGACTGTAACACACTTCTTTTTCTTGGATTGGTTCCACTCTGTGTTAGCAGCTTTCCTCACGAGGTATGCTACTGCTTTGCCATCTCTTACCTCTTGAGGTATCAAGGAAATCCAGGTTCATCTTCACGACTTCACACCATGGCTTCTCTAGGCCTCCATCCAAGGACATCCTGACACATGCCTGGCTCTAGTGACTTTTCTTAGTCATGGAGGGGGATTCCATAATCTCTTTATTCTATCCTTGATTATAAAACCAGAACCACATGGTTGAAGCCTTTAAATTCTACTGCTTGTTGGGGATGGAACATGCACCCTTGTTCTACCACATCCTTACCGTGAGCTTTCTGTTTTGATGTCTTTCTTCACTGCCTAAGCTTGGCTGTCTTAGACCTTGCTCTGTAGACCGACCTTGAACTCAGAGATCGGCATGTCTCTGTCTCTTGAGTGGTGGGATTAAAGACATATGTCACCTAAACTTCTCTTTAATTCCTTTTCATTATAGAACTTTATAAATAGGTCATTTATAATAAAAAAAGAATAATTAGTAGAAGGAACTAAGAAAGAATATTTGGCATGAATACTCTCATTACATGATGGTTTTCATAAAAACATTTTATAACTCATCTATAAGTGAGTAACTTCCAGTAGAGGAGAGATGTTAATTTTTTTCAATTATCTTTAAAGTGTCTGTGGAAATAATCATGCGATATTTGTCCATCTTATCAATTCTTGTTATTATCATCACTGTTCTCATTATTTTGAAATTTTTATGTAACTAAATTTGATAATTGACCAAATTTATATCATTTTTAATTCAAAATGTTAATGTATTAAATATAATAATTTTAGTTTCCTTATAGGCTTTAATATTTCAACAATAATCTCCTAATATTCATCCTGTTAATATAGGTATTAATTTTATAAAATATTTATACTTTCCTTAATGTCTTCTCCACATATAACATTGTCCTCAATTACCAAGAAAAGCAAAACTTTCAGAATCTGAAATTTTACCAACTTGTTCTAGTAAAGAATGAAACAGTTTTTAATAAGAGAAGACAGCACTGGTATTACTGATTGGTTCAAATTTTAGTTTTCCCTTAAATTATTCAAGTTAAGTTGCACATTATACTTTCTTAAGATCTTAATAGAGAAGCAAATATTATGTCATTATTGTTATAAAACTGTTGCTAAATATTATAAATATATTTAGTCTTTTTGACCCTGGCAATTTTTTAAGCATGTCTTTTGAATTCAAACGTATTCTCTTTTTCATTTCCTAACAAAATTATAGGGCACAGTTAGCTTTCTCAAAAACTGACAAATGCAACGTAAGCAGAAGCTCATAGTTGCTGTATCTGGTTTTGTTTGTATTTCCTGAATCTAAGTAGGAAAACTGAACTACTTAAAAGGCTGTGGGCCTCCAGCAGGCCTGAGGGAGGCAAACGCAGAGAGAACACAAGGTGTCAGGGAGCAATGAGACATGGCAGTCTATCACCAGGAAAGCAAAATTAGACAACCCCCCCAAAGTAGAGGGAAAATGATAGCAATAATTATAACATTTGGAACGGTCAATAGAGTTATACCCTTTTAGTTTTCTTTAATGCAATAACTATAGATGCACATATACCATGCACTGCTTCGGATTTTTTTTTTCATTTTCATAATTAGAAATTGTATTTTATACATCACAGACATCTTGTCTTCAATAAGATAGAATAATCCAGAATTCCACCTGCAGAGACAAAGAAGAGGAGACTCTGAAGGAAAGGCCACCCAGAGACTGCCCCACCTAGGGATCCATCCCATCTATAGATGCCAAACCTGACACTATTGCTGATGTAATATTGAAGAAGCCCTTGCTTGCTGACAGGAGCCTGGTACAGCTGTCCCCTGAGAGGCTCTGCCAGCTCCTGACCAATACAGATGTGGATGTTTGCAGCCAAACATTTGGACTAAGTATGGACCCCAGTGGAGGAGTGTGGGCAAGAACTGAAGGAGCTGAAGGGGTTTGCAACCCCATAGAAATAACAATATCAACCAACCAGACCGGTCCTCAAAGCCCCCAGGAACTAAACCATCAACTACAGAGTACACATGAGGGGTACTCATGACTCCAGCTAGATATGTAGCAGAGGACTGCCTTTTTTGGCATCAATGGGAAGAACCCCTTTGTCCTGTGGAGGCTTGATGACCTTGTGTAGGGGTATGCTAGGGCTCTGAGGTGGGAGTGGGTGGGTGGTAGGGGAGCACCTTCATTGAGGCAGGGGCAAGGGGAGGTGATAGGGGGTTATGGAGGGGAAATGGGAAGGAAGAAAACATTGAAATGTAAATAAATAAAATAACCAATAAAAAATGGAAAAAGATAGAAATTATCTTTTATTTCAAAACTTTAAACATGCTACACTTGATGGATTTAAGAATCAACATTTAGCCCCTTCTGATGGAAGCATGTGTAGAAAGTATAAACTTCCCAAAAACAATGGAATGGGAGGTGGAAGTTCTTTATGTTTGGCTTTGGTAAGTAGATAGAAATAATTCTAATCTTTACTAAATGCTTGGTTCTCTTGTTCGTCTCTGAACTAGATTACCTCCAACCAAGAGAATGACAAGTAATACATTTCTTTAGCTTCACATATATACAATGATGTACCAATGCTCTTCCTTAGGGAATTAAAAGAAATGCTTGTTTTGGTGACACGATAAATAACTGTGAAATAGCCTGTCTATTTCTTCTGTTTTTTTTTCCTCTTAACTAAGACCAGTGTTTCGTTTTCTGACGGATGTGATTGACATCAGAGATTGACACCTTGGAGCCAGGGTTTGATTCTCATTCACTTTCCATTCTTAGCCATTGGGGGAGAGGAGCTAGGCTTCATTTCAGTGGAAATCTCACTGAATCTGTCAGGTACTTGCTTTAAGTAAACTCCCCAAGGACTGGAAATCTCTTTTGAATTTCTCCTCCCCATCACTACCTGTTTCAAGCCAAGGCTATTTACATAAGAGAAGCAGATTTAAGCTTCTGCTGACTTATTTGTGTCCAAGTTCTATTCCTTAAAAGTAGCAGCCCATTTCACATTAAAGCTCCAGAGGTTTAATTAAGTGAGACAGTATTAATGGACCCTAGTTATCAATATCCAATACAAGATAACTATTGTCTGCTAATAAGGATTTACTGGTTTTTTTAATTACAGACTACAGAGGCTTCTGTACTTTCTTGCTCCTGTACCAGAATGTTTTTTGGAAACTCATAAAAAAATGTTTTGAAATTTAAATATATAAAATAATGACTCTCACAGTGAACAACAGAGATTGCCTGATAGCTGGTTTTCACTACAGGGCATGAGATGGAAGTCTGTCAGGTATGTATACTGTACTTTGTAGAAAGACAAAGAGTGGTACAAAACTATGGATATGGAATAAATACAAAGAGAAAGCATTATACTGTATGTACATCTAGAACAGAAATTGTCCATTTCCAATGTGAGTCTTTAAATGTCTGAATTTTTTACATCCTTCCAGCTATGGACTATACTCACTAGAGCTACTGCTTACCTAGTATGTGCTGCATGCATGTGCAGAGGTCCAAAGGATAAAGAGACGTTGCTCTGTGCTTGATATATTTACACACTGAGGGTTTGTGACACAGAGAATTTGATCTCCGCTAAGAGGCTGGTACTAAGGCCCACAGTTTTATATATAATAATGGTTTGGGTATTAATACTTTAAGAGACCTGGAGTTTTAAATCTGAGTCTATCCACATGTTTATATCTTCATCCATGTTGCAATTCTAGCTTACTCATTGAGAAAAATCAAATAATTAAAAATTTTAAATAGATATGAATAAAATCAGTCCATACAGTTGGACATTTCCGTATCTGATATCAGTGCTATACTATGCAAAGTTGAATTTAAATTGTATTTCATCCAATAAAACTTTCACCTAGAAGAGAGAGCCATAGATGAAATAGGCTGTAACTTTTACATACATCTATGAAGATGTTTAGTTTTATAAGAAAAATAATCATAAAGCTATTTAAATACTGCTACTACTAATGTTAAAGTTTAATGAAACTTCATATTATAATATTGGAAAAGTTTACATTTCACATTTGGGGAATTATTAAGATGTGACTCTCAACCTCTGATTTAAATTTTATGATACACGATTATTTAAAATAATAGGCCATAGTTGCCTTACCTAGTGTTTTGCATAAAAGTTCATCTAATAGATGATATTTTTACTACCACAATGATACATTTTACCTGAACCGCAAAAGAAATTATGCATGCATTACTTCATTCACATTCATAAAGGAAGTAGAAAAGGTTCACAGGCAGCTCTTTTAGCTTCTCTGTGTGTGAGGGAGTATTGGAGACAGAAAAATGATTGAAGGGACTCGGACACAGGATATCTGCCATGCTGTCTGGACTTAGAACCCTAAACTATGAACATCCAGCAATTACAGTCAGCAGTAAACACTTCTCAGGGTAATGCAACATTTGACTTTTGTAAAAACAAATAAGGTTTACTATGAGTGTGTAAGGTCTAACATATGTAATGTAAGGAACGTATATAAAATAAAATGATCATTATCCTTTGGGATTTGAACTTAAACATTAACAAAATTCTGTTTTGATAAACATAACTACAATATTATAACATTCAAGTCTTTGTCTTCTTTATATTTGCTAGTTCTTAGTCATTGTAAGTTGTTTCATGCCTATTTTAAACATTCACATTATTTGCTAATTATCATGGTACAAACTCTCATTTTCCAAATTATTATTTTTCATTATCTTAAAACTCTGACATCCACCAGTAGTTGGTTAATACAAAAAAAACTATAAAATATTTTATATTGACAACTAGTAACATAATACTAATATTTATGAAATAACTTCTTAAAAATAATTTTATTTTTAACAGTAACAATACACTCTATGATTAGGAACTCTCCAAATTATTTTAATCTTTATTATTTATTATCACACAAATATTAAGAAATATATACTATTAATTCACTTTAATCCACGAAGAAACAGAAGAACAGAGGAGCTGAAGTTCAGCATGGAGAGTTGGGCAGATGCTTAGTGTGTGAGATAGCCTGGCACATGATAGGAGAACCTGAGTTTGAATCAATTTCACCCATGTAAAGACTTGAGTGTCACCATGTTTGTGCTATAGTCCCAATGCAATGAAGACTGGGAGGCAGTAGGATCACTGAAACTTTCTGACCTTTATCCTAGATCCACATTCAGTGTGTGACCCTGCTTCTAGAGAAGAAAGTGGTGAGTGAGAGAACAGAACACCCAGTAACATTCTCGATTGACCTCTTAGAAATATGCAGGTACACACACACACACACACACACACACACATACATGCATACCATTTTTCTGAATGATTTGTATGTTATTATTAGGCTCAACATACATACTTTCATGCTGTATTAAAAATGGGAATTTGACAAATATTGAGTTATAGTTTTACTATAATACTTTAAAGTAATCTGTTATATTAAAATTTAAAGAAAGACCTGATACTATAAACATGCTCTAGAAAAACACAGGAAAATACCTGCCTAATATTGGTCTTACTAAATACATTTCAGATTATAAAACCAGGCAAAAAAAGAAAAAATGCACCATTTTCGTCAAACTAAAAGACTTCCATATACACAAGAAACAACATTAAAAACAAAACACCCCACAGAATAAGAGGAAATTTTTGAAATCATATTTTGGATAGGAGCTTTCTATTATAGCAGGGAAGTACTCAATACAGGCTTTTTAAATACAGAAAATAGTTTATTAACTTATATTTTAGGAGCTCTAATTCTGTTTTTACACTTTTTTTTTTTTAAATTAATCATTCCATTCGTTTATATCTCAAATGGTATCCCACTTCCCAGTTACCCCTCCACAACCCTCCTTCCATCTGCCCTCTCCCTCCTCCCCTTTGGCTCTATGAGGGTGCTCTGCACCCACTCCTGCCCCACTCTCCAGCATCCCCCTATGCTCAGGCAAATCCACAGGACCAAAGGTCTCCCCTCCCATTGATGTCAGACAAGGCCATCTGCTGCAACATGTGCATCTGGAGCCATGGATCCAGGTACACTCCTTGGCTGGTGGTCTAGTCCCTGGGAGCTCTTGGTGGCCTGGCCAGAAGACATTGTTCTTACATTGGGTTGCATTCCCCCTCTGATCCTCTACTCCTTCCTCCAGCTCCCCCAGCTCCTCCAGTTTCCCTCCCAAGGTCCCTGAGCTCAGACTTATGGTTGGCTGTGAGCATCCACATCTGCATAGATCAGGTGCTGGCAGAACCTCTCAGGGCACAACCACACCAGGTTACTGTCAGCAAGCAGAAAGCCTTAAATTCTAAGCCTAGAGTGAAGGCTTAGTAAAGGATGGTGGGTATACAAGGTAAATATTGTTGTACAAGGTAGAGAATAAATCCTGACAAAGAAAATTAGGGAATTTTAGACAGCAAGATTCAGTAATGAAGCTTATCAATGAAACAAAACAGCCTCATTCATATATGTTTGGGGGGTCTCAAGAGAGTTACCTTCTACCATTTTGAAAGAAACAATGCCAGGATGTGACCTTGAAGGTCAAGTACTTCCCACATACCTACCTGGTATGGAATGAGCACACAGAAACATGAACTTTGGGGGATATACTCTTATTATATCTCAAGCATAGTTAGTTGAACATGCAATAGGCAAGGGATTCAAAATAAGAGCAGGAAAACAAGTAACTTAGTTTTACATACAGACAAAGACTCTGCACATCACAAAGGAAAACACAAATGGCCAGAACAAAAAGACTTGAGCATATTATTCTTTTGATTTATTTATTCTTTGAAGGTATCATTGTCTTTACTGATTGAAGATCTGTAGCAACTCTGAGATGAGGCAACCTGTCATCTCCATTTTTCATATCATGTCCTGACTTTCTAGTCTCCACAAGTTTGGTGATTGCCTCAGTATTTAGAGTACTTTCATTATCATTATTATTGTATTTCTAATAGGGTGAGATCAGTTATCTCAGATGTTGCTATTGACATCACATAGAACACCAATCCCATAAGCTTATTGAGATAATGCTTTTGAGTGTTCCACCAATTAACATTCTTACCTTCCTTTCCTTAAGTTAGCCCCCATCCTCAATTCCCTTAATATAAAACATTTTTAAAATTAGACCAGATAATAAATACCCTAGTAATGATCTGGTCCATAAATGTTCAAGTATAATGCTGGAAATTATATCTGCTAGAGAAGCTCTGTTGAGAATAGGAAGGGTTTAAGTCAGGGATCTTCCAATAAATATCTACCTTGTGAATTCAATAAAACATTCTTAAAATAAATCCAAAGTGCTTCTCCAGTGAACACACAAGTGATAAGAAATAACATATAAAGTTTCATTGATTTGGATAGAAGAGCTTGAAAACATCACCTTAAACCAGGTATCCTGACAAACAGCCCCCAACTCTTAAAATCTAGAAAAGTTGATGAAGACAAGGAAGCTTATTGCTGACTTTAGGCCTACGGCTGATTTTAGGCCATTAGTGTATATGCAGGGCTGCTCCTGACATCTCCTCCCTTCTCAAAGTACAGAAGGGCCTTGGCGATTCTATTCTTGCAAAGGCAGGGATAGAGGCCTGACCTCCAATAATTGACGGGGACCTTGTAATGGCTCCGGTCCTCCTGTCATTGTCCAGTAGGCATAAGGGCCATACCCATCCGGATGTCTTTTTCCTAGAGAGGGGATACTTTTGACATCAACCCCTATGCAGTCAGGTTTGTCCCTCAGGGAACCCAGATAGATATTTTTAAGTTTTATTTATATTCCCTTGCAGTGCTTATCCTCACAGCCTAAGCAAGAATTCAGATTACCCGTCAGAGAGGGTTCTGGGTAGCCTCTCTCTGCTTGGTCTAGGGGCAGGAGTCCCCTCTTTTAGGTTGGGTGGAGATGGGTTTGAGGAACACCCTGGATAAAGTAACAACCTCATCTTGAGTCTTGTGGTCCTCTATAGCTAATTTATGATAATGTATCTGAATAGGTTTTGCTACCAAATTATCTATCTGTTGTATCACAAAGTTAGTCAGCCTATTTAAGGCCTGAGACCAAAAGAATCAGCAAAAATAACCCAATTGATGGTACCAAGATGGGAGGAATGGGGTTGACAACCATGGAGAGGTTGAAAACCAATCCTTGTACCAGCTCTACATCTTTCTCTTTCTCTGTCTTTTCTCTGGGCCTTCTCTGACCTTTTTCATAAGCCTGACATACATGCATGCTAACACAAAGTCTTGGGTCTCTGTGGAAAAACACTGAAAACAGAAGGCTATAAGCTATTGTAAACAGGCAGCTTCTGTGGAAATTTACCAGACCTAGTAGTCATAGGTCTTATAAATAGGCAGCCTCAGTGGACAGTACCAACTTAGATAAGGACAAGTAAATCATAGGCAGAGCCATAGTGACCTGTCCCCTGAACCTACACCCAGCTGATACCCTGTTCTGAAAGGTATCTGTACTCCCCCTGAACACCTATGCTCCGGTGCCATTCCCTTCCCCACATCCTGCCTTTTTGTGTTTATAACCTCTGTGTAAATAAGTAAATTACTATGTGATTTAAATAACTAAATTAAAAAAAAAAAAGAAAAAAAAAGAAGACAAGGAAGCTAAAAAGGGAAGTCTGAATTTAGCAAAGATTGACTCACACTATTTAAAGAATTTAACAATGTAACATAACAGATAAGGCGAATCAACAAGAGGATACAAAATAGCAATAGGTTAGCAAAGGACCTAACAAAACTAATGGATGAAACTGACATCAAGAAACTATTGTTAACAAAGTGAAATAAAAACTAAACAAAACAACCAACCAAAAGCAAAAACCAATCAACCAACCAAAAAAGAGCCCAAAAACAAAAATCAAAAACCAAAATAATAAAACAAGTAGGCAAACAAAAATCTCTTCTGGAGATTTTAATAAGAAGGGACCTCCTAGATTTTATGATTGGATATTTATTCTCCAGTTGGTTGAATTATTTGGGAAGGATTAGAAGTTGTGATATTGAGAAGGCTGCGATTGGTGTTTGGGTTTCAGCCCAGTAATATTCTCTCTCCCCCTTGTCCTCTTCTTCTCTCTTCTGCAGTTCCCTCCTCTACCCTCTCCTCTACCTCTCCCTTCTCTCCCCCTCTCCTCTCCCTCTCTCTCTCTCCTCTCTCTCTCTCTCTCTCTCTGTCTCTGTCTCTCTCTCTGTCTCATGCATGTGGAACAGATGTTAGCTCACTGATACTGTCTTAGCACCATGCCTGCCTGCCTTTTTTTTTTCCAATCACACCATTTATTTGTAGCCTCAGTGTTCAAGCTTTTTTTTTTTTTTTTTGCTTATTCACTTTATAACCTGTCCCAGTCACCCCCTCCCACAATCCTTCCCCATATCTTCCTTTCTGAGTACCCCCTCCTCCTGTATCCCCCACCTGCCTAATGCCATGTTTACACCATTATGACTATGACTCTAACTGTCCAAAGCTATAAGCCTCAAAAAACTCTTCCTCTGTAAGTTGCCTTGATTATAGTGTAGTATCAAAACAAGAAAAAGTAACTAAGACAACTTTTAGTTTGTAAGTTGTCACCTAAGACTAATAGCTAGAAACAGATGTCAAAAATCTAGCACCAATATTTCAAGAACATATTAATTTATTACAGACAGTGTGGAAGGTAACTGCAAGGCAATGTTCTTTCTCATAGAAGGGTTTAAAGGAATGCACCTATTTTCTTCCTCTGGATTATATACGGAAAAAGTAGCATTTATGAAAACACAATGGTTTAACTTATGCATTCACTGCTGAGCACTGCTGAGCACAATAATTTCTTTCAGAATTTACAGTGAAATGTGCTCTACCCACGGCATTTGGTAAAAGTGTACACTGAGATTAATATTGAGCCCATGGCAGGTAACAAAATGAATCCTTTCTGTATCCCATTGATAGACAATCAAGTTTGATTTTCCAATCTTATTACTTAGAGCTGGGGAGATGACTCACCTAGGCTATACAGGCATTTGTTCATATATTGTCAAGTAAAGTCACACAATAGTTAGAAAAGAACCTTTTAATTATCAGAAGTGTTTTAAACAATATTACTGAGATCTAGTTTTTTTAAATTGGATATTTTATTTATTTACATTTCAGATGTTATCCCCTTTCCTCATTCCCCCCCCCAAACACCCCATCCCATCTTTCCTCCTCCTGCTTCTATGAGGGTATGCCCCACCCACCCACCCACTCCTACCTCCCCACCTTCGAATTCCCCCACACTGGGGCATCCAGCCTTCATGGGACCAAGGATCTCCTCTCCCACCTGTGCCCAGCAAGGCCATCCTCCCCTACATATACAGCTGGAGCCATGGGTCCTCCCTCTGTGCTCCCAGGCTGGTGGCTTAGAACATGGGAGCTCTGGTTGGTTGCTATTGTTGCTCTCCCCATGGGGCTGACAACCCTTAAGCTCCTTCAGTCTTTTAACTCTGCTATTCAGAACTCCTTGATCAGTTCAATGGTTAGCTGAGAGCATCCTCCTGTGTATATGTCTGAGAGGAGCAAATAAGGAGACAAACTGTGGAACAGAAACTGAAGGAGGAACCATCCACAAATCTAATTTTTAATGTGAATTCATGGCAATTGTTGCATCTGCATGTAATAAATTCTAAAAGTAACAGGAAAGGAAGACATTGCTGATACCCAGCAGGTCTAGTTATAGTGGAGTTATGCTATGTCAAACTTGTAGGCTATGTCACATCATCTTTAGCAAGTAAGTTTGATTAGTCTTTACTTTTTGACTTGGTTATCTTCTTATTTTATATAGATATAATTTACATTACAGATAAAAATTTTATTTGAGGGAAAAATGTAGGACAGGTAAAATAAGCTTAGCTGACTACATTGGCTTTTCAATATAGTTTTAGTTTGGCCTGCAGGCCCATATTGTCTAAATTATTGGGTCTCCTTCTAGAATGTTGAAATCCATATTTTCAAGCCATTTACTTTTGTGTTTCCACCATAAAAAAAGAGATCTATAATCTAGCAAAGAAAAAGCATCAAATTCTTAATGATAGAAGTCTACTCTTTGTGCCTTAATTTCAGGGAACATTGGCATAAGTATTTTCTGATGGATAAACATTCTCTATTTTCCATAATTGAAGTATCTAATAGCTCATTCAAACAATACTGTTATATCCATTTAGGAAATGACCATATTTCAAACTTTTACATTTCTGCTATAAATAAAATAAAAATAAAACAAAAGAGAATTTACATGCATTGCTATGGTGCAAAATCTGAACAGCATCTTTTAAGTTAAGTCATCAGTCCAAGCATTTTGACAAATACTATACAAAAAAATAAAAAAAATATGCATGGGATGTTATTAAGGTACAACAATAAAAGTATATATAGGAAACAAGATAGATGACATTAGAATAGATATAGTTAAGAAATATTTTTAGAATATCTGGGGAAAGGTTCTACTTCTGAAACACACACTCACAGAGAGGGGAGAGAGGAAGAGGGAGACAGAGGTGAGGTGAGGGAGAGAGAGTGTACAGAAGAATCTAAGATGTTCTTCCCAAGGTCAGACTGAAAGAAGCTGGGACAGGTTGTAGAGATCCACTGTCCTTGTCCCTCAGAAGTCTGTGATCTAAACATCAAATTCACACCAGTAGAAAGACTCTGCATCTGAAATCTTTGGTCTTCCAAGAACTTTATTTTCTTGAAGTCTATGTTCTAAACCTTTGGCATTTTTTCTTGCTATTGAAAATGTGTCAACTATGTAAAGGTTCAACATGTATGGGTGGAATCAAGATAACAATGTACACCTGAACAAAGAAAATATCACAGGTTCATATGGGCAATATTAAGTCTATTCAGTGGATTATAAAACAAAATAACAATGCATAAAGTTCAGATGAGGACATGTATGATAAAGAAATATGTGGCATTTAGAAATAAAGAATTAGGGGTGGGATATGATC
This sequence comes from Mastomys natalensis, assembly GCA_021653895.1. Classification (NCBI taxonomy): domain Eukaryota; kingdom Metazoa; phylum Chordata; class Mammalia; order Rodentia; family Muridae; genus Mastomys; species Mastomys natalensis. The sequence continues at coordinate 48,694 of JAJTUV010002810.1, read as the reverse complement.
AAAACACATTGTAAACAAAATGAAATCCTCAAATAATAAATTAATAAGTGCAAATAAAAAATAAATCCTCAAATAACCAGAAACTCTTAATATAATGAAAAGATAACTTAATATAACATACATAGTTGTTTTGGTGAGGCACAATAACTCTAGGAATCCAGAGTTATAAAATGTTCAACACAAATGTGAAAATGACTAAATTCTACCCAAATAACCTGGAATCAGATTTCAATGAATAAATAAATAAATAAATAAAACAAATAAATAAAACAATTAAGTTCACATTACAGGGCTTTGTAAAGAAATAGTAATTGAGATAGAGAAATACTGTAAGCAAACACAATAAATCATGTTCTCCTGGAAAGAAAGTAAGGAGGGAGAATGGGCCATTCAAGACTTTGTCTTAGTGCTATACTCAGGAATTATGTAGATTCTAAGTTATAATGGCACATTTATCTTCTTTATTAATTGATAAATATGGAACTCTAGTACTTAAACATAAAGTGCACAAATCTCCCAGCTCTATTTTGTTCTTTTTCTGCCCTACCATTAATATTACAGTCTTCTGTGTAGACTGGTTAACAGAAAAGAAGAGCAGAGTAGATGCTCAGACTCCAGAGATTGGATGCATATCCTGGACTTTTAGATTTCCTACTAATACACTGCATGAACCAGCTTTACTACATGAAATAATAGACTTATGGTATTACCTGCATCTCAGAATCTCACATGGTGTGACTATTGCTGAAATATATTTAGAGCATCTAATGAGTTCCTTTTTGCTTAATTATTAGGATTGCTTCTTCTAAGCAAGGCATTTGTTTGCTAAATTTGTAATTGGAGATGAACAATAGATTTTATGACAAATAAGCATTATTTTGAAAGTTCTGTCTCTATAAGTAGCAAATAACGGAATCCAAATGTTTCAAAGAGAAGTTAATTTGGATTTTCCCTAAACTACTGTCTCAGGTTCTTGGCCACTGAAAGAGTCAGGTATGGATTCAATCTTGTAAAGTGTAACTTAAATCTAATCAAATATTGGTAGTTTACTCACACAAGCTTGTGACACTATGTCTCTAATGCATCTTACAGGCAAGGCAGCATTGCCAATCAGAGGGTTAGAGGATTTGTAGCTGGGTTGGTGTTTGCACTTCTCTGGTAGCATCTAACATATATTTCTAGCACATGATCTCTAGCTAATGGTGTGGGAGGAAGTCTCTAGATAGGTACAAGCTTGACTTCTCTGTGTCCAATGTTTTGTGTACAAGTGATCTTCAGCAACAGGGTCCTATGATAACTTGTGGAGAGCAAACAATATCCCTAGAAATAACCTGGTTTGTTCCTGAATGTCCATGAAATGCTTCTGATTAACAAGTGAAAGCCATTCCTGAACTGGAGGCTTGAGTTAGTGAAAAGAGATATACAGTGGATCTCCACCTCTCCAGTCTTTTCAGTCTGGGTTACCTCATTCAGGATGTTTGGTTTTTTGTTGTGTTTGTTTGTCTGTTTGTTTTTTTAGCTCCATCCACTTATTAACAGCAGTTATTATTCTATTGTGTAAATGTACTACATTTTTTACTACAAGTGACTATACTAGAGAAATGTTGCTATAAAATGACTCTTAATGACATTCTACTGTACTCATGATCAGTTCCTTGCTCAGTTATCATCAAAGAAGTTTACTCTTGCTGTAGATAAAAACAAAAGCAGAGACTCACAGCAGAACAAAGTGCAGAATAAGGTTAGAAGTATTGGGACACACAGTCCTCAATGGGTTGTCTCCATCAGAACCTTCCTCTAAGGCTCAGGAAACTCATTAGAGGAAGAGGAGGAAAGGTTGCAGGAGTCAGTAGGAATAGAGGATAGCAATGAAATAAGCACTTCTAGCCATAGCTGGAATGACACACATGATGCCATAGAGTCAGTGGCATCATGCACAGTGCCTGCACAGGTCTAAGTCAGATGGAGTCCCAGCACTGACAAGGGAAGTAGACACAAGGCACCTCCCCTAAGAAAGAAGCTATCTCCAAACTACAAAGACTATATTTTTCCTTCCAAGGAGTTCCACGTGTCTTTCTTGTTACTTAGCCTTTCTGGGTCTGTGGATGGTAGGATGATTATCATTTATTTAAGAGCTAATATCCACTTACAATTGAGTAATTACTAACTATAATTACTCATTGTGTAAATGTACCCAGTGTTCTTTGTCCATTCTTTGGATGAAGGATATCTAGGTTATTTCTAGATTCTAGCTATTATAAATGGGGCAGCAATGAATATAGTTGAGCAAGTGTCCTTGTGGTAAGATGAAGGTTCATTTTAGTTATATACCCAAGATGGGTAGGATGATTCCAACTTTCTAAGGAAATATTCACCAGACTTATTTCTGACTAGATAATGGTGATATCTATTCACATTAAGAATAGATTAATGCAAGGTACATCAACATGATCCTAGTGCAAACACAAACTATGGACATGAACATGACCTGTGCAGAATGTCCCACATATACTCATATAGCCTTTGGTGGTAATAGAGACCATCAATATAATATAACCACCTGCACAGGACAGACCATAGATATCCATATGGATTCCATCCATAACATGAACTTAGAAACTCAAAATGGCCCTTGGCAGCAGCACAGACCATGGAAATAAACATGACTATAAAGGGTAAGGGTGCTTCTTTTGCAGTGGTATCAATAACTGCATATTTATGGTTGAGAATGAGAGACATAGAAAGCTTCTGTAACATCCTCTATCCTACCGCTACCCCCAAGCAAATAGTTGAGACAGGCACTGAAGAAAACTCTTAAAAATTGTGATAGGGTTGCTAAAGTATAGCTCTTCACAGTTGATGGCTTCTGGTAGGGATGGAGGCAGTAAGGGACTCAGTTTTCATTAAAGGGCTAGCCACTGAGAGTTTGGCCATGCTCCAGTGGTATATGGCAATGCAAAATGGAATTAATATTTCTTTCTTCTTTTTTAACTATTATTTCTTTTTTCTGAGAGCAGGCCATCACAACGTATGAGCTGTGGACTTTGGATAACCAGAAAGTGAGTGTGATTGGGATGCATCATGTGAAATTCTCAAATATTCAATAAATATATTAGGTTGTATTAAAAAGAGAATAAGTAATAATAGAAAAAATAGTAGTGTATAATGAATGATGCAATTAATGAATAACAAATCAGTATGCATATCACTATTTATGAGGAATGATATATACATGAGGTATTAATTAAGGACACTATTATTTATCTTCTATTAATTTTTGATAATTTCTTAAGTTGTTATTTTAAAAAGTTAGTTTTGGATTCTTTTCAAAAGAAGGTCATCATGTCCTGGTTCAAACATTTTGAAGTAGCCTCATTTATTTTCTTTCATTCCCTTCATTCTTTTCTTCCTTTATTTCCATTTCACTCTTGAGTCATAATATTGTCATCCATTTTTTCACAAATAAACCAGTTATCATACTATCAGAAAGGCCAAAGTCTTACTTTATCTATTGAATTTTATTGGTTGGCTTGACGATGAGTCCGCAATCTATGAGTCTCTGTCATAACTGATTAGGTAGTGATTACTTAGTTCTACTTTTAATATCCACATTAGATTTTTACAAATTTATATGAACATTTCTATACTAATTTTCTTTTGCATTCACCAATGATAAAGATATTCATTCATATTATTCTTACTTTAAAATATTTTCTTATTATTTTTCCTTATTATGCCTGTGAAAAATTAAAGATAAATATTCCTTCTTTTGAAATCATATTCAAGAATCTCTAATTCTCCCTAAATTAGTGCGTATTCAATATCATGATGAACCTGAATACAGATGTTGCTGCATCCACACTGTCCAGACAGTGTCAGACACCAATGAAACCATCTAGAGATCCCTGTGGCTTACCTGTCTGCTTGTTGTCCACCAATTCAATTCCTGCTCAAACCCTCTCTTACATATATTAGATTTTTGTTTGATTGTTGGTTTGATTTTTCCCAAACTGAAATCAGGTGTTGGCCGGATGTGTATTCTAATCTTGAATGAAGTAAATATTGTGTTTCTTTCCTGCATATAGAGAATGTGAACTTAGCATACTTTAATTCAATAAACATTTTTGCTTATCAATTGTAGGCCTATTCATTGCTCAGAATTATGCATATTATGTTACCAAATGACAACAAAACAAACCTATGACAATCCAGCAGACTACACTAAAAAATAAAATCAGCACACACAAATGCTACAATTTGAAATTCATTTTACAATAGAAGCAGAAAGAAATTTTGGCATCAGAAAAATATATTAACATATTTATGATGATTTCATATTTTCTGTAGGTATGATGGGCAAGGAAACTTCACAGAGGAGAGATTTCCCTTGCCAATTTTAAATGATTAGTGGAATTCTAACACCTTTACAAGAAGAGAGATATCACAGAGTAAAGCACAACAAATGTAAAAAAAAAATATGAATAAGATCAAGAGAAGGTATGTACACTACATTTGGAGGCACACACAGATGGTGCATTAAGGTCTTGAAAGTCATATCCAGTACAGGATGATTGTGCACTTAAAAGTGCTTCCTGCCTTCTCTTTGAAGGCATGATACATCATAAAGATTATGAACTACCACTAAATGGGCTATTTATCCTAGAAACATGTTCTACCAGAATATGTTTATTCTATTCTTAATAGAGTCACTTGAAGATTTTTAAAATATGAGGAGGAATGTCAAGTCACAAATGTATCCTCTAATTTTCTGGTATTGATCCAAACATTCACAACAACCATTGTGCCTGGAAACATTATAATTTCATATTATGAAATTTTGTAGGTCAGATACCTACGTCTCAAATTTCTAAATGTCAAGTTGTATAGAGTTCTGTGATTTTTAGAGACTTTAAACCAAGTTTTATATCTCTCATTAAGTCCTGTTTCCTTTATCAAAATCAGAATTTTTTTTTAAATCTTTCACTTTATCTCTTCTGCCTCTCTCTTCTACTTATGAGGGGCCTTTATGATTTTGATGAACAACTATTCTCTGAAGCAGCATACTCAACTGTACCTGCAAATGTACTCCCTCTCGCCTACATGATATGATATTACATTACATTGTTGCAATTTCTAATGAAGAAGCTTTGGCTGACTGTATTCTACTGTATCGATACATACAGAAATGGCTCAACACTCCAGGAGAAAAATAAGTGATGGTACATAGCTGAGGACAAATGAAAGCATACATGGTGTCAATGCAATTGAAGCAATATGATAATGGCAAATGATTATTGTTGTGCACATCAGTTAAGAGTAAATAGCAGCCAAAGCCTTCATAGACTGTCTGATGATTTTACCAATCAAGGATAGTTTTTAAACTGTTACCAGGAGCATATGCAAAAGTTAACAAATTGTGAGTATTTTGGTGGTAATGTCTGTATTTATTATTTTTCTTGCCAGGTTAGTCAAGTACCTTCCAAGAAACAAGTGTAATACTGTAGAATTTAGCTGGTTTATTATTTAATAATATCCAGTCTATCATGGCAGACAATATATGGGAGTAAGGGCAGATGTATGGCAACAGGACTAGAACTTACTGCCCTTTTCTCAGCAAACCAGAAAACATAGAAGGGATATTATACTAAGTGGGATTTCTCTATTTTTCCTTTACAGTGTAGCATGTCTACTCACCAAGCTGATATTTCCCCATTAAAGATGAGTCTTCCTTCATCAGTTAATTCCCTATGGAAACACCTTTGCAGATATTCCCATAGGATATTCCTGGGTGATTCTAAATTCAGTCAAACTGACAATGATGATGAATCTTCACATTGCATATTTTACATGAGGCTACAAATCAAAAATGCAATATAACAGAGACTCCATCTTTAAATCCTGACAAGCAAGATAGTTACCCTGATTCTTCAAGTCTATCTTCCCTTTCCTTTTATTTTATACCATCTTTCATATTTTTTTTTGTCTAAACCAAACCCTGGAGAGGAATTTATGAAAATCATGATTGAATCTTAAAGCTGAGACTTAGCCCTTCTCTCTGGTAACTTCAATGGAATACCACAAAAAGTTTATCAAACTGCTATAGAAATCAAATACTTACCAACGACATAAGAAGACAATGTATATGAACCAGTAATAGCATATTTCACAAATCATGTTTATTCTTGAAATAATACAATAAATTGTATTATGAAACTAAAGTTTGAACTAAGGGAAAGAGAAAATAAGCATATATTATGACTTCATAATAGTTTTATAAGAGAGGGATAGGTAATTACTTTATATCTTTCAGTACAAAACAGATTTTTGTATAATCAAGAAAATTATAATTAAAATACTTCTGGATTTCAATGAAGCAAATGAAATCCATACAGTGTTAGAGCGAAGTTGATGCTGATAATTACTGGCAGATACATAAATTATAATTCAAAGCAAAATAAATGCCTCTCAACAAGTTTAAAGCCATGGGAGTATTTGATAATAACTCTAACAATAATGCCAACTTTAGTATTCATGGGTGATGCAGATGAAAATGGCATAAATTGCACAAAACACTGTATTCTTCACAATCATGATGGGGCTCTCTAAGGTTCCCCTTTGTCCTATTTTTGACATTGTTATATATACACAGATATGAACTTATTCTTGGTAAAAATTAAAAAACAGTTAATCTTTCCTCTTCATAAAACTCACCAGTGGTTTGGTGCCTGTGCAAAAACCTGCTCTGCAAGGACCACACCTACATTCTCTATGTCTTCCATTATACTATTTTGACATTCACTTTTGACTGTGTCCCTGGCCCCTCTTCCTACCTTCAGGGCTTTTTTACTTGCTGCCAAGGAAATGTAACTACAAGAATTCCGTCCATCCGTATTTGCAAACCAACCTTCCCTGACCACTTTCTGTAAAGCACAGCCCGTATTTTCCACCAACCAAAGGACTACCTCCTGACAGGCTGTTCTGAAGTCCAACTCTCTGAGGCCATTTTCTAGTTTTTTCCTTGATTTTCTTTGCCTTGATTTTATCACTCTTTTTCCCCACTGAAATCTAAGGAGCATAACTGCAAAGGATTCTGTTTCCATGGATTTTCATTGTTCTGTCTCCAATAATGTCCAGCAGGGATGGCTCAGAGTGAAAGTTAGAGCATTTGGATATTGGAAGGCAGAGATCATTGTAACTCCCATTGCAATCTATGCAGTACCAGGTCTGAGGTACTGCATACTGACTGACTGATGAGTTTAGGGCTGACAGCATCACAGTAAGTTTCTTCTCTAATGAGGTACACAGACAAGACTCCGAAGTCAATGTTTTTTAGATGAACAGACTCTTACAACTCTAAAGCCTCAGTAAATTATATTGGATTTGCTGTCTATTCTTAGGAATTCATCACTTTAGGTTTTTGGTTGCAATATAAGATTTCTTCTTCATTTTTATAAGGAACTAAGAGTACTTCAGTCAGTGTGCAGGTGAGAAGTGAGCTGGGCAGAGTTGGGTAATCTCTGTGCACTTGGTAAACATTTATATTTCTATGTAAACCTCATATCATTGACCATCCAATCTTCTTAGCAACTTCAAATGGTTGTTAATTTTACATCAGAGATAGCCAATATTTATAAATAGAACTTTGTATACTATTCTTATCTTAAATGTATTTTTTTGCATGTTTTGAACATCAAAATATTGGTTTAAAATAATGCCTTGTTCTGAGAAACTTTACCCAAGGCTGGAAATTTTTGCTTAAATTTACATTTTTAAGAGGCCATGTGTTCAGATTTAGTTAAACTTGGGAGGACTATAACAAATCAATAGTCAGCATGTATAATAGTGATACAGAGAGATAACTGATACAAAACAAACTTGAAGTTTTGAGCTCATAACTAAAATGTTGAATTTATATACAAACATGCAGGTAGTTTAGATACAGAGAATAATTATTTGAACACTTTCCTTTTTTAGTATATTTGTTAGATAATTGCTTCATATGTACCCTCTGTCCCACATAAAACAATTCTTTGGTTTATTTGTTAATTTTAATTTTTTGAAACCATGTGTGCTTGAATTCATGTATCTTAAATCATGAAGCTATAAATGTGTGTCTTAAAATCTCTTATATATCTAAATTTTAGATCAGTAAATGAATTGCTAAACAAAATGCTTCAAAGGAAACTTATTTTAAGATAAAACACAGTTGACAAATTATTAGATCACAATTAAAATGTAAGTATAGAACTAGGAAAATATGTGGTCAATTAAGAAAACTTTAAAGTCACTAACATGATTAGTATGTATCAAGAAAATTTTTCTTCTTAATGTAGGTGAGAAAATGTCTGATATCATACTTACTGTTTGTGATTCACTCCCATTCTTGTGTCCCAGCTACTGATGTTCTTGATGAATATATCTATCCCTTGTCTCCAATCAAAGGGGCACTATGCTTATAAATGAGCACCTCAAAAAGGATGTAAGCAAATGCTGTCTGAAGATAACTATATACGTTTCTGAATAATTATCATATACTATCCTTTATATGCTAACTCTAATTTGTAATATACTAAAATTCTTTGGGGTGTATAAAACCTCATCTTTTTAAAAACTATATTAATGAATCCCATTCTTATTGTACTAAACTTTGAAATCATTAAATCAGGCAATAGTGAGACAATTACATTGTTATAATCACATTTACAAATATCATAGATTACATTAACACGGGCTAATTTAGACAAAATTCTCATTTACTGTTTTAAATAAGCATCAATTCATGCGATTGCTTTTCTACTCAGATCTAAGGACTCTGTCCATGCAAGAATAGCTTGGATCAGACCTAGAAGCTCATGAAGCTTTTCTCATTGTTGTCATAGGTCTGTGCCAAGCTATTCATTTACTTGATTACCTACAATACTTGATTACAAAGACTTGTAAAGTTGTATTTCATAACAAATGGGACGAGATGCTTGAAAAACAGACTCAGAAAACTACAGCTAATACCTCTGCTTATTCTGAATATAAACAAGCATAGACTGAGGGAAAACATTAGTTTGGAACTGCCAAGCAATTAGAACTTGTGTAGCCTCAGGAGAATAGAATGTGGCAAGACATATCTATGTTTAGAAATGTTCGCAAAGTGGAGGAAGTGAGGCATGGCCCTAGAAGTGTTTAGTTTATATAAAATTCATTTGAATTACATCATCTCTGCAAAGACATTATAATGTGTCTTCTCACATTGCTTTCATGTTTTATTTCAAGGAACTTTAATTTATGTTGTTTCAGATAGAATACAAACATATACACACACACACACACACACACACACACACACACACACACACATATAATCATATATATATATATATTTATTTATTGCTATAATTCATTAATCACTGGACCCCATTACCCCATTGCCCATTATATTTTAATATCAACATAGCACTGCAGGAGGTCTACCTAACCACTATTCACATAAGTTACAACAGGTACTTTAACTTTTCTTTATGATGATTGGAGAATATGCTGAGGAAAATGTCTTCACTGTTACATTCCCCACTTGAGTAATGAAATAATAATTCTATTTCTCCCTTATCTGTATACGCCATCTGTGCCGCATGCTCTTAGCAACATAAAGTTTTATATTACTCTCTGGACACTGGTAACAATTGTACTCATCACACCTATGTAAGGAGTAATTTTCCTTTTGTTGTGTAGCCCACAAATCTCAGTGATATTCAGAGAATCCCAAACACCATTAATACAAATGAATCACTTTTATTAGAAAGAAAAACTTCTGAGGCTATTGATATAAAAACAGTAAAACCAAGACATTTTATACCATTTGATAATTTAATTAAGCAAAAGTTAGTAAATCCATAATTCTTCATAAGGATGGCAATACAGTTAATGATAGTAATTGTGAAAAATAAATTTCCTTGTCAAGTTGACTGGGTCTAGACTCACCTTGGAGATAAGCCTCTAGGCATACCTACACAAGATTCTCTTGATTACGTTACTTGAAGTGGGAAGGTCCACAATAAAGGACTGAAGCTATCTGAGCAACAGAATTCAATTCCTCTGCTTTCTATTTGTGAGTACATCTCAGCCAGTTACTTTCTCAGGTTCCTGCAACATGAATGTCCCCAATCATGGTGTGATGTACCTTCTCTGAATCAAAACGAATCCTTTCTCTGTTAAACTCATTTTTCCCCAGGGGTTTTATCACAACAGAACAGAAACTAAGACAAACTCTCCTTCAAGACTGGCCAGAATATTCCATCACATTTTGTTTCTGCATGTCCTCCTGTCAAGACACAGTTTGCTCTCACCTAGTGAATGCAGGTGGCTTTGTGAATTCTTCTTTCTTTTTTAATTCTTTAATCTTTTAACAGTCAGTCTTTATGCCTCCAGCTGCTCTTGACTGTTCCACATCACATACCTTCTGCCTCCCAGGCTCGGTCTCCAAGAAGACATCTCAACCTCCCAATTCCCCACCACAACTCCCACTACTGGGGCCTCAAGTCTCTGAGGGTTAGGTGCATCTTCTGTGAGTCCAACCCTGCAGTCCTCTACTGTATACTGTCTTGTGGACCTCAATCTGTGTGTGTATGCTGTCTGGTTGGTAGCTCAGTGTCTGAGCAATATCAGGGGTCGTGGTTAGTTGAGACTGCTGGTTTTCCTATAGAGTCACCTCTTCCTCAGCTTCTTCCGCATTTCTCTGCATTTCCCATAATGTGAATCACTGTTGGTTCTCACCGTATTTCTTTCTATAGTTGGGTATATAATTCTGCATCTGACCTTTCCAGCTGCTTCTTCGGACTCATCAAGTGGCAGTCATGATAGGTCCTGTTTGGAAGTAACCATAGCTCAGTAAAGTGTCTAGGCCTTGTGGTCTCTCCCCTTGAGCTGGATCACCAATTATGAGCACTGTCACTGGCTTCTCCTTATCCCTCAGTTCCTCACTTCTTCCATTTCCTTTCCATGACCCATGCCAGTTCTTTCAAGTGGACTTAAGTACTGACTGACTTAGCTTGCTTGCCATATCAAGTAGGAAATCAAAGTTGAATACAGGATAAGACATCACAGTGTCACATTGTACCCAACAGGCTATCACAGAATTCTGCATGTCACTGATCTCACCTATCTTTTTACTTTACTCTTTTTAGGATACTGATAGAGAAAACCAAAGTAACAGGATAAACAAATTACAACAGCTTCAGAATGCATGAACATTTTCTAGGAACTTAGAAACAGGAATCAAGATGTTTTGTTTGCTTACTGTTTGCTTCTTTTTATATGGTGACCATTCTACTCTGTCTTACTGGGTCTGTTGAAAGAACTGTTACTTAGTTACTGGGTCAGTTGTGTACTGCTCAATAAAAAGCTGGATTACATTTTATAGAAAGGCTGAACTTTATGACTCTTACTGAAAGACAATTATCAGATGCATAAAATCAAGAGAAAGAGCTCAGTTCACAAGTGATAATAGCAGTATCTAACTTAGATTAAGAGGATTATGGTTTTAAACACAAGTGGTTGGCCAATGGTACAAACTCCCTCTACCATATGGACTATGTACTAATTCTCATCATAGTTAAGTTTACTCTGTTCTCTGAAGTGAATACACCTGAATACTCAAATACTCCTTTCTACGAGTTCTCTTCTTTGTACTTTGGCAATGCTGAAATCACCTTATCACAATAACAAAACCTCACCTACTATGTATGATGACCTTTCATGGTAACACTATTTGCAAAGTGATAGGATCTCCTGTAATTTAAATTTCAATTTCTATATTTTCAAAACTGAGCTGTCCAGGAAGATCTGCCAACGATGTATAAGGTGGAAAGTTGATATAAATAAAAAGGATCTTGAAAATTGAATTCAGCTATCGTGCTTGGGTTTCTTACATATATAGTTAAAAGAAAAGAGACCTGTTTTAAATTATATGTGTGTGTGTGTGTGTGTGTGTGTGTGTGTGTGTGTGTGTGTGATGTAGTAGTTAGTTAGTTAGTTAGTTAGTTAGTTAGTTAGTTAGTTAGTGGCAACAATGTGAAGGCTGTTCTCCCTAGCTACTTCTACATGAATTCACAGGATCACACTTAGTTACTAAGTTTGCCTAGCAAGCACCTTTCCCCACTGAACTATAATGCTGGCTACAATATATCTATTGACATTGTGTTTGTTAAGTTTCTAATTGCACATATGTATAAAACACATAAATGATTAAAAAAAAAAGATAATGAGAATAACAACAAATCATCTCTAGGATTCTGTAAATCTGTGGATCTGAAAAGTCTGCTTGTTCCTGAATAACAGTTATTTAATTGTCTTGACTTCAACAATGGCAGTATGTGAACAGCTTTTAAAAAATACATCATATATTCATTCAATCCATTTCCAAAAGATATAATCAGTTCCAAAAAATAAGTCTGTTGAGTTTGATGGTTATGAGAAGATGCTCTTTGTACATTTGGAGTTTTATTTTATTATTTAATATTGCTTCTACAAAACAATAATGTGGGTGAGTGTAGCTGCAATGAACTCTGGAGCTTGTATTTCTTGCACGAGTTTCAGGGGATCATTTTTATGTAATGTTCCTTATTTTTTTGATAGTACCTATTTTGCAATGTATGTTGGTTTCAAATTGTTTGAAGAGGGTATTTTTGACAGATTTATAGTAAGCATGTAATGTATTATTTATATGTTATGTACCTTTGAAAAGATTGTTTTGCTTGAGTATATATTTATAAAACAAATGAATATGCAGATACAAAGTAACCATGACATCTGTCTTTCTCATTACTTTCCGTTTGTGTCTGTTAGTCGTGTGTCCATGAAAAATACCTTGAATTTCAAATATAAAAATATATTTACCAAAAGATTATGGACAAAAATTGACTGTTTCAAACCAACAGAATTTCTATATATCTTCTAATTTTGTTTGTTTTCTTTTATTGAAAATAAATTTCCTATAACCAGCCCAAATTGAGGTGGATCCAATGAGCAAGCATCAAACCCTAGCACTATGATACCTGCTCCGTTTGCAGACAGGAGCATGTAGTCTATAAGCAGCTCCACCAGCAGCTGACTCAGACAGATACAGACACCCACAGCCAGACTGTGCTTGGAGCTTGGGGACTCTTATGGAAGAATAAGAGGAAGGACTGATGACCCTGAAGAGGATAGGAACTCCACAGGAAGACAAACAGAGTCAACTAATTTGAACTTTTGGTGCTCTCAGAGTCTGAATCCCAACCAAAAACATACACTGGCTGGACCTAGGCCTCTGTGTACATGTGTAGCAGATGTGAAGCTTGGTCTTCACGTGGGTACTGAACAACTAGAGCAGGGCCTGTCCAGAAAGCTGTTGTGTATACATGGGATATGTTCTTCTTGATGGGCTGCCTTATCTGGCTTCAGTGGGAGAGGAAGGTCTAGCCTTACAAAGACTTGAAGTGCCAGGGTTGGGAATACCCCGAGGTTCCCACCTGCTCAGAAGAGAAGAGAGGTGTAGGGGAAGGATTGTGGGAGAGGGTGACCGGGAGGTGGTCAGTAAGCGGACGCAAAAGAATAAGTAAAAGTAAGTAAAAAAGAAAGAAAGAAAGAAAGAAAGAAAGAAAGAAAAGAAAGAAAGAAAGAAAGAAAAAAGAAGAAGAAGGAAGAAAAAATAGATTATTCTCATATAATACATACTGATTACAGTTTCCCCTTTCTCTACTTCTCCCAGCTCCTCCCAACCCCTTTCAGGTCCACCCTCTTTTTCCTCTAATTAGAAATTAAATGTGCTACTGTGTGTTGATAAAAATGAATAGAATATAATGCAATAAAATATAATAAGATAACACAAATAATTAACAGATCAGAAAAAGAAAAAGCAAGCAAACAAACAGAAAAAAAAAAAGAAAAGATCCCAAGATAAGGCACAAGAAACAGAATCGTGCTCATTCACACTCAGTCATTTTATAAAAACATTAAACTGAAAGACATAACATATGTGAAGGACATATAGGGTAAATAGAGAAGAAGAATATATAAAAATTAAATTAAAATATAAAATAAAAATATTTAGAAAACATTTTAAAAATTAAGAAAAAAGTGGAAGACCCCAAGTAGGCCATATTGAATCAGGAAATATCCATACTTGCTTTAGAGTTCATTTTCTGTTGGCTATCTCCATTAGGCATGCAGCCAATCTACTCTTTCTTTTTCATAAAGCTAAATATTGGTCTGGAGAGATGGCTCAGCAGCTAAGAGCACTGACTGTTCTTCCAAAGATCCTGAGTTCAGTTCCCAGCAACCATATGGTGGTTCATAACCATCCATAATGAGATCAGATGCCCTCTTCTGGTGTGTCTGAAGAGAGCAAAAGTGTACTCACATATATATAATAAATAAATCATGTACATATGTATTTGCATATATATAGCTAAATATTTATTTTTCATTAATTAAATTATTTACTTTGCATCCCAATCATAGCTTCATTTTCTTCCTCTACAGCAGTCTTTTACTCTCCCCCTCAAACTCTTTCCTTTCTCTTCAGAGATGGGGAGGCTTCCCATGGATAACAAACTACCTTAGCATATTAAGTTGCACAAGGACTAGGTGTATCTTTGTTGAGACTAGACAGTGCAGCCCAGTTGAGGGAAAGTGTTCCAAAAGCGGGTAACACAGAGACACCCCCTGTCCCTGCTGTTAGGAGACCAAGGGAAGATACTTATATCTCACTGAGAAGGGGAAATGGAAAAGACATCAGGTGTGGATGGAAGGAGGGAAAAGCATAGATGATAGAAGTCAGGAGAAAATAGGAGAAGGGTTCAAGTCTTGGGAGGACAGAGAGAATTGGGAGGGAGAACTGGGATCAGTGGAGGGTGGCATCTCTTGGAGGAGCTAGAAAGCTAGGACAATGGAAACTCCCAGAAATTCCTGAGAGTGACCCTAGCAACATCTCCTAGCAATAGAGGATATGAAACCTAAAATAGCTCCCTCCTTTAACCAAACCAGACTTCCAGTAGACAAAAAACCCTCCAGTAGACATAAAACCCTCAATCTACAATTTATCCTGCCTATAAGATGTGCAACAATAAAGTTGGAGGAGAAATTAAGGGAATGGCCAATCAATTATTAACCCACCTTGAGACCCACACCATAAGAAGGAGCCCACCCCTGACACTATTAATGATATTTTGCTATACTTGCAGACAGTTACCTAGCATAACTTTCATCTGAGAGGCTTCATCCAGCACCAGATAGAAACAGATCCAGAGACCCACAGCCAAACATAAGAAGGATGGAAGAAACCAGACAGGTCAAGGACACCATGAGAAAACCTATAGAATCAACTAACCTGGGCCATAGGGTCTTAGAGAGTCTGGACCTCCAACCAGAGAGCATGTATGGGATAGACCTATGCTCCCTAAATATATGTAACAGCATACTAGTTTGTTTCCCCAGTGAGACTTTCTTTGAATTAAACGAAGTTTTCAGTTACAAGTAGTTATCACTTGGAGATTGTTTCTGGGTTATCAATGGTGGTATGTGTCCATGTCTCTTTTCAGCTCTAGGATGCTAACTGGGACAAATTCATGCAGGTCCTGTGCATACTGCCTTAGTATCTGGCTATAGGTGTGCTGATTATGTTGATTCACAGGGTCTTAAGTTTTTGGTGTCCTCCATCCCTCCTGGTTCTTGGACTCATTCTGCCTCTTCTTCCTCAATGTTTCCTAATCCCTGAGGGGAAGAATTTGATGTACACCTCCCATTTAGGGCTTAGTGTTTCAAGGCCTCTTGCTTTCTGCATGTGATATCTGGTATGGGTCTCAGCATTTGTTTCCATTTGCTACAAGAAGCTTCTCTGATGAGGGCCTAGCAAGACACTGATCTCCGAGTATTGCAGAATGTCATTAAGTGTCATTTTATCACTAAAATTAGTAAAATTCTTTTTCAGACAAATAGTGTTTGATTTTATCCTATCTCTGGGCTACCTTGTCTCTTGTTCTTGGTCACACAAGTTGTGTCAGGTGTGGGTGACATTTCATGAAGTGGGAATTGGTTGATTACTCTTGAAAACTTGGTGCTACCATTGCCCTAACATATTTTTCAGGCAAGACATAAAAAGGTTTGGACATGATTGGTGCTTACATTTCTCATTTTCTAGCGTGCAGAATACCTTTCTGTACCAAGGATACTAGTATGTTAGTGTGAAGGCTCTATGTACGAATCAGCTCAACTTTCCACGTAATGAGTTGTGTAAGTGTTGTCCTAGCCAATAAAGTCTTGTTGTCAGTTTGTGGAGAACAAACTGTTGTCTTCGCAATAGCCTGGGTATTTAGGGGTTATCATGGGACTCCTTTAGCCAACAATCCAATCAGATATAACCCATACTCTGATCTGAAAGTTTCCATCGGTGGCAAGGGCTGTCAAATCTTGTCTCTTTCTTCCCCCTTATTTTGGCAACATCTCTCTCATATATGTATCTATGGAAGTTTTTTCCATATAAACCTTCAAATGACCGTTACTTTTAGCATTTTATCCCTGTATTCCCTTCCGAATCTGCCTCTATATTTCTTCCCACTTGATAAGCAAATTTCAGATTCCCTCATCCATTCATACCCATCTATTCTATTTTGCTTTTCTAGGTAGATCTCCCATAAACCATATTTAAAATATGTAAATGAGTGTTATATTTTGAAGCAAACTAGGATAGCTATTTTCTATAAGCTCTTAATTAATAAGTGCATATCTACTTTTTCTGTATTAAACAACTAACTGAAAATGTCACTGATGTTAATCTCAACTGCCAAATTGATGAAATACAGAATAACCTGGGAGAGATGGCTATAGGAATGTCTATTGATGACTCTTTTGATCCATTTCAGTCCTGATTCTGAACTGATTAATAGGAGAAAGAGAAAGCACTAGCAGTCACCACGTCCTGCTTCTTGACTGCAGAGGCAATGTGACCAACCACCTCAAGCAACTCTTGCTATGACCCCTGCCCAGAATAGACTTAAACTATGAGCCAGGGTAGGGACTTCCCCTTTTAAGTTGCTAATTTTAGAAGACTTTATCATTGCAAGCAGAAAAGCAAGACAGTGATTTTTTTTCTTTTGCCAGTTACCCTTTATGAATTACATCTCAACTATAGAAGATCCTTACCAATTCTAATTATTGCTTTGGATGACATCAATACTATCGTTGTTGAACAATAAAATTAGTGCATCCAATTACTGAGTATAAACAGGAAAATTTTCTAGAATAATACCATGAAGTCTCTGGAAATGTGCATTTCTTTTTTTTTTTTTCATGCAGACCACAGATAGAAGACTGTAACATTGATTCTGCTTGCCACCTAGGACCACATAAAACTTATATTTTGATATCAGGAATTGCTATTTAAAGGTAATTATGACATCCATGTTTACTTATCCTATATTTATAAGAGTAACTAAATTGTGGGTATCATTTGCAAGCTAAAACTAACCATATTTTTAGTTCTTTTCTTTTAAAGTGTTGAATTTGCTGACTATTTTTAAATCATCGAAGTCCAAGAGCATGTGCTTCTCTAACTGTCTTATTCAAAGGTTTTCAAAAGTCTTATTCAAGTTTTCACATTGTAGAGATTCCCAAATTAAAGCTAAATTTCAATATTCTGATTTAATTTTTTAATTAATTAATTTATTTCTTTAAATCCTGATCGCAGCTTCCTCCCCCTCCTCTCTCTAAGTCCCTCCTACTCCTTCCTCTCCCCACATGCTTCTAAGAGAACGGGATGCATCCAATGGATATCAACCCTCCTTGGCATATCAGTTTGCAGTAGTATTAGGTACTATTTTTCTATAGGCCTAGACAAGACTGCCCAGTTAGTGGGGAAAGAATCAAAGGCAGGTAACAGAGTCAAAGACAGACACTGCTCCAGGTATTAGGGATCCTACATGAAGATATATGTGTAAGGGTCCATCCTACATGATACTCTCTGGTTGGTGGTCAGTCTCTGTGAACTTCTGTGGAGGCAGGCTAGTTGATTCTGTAGGTTTTCTTGTAGAATGTAATGGTATTGACATAAATACAGACAGGTTGATCAATTGAATTGAATCAGAGATTCAGAAATAGATCCACACTTGATATTTTTAACAAAGAAGTACAAACTATGCAGTGAAAAAATAAAAAATAAAAAGACAGCATCATCAACAAATGGAGCTGGTCTAACTGGATATCTGCATAGTTAAGAATGCAAATGGATGAATAACTATCACCCTGCACAAAACTCAAGTCCATGTGGATCAAAGACCTCAACATAAAACCAAGTATACTAAATCTGAAAGAAAAGAAAGTAGGGAATAGCCTTGAACACATAAGTTGTAGCCATATGCCCTGGACTGCCCTCCACCCAGCTATGTTCTTGCTTGAGGACTGGGGATGAAGTGGGATAGTATCAGACTCCAGGAGCAGATGAGAACACCACAGTAGACTTGTTAATTAATTCTTAGGGAATTCTTTCTACCCCCACCCTCATCCCATTGGTCTCAAGAAAGTGTGTCTTTCAAGTAACAGTTCCAGAATGGTTGACATTGTCTGAATCAACAACTTTTAGGCTCTCAAGCAGTTTTCAATTTGGTCCTCATGTGTAAGTTGCCTTCATGGCTGCCCCAACCTTTATGTGGATGCAGCCACCACTTTGTCATTAAGGCCTGACATTCTTTCTACAATAGGTAGAGGACACAACTTTCTGAACAGAACAGCTTAGGCACTAGGATCAATAATTAATAAATATTTATCCTCTGAGTAGAGAAAAGCTACTGATTTGTTTGAGTTAATTTTCTATCTAGATGTTCTGCTGAAGTTGTTTATCAGCTGTAGGAATGTCTCGTGGATTTTTTTGGATTGCTTATGTATACTATCATATCATCCACAAATAGCGATATCTTGACTCCCTCCTTTCCAATTTGTACCTCCTTTTGTTGCCTAATTGCTCTGGCTAGAACTTCAAGTAATGTATTGAATTACTCATTAGGTGAAGAGTGGCCAGCCTTGTTTTGTCCCTAATCTTAGTGGAATTGCTTCATGTTTCTCTCCATTTAGCTTGATGTTTGCTATTGGGGTCCTGTATATTACTTTTATTATGTTTTGGTATGGATCTTGAATTCCTGATCTTCCCA
The DNA here is from genome assembly GCA_021653895.1 of Mastomys natalensis. NCBI lineage: Eukaryota > Metazoa > Chordata > Mammalia > Rodentia > Muridae > Mastomys > Mastomys natalensis. The sequence continues at coordinate 29,528 of JAJTUV010002810.1, read as the reverse complement.
ATACTTTTAATATGAAGGGTTGTTTTATTTTGTCAAAGACTTTTTCAAGTATCTAATGATATGATCATATGTTTTTCCTTTGAGTTTGTTTATATATTCAAAGAAAAGTATGGATTATGTTGATGGATTTCATTATATTGAACCTTCCCTACATCCCTGGGATGAAGCCTACTTGATTATGATGAATGATCATTTTGATGTGTTCATGGATTTGGTTTGTGAGAATATTATTGAGTATTTTTGCACCAATATTCATGAGGGAAAATGGTCTGAAGTTTTCTTTATTGGGTCTTTGTGTGTTTTAAGTATCAATGTAATTGTGGCTTCACAGAACTTATTGAGTAGTGTTTGTTCTATTTCCATTTTATAGAATAGTTTGAGAATATTGGTATTAGGTCTTCTTTGGAGTTCTGATAGAATTTTGCACTAAAACCATTGGTCTTGGGGATTATTGTTGGGAGACTGTTAATGACTACTTCTATTTCTTTAGGGGTTATGGGGCTGTTTAGATGATTTATCTGATCCGATTTAACTTTGATACTGGGTATCTGCCTATAAAATCATCCTTCACAATAGTCACAAATAATATAAAGTATCTTGATGTGACTTGAACCAAGCAGCTGAAAGATCTGTATGACAAGAACTTCAAGTCTCTGAAGAAAGAATCACAGAAGATGTCAAACAATTGAAAGATCTCCCATACTCATGGATTAGCAGAATTAGCATAGTAAAAGTGGCCATCTTACAAAAAACAATCTACAGATTCAATGCAATCACCATCAAAATCCCAACTCAATTCTTCACAGAGATAGAAAGAGCAATTCTCAACTTCATTTGCAATAACAAAAAAAACCAGGATAGGGAAAACCATTCACAAGAATAAAAGAACTTCTGAGGGAATACCCATCTCTGACATCAAGCTATACAACAGAGCAATAGTGATAAAAAGTGCATGCTATTGGTACAGAAACAGGCAAGTAGATCAATGGAATATAATAGAAGACCCAGAAATGAACTCAATTCACACACCTATGGTCATTTGATCTTTGACAAAAAAGCCAAAACCATCCAGTAGAAAAAAAAAAAAAAAAAAGAAAGCATTTTCAACAAATGTTACTGATTAAACTTGCATGTAGAAGAATACAAATTGATTCATATTTATCTCCTTATACAAAGCTCAAGTCCAAGTGAATCAAGGACTTCCACATAAAACCAGATACACTGGATCTAATAGAAGAGAAGGTGGGAAAGAACCTGGAACACATTGGCAAAGGTGAAATTTTCCTGAACAGAACACAATGGCTCATACTCTAAGATCAACAATTGACAACATAAAATTGAAAAGCTTCTATAAAGTAAAGGACACTGTCAACAGGACAAATGGCAACCCAGATATTAGGGAAAGATCTTTACCAACACTACATCCAATAGAGGGCTAATATCCAATATATACAAAGAACTGGAAAAAGGTAGACTCCAGAGAACCAAAGAATCCTATTAAAAATGAGGTACAGAGCTAAACAATGAGTTATCAACTGAGGAATTTCTCATGGCTGAAAAGCACTTAATGAAATGTTCAAAATCCTTAGTCATCAGGAAATGGAAATCAAAATGATCCTGGGATTCCACTTCACACCAGTCAGAATGGCTAAGATCAAAATCTCAGGTGACATCAGATGCTGGCAAGGATGTGGAGGAAGAGAAACACTCCTCAATGCCTGTTAGGATTGCAAGCTGGTCAACCACTCTAGAAATCAGTCTGTTGGTTCCGCAAACAATTGAACATAGTACTAATGAGAACCCAGCTATACCACTCCTGGGCATATAACCAAAAGATGCTCCAACATATAACAAGAAAACATGCTCCACTATGTTCATGGCAACCTTTTTCATAATAGCTAGAAGCTGGAAACCACCCGTATATCCCTCAAAAAGGAATGGATACATACAATGAGGTACATTTACACAATGGAGTTGTACTCAGCTATTAAAAACAATGACTTCATGAAATTCGCAGATAAATGGATGGACCTCAAAAATATCATACCAAGTGAGGTAACCTAATTACAAAAGAACACTCATGGTATGTACTCATTAAAGTGGATATTAGCCAAAAAAGCTCGGAATACCCACACTACAACTCACAGACCATATGAAACCCACAAAGAAGAAAGACAAAAGTGTGGAAGCTTCATTACACTCAGAAGGGGGAAGAAAATAATCCCCTGTAGGAAGAGGATGTAGTGGTCTAGCAGTAGAGGTTGAAGAAGTGTCAGTACAATATGGGAGGCAGATGGAGAAGTTAGGATCAGAATTTGAATGGAGGTTATAGCAGTGGGAGATTACTGGGCTACCACTAGAAGTCCGAGCTTGGACTCAACAGTTCCCAGGATCCAACAGAGAGAATGTTAGTGAATATTCCAAAAAATCGAGAGGAAATTAAACATTCCTGGATAGGAGGTGATCTTGTGAGGGAGGAGCACTACCCACGAAAAAGTTACCAGAATGCTCCTGTGAAAGGAATTGCGACAAATAGTGGAGCAGAACTAAAGGAAAGGACATCAAGAGACTGCCACTAGGATTCAATCCATCTACAGACACAAACCAGACCCTATTGCTGTGCCAAAGCACTTTTCCGACCAAGCCTGGATAGCTGTCCCCTGAGAAGCTCTGCCAGAGCTTGAACAATACAGATGTGGTTGCTCACAGCCAACCATAGTAATGAGAGTAAGGACCACAATGGAGGAGTTACTGGAAGGAATGAAGGAAGCTGAACCCCATAGATAAATCAATAATATCAACCAACCAGACCTGCCAAAGTGTTCAGGTGCTAAATCACCAACCAAAGAGTACACATGGAGGGACCCGTGGCTACAGCTGCATTTTAGCATAGGATTGTCTTATCTGGCATCAATGGGAAGGGAGCCCTTTGGTCCTTTGGAGGCTCGATGTCCCAGTGTAGGGGAGTGAATGCTAGGGTGCTGAGGTGAAAGTGGGTGAGCAGGTGAGGGAGCTCCCTCATAGGGGAAGGGAGAGAGGATAGGGGGTTTGTGGATGGGAAACTGAGAAGGGGGATAACATTTGAAATGTAAATAAATAAAATAACCCATAAACAAGAAAAACAACAAATTGATAAATGGAACCTTATGAAACTGAAAAGCTTCAGTAAGGAAAAGGACACTACCATAGACACTACACCATAGGACAAATTGCAGCCTACAGAATGATAAAAGATTTCACCAACACTACATCAAACACAGAAGGAAGATATACAAAACATATAAAGAATTCAAGTACTTAAACATCAACGAATGAAATAACAAAAATTAAAAACGGGGTACAGAACTAAACAGAGAATTCTCAACAGGGGAATCTCTAATGGCAGAGAAACATTTTTTAAAAAATGTTCAGCATCCTTAGTTATCACAGAAATGTAAATCAAAACAACTTTGAAATTTGATCTGACACCCATCAGAATGGTTAAGATCAAAATCAAGCAGCGGCTCATCCAGCTGAGGTTGTGGAGCAAGGAGATCACTCTTCTATTGCTGGTGGGAGGACTAAATTGTACAAAGTGAAAGTCAATTTGACAGTTTCTCAGAAAGTTGGCAATATATATACCTTAAGACACAATTATACCATTCCTGGGTATATGCCTAAAAGATGCTCCATTGTATCACAAGGACAGTTGCTCAAATATATTCATAATGGCTTTATTAGTAATAGCCAGAAACTAAAAACAACCTAGATATCCCTCAGCTGAAGAATGGATAAAGAAAATGTCTTACATCTACAGAGTGGAATACTACCCAGTACTAAAATCAAAGACATCATGAAATTTGGAGAAGAATGGATGAACTAAAAAATATCATCCTGAGTGAGGTAAGTCAGGCCCAGAAAGACAAACATAATATTTACCCATGCATAAGTGGATATTTGCATCAAAGTACAGGATAAGCATGCTACAGTCCACTGACTCAACAAGCTAAGTAACAAGGAAGATCTAAGGGTAGACACTTGAATCTCACAGATTTATTACTTAAAAGTGTATTGAATTGTTGCATTCTTCAAATTGAAATTTTTCACAACACTATGTGTTTAAAAGTAATTTAAGTTTGTCTTCACTTCTCAATTGGAATCCATTATGGATCTTAGTACTACTAAGGAATGTTTTGTTCAAACTCTATTGATGTGACTGTAATCCCAAGCTATCCTGCTGCCATCTTTGCTCAGGACTACCGCAATATACAGTCTCTGTGAGCCATTCTTAGTACAACACAAGAGTAGTCTTTAGTTCAACTTCACAATGCTGATCACTGGCTGCACTTTCTTAGAATCCCTTCATCTCTGGATGCTTACTTTCATCTCACAGCATCACCTAGTTATCTTCTATAGTATCTGTATTTAAGGACATTTTGCCGGTGGTGGCGCATGCCTTTAATCCCAGGCCTTGCGTGCGGCAGAGGCAGGGATTTTTAAGTTCGAGGCCAGCCGGTCTACAGAGTGACTTCCAGGACAGCCAGGGCTTACAAAGAAACCTGTCTCAAAAATCAAAACAGAAAAAAGACCTTTATATACTTTAAAAATGATATATTTTATTCCTTGGGCACTGTCCAATTTCCTTGACTTAAAAGATTAACCATTGAATAGCATTGGGGAAATTTTGGATCCATTGAATCTTCCTACCAAGTCTACTTTTAAGGCACTTTTACTTTCAGCACAATCTTTATGCTCCAAATACAAAAATAATTAAGAAAATAGTATTTATCCTGCCCTCCCTTCAGTAAATTATTTTCAATACATGCCCTACTTATTTATTACAAAACGATGCTCAGGAAAAAAATGCTAGGAACTAATTTGCTCGATTTGGTGGGGTTATTACTTCTAGCCCTTCAGTAAACAAAATGGGAAATGTATTTTTGAACAGGCAGACATCAATATTATTATCTATACCTGATACCACAAGACCCCATAGGTTCTTTCTGAGAACACAGCTCTATTCCGCACCATAATCTTCATCTTCACTTTCTCCCTGTTCCTTTTTGTTATTCTCCCCCCTCTGATGGTGATTCTCACTGTTCAAAATATTTGTACTACCTATATTTATCTGTTCAGTCCGAAGCTACCAGAAGTAAAGTGTACATGGGCCTCTGACACAAACTGATGAATAACTCTTTAAGTAACTTGGTGAAAAGAATCACAACATGTTAATTCCTTAAAAGTCCCTTTTTTCTGGAAATATAATTCTGGGCTCAACAAGTCCTATTTTAGGATGCCATCCAATATCTTCATACTCTCAAGGCTTGTAACAAAAGAATACTCTCCTAAAATTGAATCTTGTTCTACTGTTGTTCATTTCATGGGTTACTGAAATGTTTTCATTGCCTGTTGTCTTTAGTCATTTGAATGTAAGGTATACATGGGGTTTGCTTTATTTTGTTATTATTGAATGCCATTAACTGGGTTTTCAGGTCTGTAATATAGTATTTGAAATTATTTTGTGATTGTTTATTAATTAACTTTTCTGATATTTTTCCGTTTTCTCTTTCTCTTTGATTCTAATTTTCTTTGTGTTGTTTTACGTTGATTATAACAAATTGGTCTCTATCCTTCAGAAGTTGATATTTAGCTTTTTCATGTGTGTCTAAAGAGAATGCTTTGTACTAACCTTCTTTTCAGTAAACTACTTCCTGGGTTGCTTTCAAGTTCACTAATAAGCCTAAAGCACTTCTGTTTGAGGTATACTGCTATCTATGTTAACTAGATACTTCTTTCTCTGCTTGATGACATTAACATTAGCATTGGTTCTCACCCTGTCTTCAGAGACTTTTCATAATAATATAGAGGAGGAAGTCATTTATGCCTGACCTCTTTGTACTAGGTGGTTTCCATATAAATTATTAGTATCTCAGTTGGCTGCTTCATTCTTTGAAAAAGTGTTCCTTGGTATGTCTCATGACAATATGGTTTGCCTTTCTTACTGTTTGTTTTTCATGCTTTTTCATAAAATTATGAATATTATATGTTTATAGATTTTGAGCCATGTAGCATTTGATTGCAAGAATGACACAAGTGTTGCTCTGATGAAATTTAGTTTATATTGTTGGATCAGCCTGTTCTACCATTCAGCTATTTGTAAGGTTTGTTACCAGTATGGTTACAACTTGTACAAATCTTCTTAAGTTTTACAGCATTATCTTTAGATAGAATGAAGAATAGAGGCTGTAGAGTTTATATGTTACACCATACTTTTATGTTTGGTTTTGAGGCCTCTTGTGTACTGAAGTATTAGAAGAGATCTCCATATATTTGCCACTAACCACTGTAGTAAAGTGATGGCTGTTAGACTGTAGCCATTTAAATTAGAGGGATGTGGTACGCTATAGGGACCTGAAGTGTTAGGTAGACTTTGGGAAGCATGCTTCTATGTCTGGAGGCAAGCTGCTTTGGGGGAAAGCAATCTGCTCTGATGGGAGATGGGCAAGTATGTTTGTGGGTAGACTATTGTAGTGGTAGGTGGTGTAATGTGCTGGTAAGTGAGTTTCTATGGTTAAGAATAGACTGTTGTTTTTGAAGGAAGACAGCTGTAGTTGGTGGTGGACAGCTGAGAGCTACTGAGGTGGGAGCTGGACTGCTGTGGTAGTAAACAGAATACATGATGGTTATATCAAATGCACAGGGTACACTCTGAATTGTGCTTGAGCCTGATCTTGTCTTCACAATTTGAGTTCAATAATAGTACAGTGACTTCATGTTCTCCAAAATTCATCTATGTGTGGCTTTCAAATCAATTCATGATTTTTTTTTTTCATTTTCAGCATTTTTCCCCTCAGTGTCATGTGTGCTATGACGTAATATATGTTTGAGCTTAAAATAATAACACAAACTTTTAAAATTTAAAATTAACATGTATTTTAAATAGGTAGAAAATTATAATTTTTTTTATTTTTAAATAAGATGTGTTGATAAATATTTTCTAGGGTTCATTATGAATAACATAATTAAATATATATGAATTGGCAACGACCATTCTGTCAAAGAATAAATAAAGTGAGTATAAAAATATATGGGCAACCATAAATGAGAAAAAATATTTTTCATCTATTGTGTAAATTTTTTTTCTGAATGCAAGCTTAGCAGTGATTTATTGTTTCATAAGTGTATAATATAAAATATGTTGAATGGGTATGAATTTCTAACCTCAGAATAATAAAGGTTTAATTTTGCATTCATTATTTACACAAAATTATTCTGTGAATTTTAAGTATTTTAATGATTAGTTTTGTATAGATTAAAAAATGTTTATAGTAGTGATAATATGATACAAGGAAATAGAGAAGAGCACCAAAAAACATATCATAGCTGTAGGCTGTTATGTGAGAATTACTATTATTTACTTATTTTTCCAATAAATATATCAATAGATAGTAAAAAAAAAAAAATCACCATCAGATTGGGAAAAGATCTTCACCAACCTTACATCTGATAGAGGGCTAATATCCAAGGTATACAAAGAACTGATTCCAAAATACAAAAGAAACTAGATTCCAGACCATCAAATAACCCTATTAAAAAATGGGGTAGAGAGTTGAACAAAGAACTCTCAACTGAGGAAACTCAAATGATTGAGAAACATCTAAAGAAGTGTTCAGCATCCCTAGTCATCAGGGAAGTGCAAATGAAAACAACACTGAGATTCCACCTCACCCAGTCAGATTGGCTAAGATCCAAAACACAGGTGACAGCAGATGTTGGCGAGGATGTGGAGAAAGAGGAACACTCCTCCATTGTTGGTGGGATTACAAGCTAGTACAACCACTATGGAAAGCAGTCTGGCGATACCTCAGAAAATTGAACATGGTGTTACCTGAGGACCCAGCTATACCCCTCCTGGGTATATACCCAGAAGATATTTCAACATGCAACAGGGCCACATGCTCCACTATGTTTATAGCGGCCTTATTTATAATAGCCAGAAGCTGGAAAGAACCCAGATGTCCTTCAGCAGAAGAATGGATACAGAAAATGTGGTACATTTACACAATGGAGTACTACTCAGCTATTAAAAATAATGAGCTCATGAAATTCTTAGGCAAATGGATGGAGCTAGAAAATATCATCCTGAGTGAGATGACCCAATCACAAAAGAACAAACATGGTATGCACTCACTGATAAGTGGATATTAGCCGCAAAACACACAATACCTAAGATGCAACGCATAAACCTCATGAAACTCAAGAAGAAGGAGGAAGACCAAAGTGAGGGTGCTTTTGTCCTTTTTAGAATGAGTATCAAAAGATTCAACCAGAGCTCCCAGGATCTAAACCTCCAGCCTGAGAACAGACAGGGGCAAGCTGTCCTCTGAGAGGCTCTAACCAGTGGCTGACTCAGACAGATACAGACATCCAGAGCCAAACAGTGGATGGAACTTGAGGACTCTTATAGAAGAATAGGCGGAAGGATTGTGGGCCCTAAGGAGATAGGAACTGCACAGGAAGATCAACAGAGTAAACCAACCTGAACCCTTGGAGCTCTCAGAGACTGAATCACCAACCGTGGAGCATACCTAGTCTACACAGATCTACCTCCATGGGCTGGACCTAGACCTCCCTGCACATATGTTGTAAATGTGCAGCTTGGTTTTCATGTAGGTCTCAAACATCTGGAGTTATCCCAAAACATGCAGCCTGTATATGGAGTATGGTCTTCTAGCTGGGTGCCTCATCTGGCCTCAATGGGAGAGGAAGCACCTATCCTCTCAGAGACTTAAAGTGGCAGGGTGGGGGATACAGGAGGAGGGGGTACTTAGAAAACAAGAGATGGGGAAGGATTGTGGGAGGGGGTGACTGGGAAGGGTTATAAAGTGAATAAGCAAAAAATAAAATTAAAAAAGAAAAAAAAAGAAAGTTCATGTTACATATAATGCCAACTGTTTTCTTCAGTTTGGTAGGGTCATGTTTCTGTAGACTATTTACCTTCAATCCAATCCATTGATAAGAAAGTGAATTAATTTTGAGTGTTATATGGAAAGTATTTTATTTAGTTATTTAAAATTGAATAGGAATCATCAATCTAGTTTTGAATCGTTTTAAGCAAGTGAAGAGATGGTTTTGGACAATTCATGGTTCCCCAAAAGAAGTGATGTAAGAGGGAAAGGCACTCGTGCCAAGTTGATCAAAGAATGCACTACTGGCAGATGTGCCACACACATACATGCCTATGATCACCCAGTTGTAGGAAGAGATGCAGTCACAAATCTTTTTTTCTGAATATGGACAGGAGGTTGGCACTAAAGATGTGCTGTAGCTTTTTTTTTTTTTTTCAAAATTTATTTACTTTTTATTCACTTTACATCACAGCTCCCCTCCCTCCTCTGCCCAGTCCCACTCTTACATATCCCTCCTTGCATTGCACCCTCCCTCTCTCTGAGGATAAAGGAACCCCTTCCGCGCCCCCGGTTTGGTACCACCCTGCCTTGAGGATTTCTAGTCCAAGTAGGACAAGGCACATATTCTTCCAGTGACGCCAGACAATGCAGTCAGGTACAGGGAAGGGAATCCAATGGAAGGAGAAATGGAGCAGCCCCGCTCTTGTTAGGGAACCCATATGAAGACCAAGCTGAACATTTGCTACAAATGTGTAAGAGACCTAGGTCCAGCCCCTGAATGCTCCTTAGTTGGTGGTCCAGTCCTGAGCCCCCATGGTACCAGGTTAGGTGACTCTCAAGGTCTTCTTGTGGGGTCCTCAAACTCTCCAGCTTGCCCACTTTTCCACAAGATTCCCCCATGGTCTGTCTGATGTTTGACTATGGGTCTCTGGATCTGCCTACATCTGCTACTGCTTCAGCTGTCATTTAATTTTTAAAATACCTCAGGGGCACAGAGGCACATGGTATGAATACAGAAGACAGAGGACAGCCTACACAGATCAGTTTTCTGTTTGTATCCTGTGGGTTTCAGGGATTGAACTCAGGTGTTCAGGCTTGTTGACTAAACGTTTTTAACAGAAGGTGTTTTGTTTTGTTTTTAAAGATAATCAATTTTTATCGCTAATTTTATTTCATCCAAAAGTTAGAAACAATTACAGCATTTGCCACTGTTGTGGCGCGCGCGCCTATTGATCTATTAATCAATAGATCTTGAGACAAACTTGCTTTCTTCTTTTGTAGTCTGCCTTCTTTCATAGCTCCTCCCTTCAGCAGTTTCCTGTTCCTGTTAATGCCAGAACAGAATCAAGGTGCTTCTTTGAAGATTTTTGTTCCCCACATCCTCTTCCTTATTTATTACTTTGTTTTGTTTTAAATTTTGACAATTTCATACAAATTCAGGCAGAGATGTAGCAAATGATCTCTAGGCTGCACCCTATGCTGTGGAGATATTGGTAGTAGTCAGCTCGAGGGGGCTAAATCATTCTTTACTGAAGATACTGGCAGGTTCCTCATGAGCCTATTTTCCCCATAAAACAGGCCTTCTACTACCATTTCAAATTCTTCATTTCAGATTCGTGCCTTTCAGAACTCTATCATAAGGAGTTCTGTGCAGTGTCCTGGCTTCCAGGTTTTAATCTAATATCTTACAAGGCTTTCACGTTAATTGTGATGAATGACAAGTTCTTCTGTTAGCCAGACCTGGGGGAGGGGTGGTAAATCAATACCTCTGAAAGATGGGGTTACAGCTACTGTGAATTTTATCTTCTAACAAACCCTTCATGCCTGTCCTTTACGAACTGGGTAATAATTTAGCCTGGGCTCCAAGAAAAGCTATTGTATGTTAATGTGTGGCATTTTTAGTAGGTTTTCAAAATTGTTCAGCCAAAGGCTTACTTCTAGTGCTCAGTGAATTAGCACCAAGGTAATGAGAAACTGACTGTAGGGGTGAGGGCAGTCCTAGGGTGATGAGGCAGCAAAAGAGGACACAGAGAAAACATTGGTTGATAGGGTACTTTAAATTTATGAGTGTGTCTTCAAGGGCAAAGAACATTAGAGCTCTAAAGAGTTCAACTGTTTCAGAGTAAGAGGAAACAGCAGGTTTATTAAGAAAAAATGAAAGAAGAAAGAAAGAAAGAAAGAAAGAAAGAAAGAAGAAAGAAGAAGAAGAAGGAAGAAAGAAGAAGAAAAGAGAAGAAAGAAAGAAAAAAAGAGGAAATCAACTATAATTGTTGTAAAGATAGCAAAAATGCAACATGTAAAATATTCTATCAATTGAAATGTTGATAAAAGTACTGACTCTACAGAATCTCAAACTTGAGAAAGGCTCCTTGGAATCTTGCCATCTCCAATCTTTTAAGCTTATACTGAACTTGGAAATGTAAAGTAGTAGTAAAACAAGAAGTAGACTTAAGTCCAGAAAGATTTGGTTTTTATATCAAAGAGAAATTAGAACAACTTGAAAATGTTACATGGAATTGGTTGTTGTGTGTTTGTTTGTATGTGTGTTTGTGTGTGTATATATGTATCCACATGAATATGTGTATGTATATTCATATGTAGACAATATGTGGACATTGAGTGTATTCCCTGATAACTCTTCACCTTATTTTTTTGAGACAGAGTATTTCAATGAACTTGGAGCTAGTCTGGCTGATCATTGGCCTCAAAAGCCACTCATCTCCCAAATATACATCTCCCCAATGCTGTTATTAATGGCATACATCATTGCACTTAATGTTTTACATGGTTGCTAGGAATGGAACTCGAGATCTCATGATTGTGCAGCCCTCACTTACCAGCAAAGCCATTTCTTGAGCCCTCCATGGAATCTTATGATATATGTATCTGCTTACATAGTCTTCTGAAATTTAACAAATGGTTAATAAGCCACTAATTGAGTCTCTGTTTCTATACTTAGGAACTCTCTGGTTTAGTGCACTAACAGAACTTTGCAGAAGTTGATTTAAAACTTCATGGCCTCTTTTTTAAAGTTCAGCTCAGGGTGATTTTAGGAAAATAAGTCATTTCACCTTCACAAGTTTCACTGACTTTACATTTGAATGATTTTGTTAGCTGGCTGATCTCTAGAGCCAAAGTCTATAGAAAGAAAAGCCCATGTGAACAAAGAAAAAAGTAGAAAAGAGGAGATATATATAAAAAGCCGCATAATTCAATTTGAGATGGAAGCTCACTTACTTCAATTATTTCTATTAAGTCAAGGTTTATAGATATGTGGTCAGAGCAATTCTCTCAAGGCCAGCCTTGCATGCAATGCTCACTTTATATGAAATCAAAACAATAATTTAGGAGGCTCCAGAGATATGCAAATCCATTAGAAAAATCCACTTAGTTGCATCTGTTAGAATTAGAAATGAAGGAAAAAGAGAGAAAGGGAGAGAAAGAATTCACATACTGGCAGAAGCCCATCTTAAAAAAAAAAAAGCCTAAATGTACTCAAGCAATAGTTCTAACTTTTTACATTGAGGACTATCATATGTTCATATCTGAGTTACTGTTTTAACATAGTTTGGCAATTATCTTCTTAAAAATTATCCAAGACTCTTTGTTCAGCAGAAGATAATCATAAAACATACATATTTTACTTCTGTGCTAATTGTTAATTCCATTGAAACATAAACAGAGAGGGATATTTTCATCTTAAAGGAAAAACCCTACATGAATCCTATGTTGTGTGATATGCTTGGCTGTGTTATAAATTAAACCCTGAATTCTAAAGATAATGCTTTAATATATTTTAAATGGTATAAGGAGAATATGACCCAAACCTCTGTGTTTTCCTCTCTCATCTCCCTGTAGAAGAAATCCAAAAGAAACAGAGAAAATCTGTTAGGTACTATACTCAATTTCAAGATACTTTAATGACATTTGTATAAATCACATACAAGATTGGGTCACATGACAGAATCAGTGACATTTTTTATTATAATTAATCATATCAGTCCACTTCATAGTCAAAAAGTTACTCTGGTTAGTTGACTTTAGTTAGCTGAGTCTTTAGAAGCAGAACTTACTCTTGTTGATAAAACTGTAATTTATAGATATTCAAGTTCAGGAAGCACAGATAGAGACAGAGACCCACAGTGATGCTCCATTGTTTGCTTGAAGATGAAGGTGGTCATGTTTACAGATTGTTCATTGTCCTTAGAAATGAGGAAGGATTTCTCAAACAACATTCTGGAAGAAGTGACGGCCTTATTACTACAAGCCAGTTTTCTTGGATTCTTCCACAATACTAAGTAAAGTGGAATCTCTTTCTGCTTCAGAAATAGTGGATCATTCCAAAGAACCAGAGCTCAAACTTATGAGAATTTAGACTCAGTATAAAGTGCTCTTTGTATGGTTAGGAATTGATGAATATTCTTCAAAATGCCAAGTTGTCAATGTTTTTATGGAAATAAAATACTAGTTCTGAAGTCTCATTAATGTTATATACAAAATTAAATTCAAATTGATAAAAACCCAGCCATGAAAAACGCTACTCTAAAATCCTAGAAAAAGCACAGATCAGTATTTTCATGGTCTCAGATCTAGGGAGGATATTTTAAATAAATATTTTAGAAACATATTGCACAAAAGGAAAATATAGTAATTAATGTAGATACATTAAAAAACATTGGACTACAATGTGAAAATAAATTATACATGCAATTCTGTTTTATTAACATATTACTTCATTAAATGATTGCTGTACAACAAATTAAATGTAATACCAATCATTAAAAAAGTCAATACATTAGAAAAATGGAAAATTCATATAAAAATGGAAATTAAATGGAACTGAAATGGCATTTTATAAAAAGAGCAATTAGATAATTATAGGTATTTAAAAATAATTTATTTCATAGCCATCATATTGATCAACAAAGCTGGAGGATATAGATGCAAAGCATTGAACTGGTTACAAGATAAAAGGGTATTTAATGTAATTGTTTGGAAACTAATTAGAAATAATCACTTTATAATATGGTTGTGAATATCTAATAATATTGAGGAGGCTGATTCCTCATAAATCAGCAAATTTATATCTAGGGTGCTCTTTAGAGAAACTTTTATCCATACTTACATATGGAAAATAGGGAAAACTGTCATTTTCAATTTTATTTCTACTATTCAAAACCACTGTTACTTAAATCAAGACAACCCAGCATGATGTACATGTAATCCATTTTTATTATTACATTTATTTTTTTAAATTTTATTTAATTTGTTTTTACACTCCAGATGTTATCCCCCTCGCGTCAACCCTCTGTTTTTCCACCCCATACCTCCTCCCAAATCCCTGTCTTCATGAGGATGTCTTCATCCCTCCACCCTCCACACCACCAGACCTCTAAACTTCCTGGGGCTATCAGTCTCTAGAGGATTAAGTGCATCTTCTCTGACTAAACCCAGACCCAGCAGTCCATTGCTTTATATGTGTTGGGCATCTCATATCAGCTGGTGTATGCTGCCGGTTGATGGTCCAGTGTTTGAGAGATCTTGGGAATCCCGATTAGTTGAGACTGTTGCCCTCCTCCAGGGTCACCCTCCTCCTCAGCTTCATTCAGCCTTTCCCTAATTCAGCTTCTGTCCATGGGTTGGGTATAAATATCTGCATCTGACTCCTTCAGCTGCTTGTAGGGTCTTTCGGAGGACAGTCATGATAGGCCCTTTTTTGTGTGCACTCCATAGCCTCAATAATAGTGTCAGGCCGTGGGTCCTCCCCTTGAGCTGGATCCTAATTTGGGTCTGTTGCTGGACCTCCTTTTCCTCAGGCTCTTCTCCATTTTTGTCCCTGCAGTTCTTTCAGAAAGGAATAATTATGGGTCAGAGTTTTGACTGTGGAATGGCAAACCCATCCCTCACTTGATGCCTTGTCTTTCTGCTGGAGGTGGGCTCTACAAGTTCGCTCTCCCCACTGTAGGGCATTTCATCTAACTTCCCTTTGAGGCCTAAGAATCTCTTATCTCCAAAGTCTCTGACTAGAATGTCCCCTCACCTCCTACCTCCCAAGGTTGCCTGTTTTCATTCTTTCTGGTGGCCTTCAGGGCTTCAATCCTTATCTCTCACCCAATACCTGATCATGTTTTCCCCTTCCCCCCATCCCCTCTGCCACCCAGGTCCCTTCCTTCCCCCTTTGTGATTGCTTTTTTCTCCCTCCCAAGTGGGATTGAAGCATCCTCACTTGGACCTTTCAGTTTGTTGATCTTTTTGAGTTCTGTGGAATGTATCTTGGGTATTCTGTCCTTTTTTAGGGGGGAAGGGCTACTTTCTACTTATTAGTGAGTACATAGGATGAATGTCATTTTGGGTCTGCGTTACCTTAGTCAGGATGATATTTTCTAGTTCCATCTATTTGCCTGCAAAAGTCAGAATGTCCTTGTTAATAGCTGAGTAGTATTCCATTATGTAAATGAACCACATTTTCTGTATCCACATTTTCTGTAACCACATTTTCTGTTGTGGGACATATGGTTTTTTTCCAGCTTCTGGCTATCACAAACAAGACCACTATGAATATAGTGGAACACGTGCCCGATTGGCATGGTGGGGCATCTTTTGTGTATATTCCCAAGAGTGGTATAGATGAGTCTTCAGGTAGATCTATTTCCAATTTTCTAAGGAACCTCCATATTGATTTCTAGAGTGGTTGTACCAGTTTGCAATTCCACCAGCAATGGAGGAGTGTTCCTTTTTCTCCACATCACCACCAACATGTGCTGTCATCTGAAGTTTTGATCTTAGCCATTCTGATTAGTATAAGGTCAAATTGCAGAGTCATTTTGATTTGCATTTCTCTGATCACTAAGGACTTTGAACATTTCTTTAGGTGCTTCTTAGCCATTCAAGATTCCTGTTGTGAATTTTCAGTTTAATTATATACCCCATTTTTGATTGGGTTGTTTGGTTTTTTGGTGGTTATCTCCTTGAGTTCTTTATATGTTTTGGATATATATTTTAGCCTTCTATTAGATGTGGGGTTAGTGAAGATTTTTTTCCCAATCTATAGGTTGCCAATTTGTTCTATTGACTGTGTCCTTTGGCTTACCAAAGCTTTCCAGTTTCATGAGGTTCCATTTGTTAATTCTTGATCTTAGAGCATGAGCCATTGGAGTTCTGCTTTATGTGCATCTGATTTTATGTTGAGTTCCTGGATCCACTTGGACTTGAGCTTTGTGTAAGGTCACCAATATAGGTCTATTTTCATTTTTCTACATACAGACAACCAGTTTGACCAGCACCACTTATTGAAGATGCTTTCTTCTTTCCATTCTGTATTTTTGGCTTCTTTGTCAAAGTTCAAATATCCATAAGTGTGTGGTTTTATTTCTGGGTCTTCAATTGTATCTCATTGATCAATGTATCTTTCTCTGTACCAATACCATTTTTAATTGATAGAATGTAAGATCCTAAACTTAAAACCACATAACTAGTTCTAGAAAGGCTCTTCTCCTTTGTCCCTTCTTTTCAAATCACATATATAGTATTAGTGAATATACATACACCCACACACTCAGACATATATACATACATAAACACACATCACACACACATTCACTCACAAACTCACTCATACACTTGCACACACACACAAACACACATTTCTGCATGCTCACACAGAGAAACACACACTCACAATTACATACACACACTCCCACATGCTTTCTATCTTTCTCTCTTTGTCTCTGTCACTCTCTCTGTCTCTGTCTGTCTCTGTCTCTCTCTGTCTCTCTGTCTCTGTCTCTGTCTCTCTCTCTCTCTCACACACACACACACACACACATACACATACACATACACAAAACTCTATTTAGTATTTCATTATCATAGAAAATTAAATATCTTTATAATACCAAATATTATTTTACAAGATGTGAGGATTGTATTGGTTATTTATGTTACTACAAGTTCATGATGGCCATTCTTTAGTCTTACAAATGGAAGATACATGGTTGTAAGAAGGTTTTACCGGCAACAATTAGGGTGAACCTTGAAATATAGATAGAGAAAACATTGGAAACAGAAACCCTTCTTTCACTGTGAAATTTAGCCAACATATAAAAAATTTTCCAATTGGTTTGAAATGAATTTTTCTATGCCCTACATTCAAACCACAGTATTTTCAGGAAAATGGTTTAGCCACATAGTTCTGGTGGTTAAGAAAGGGAAAGGGCAATATTATGTGGTTTAGAGACCCCTGAAGACTCCCTGACCTTTTTCTACTGCTTCTTTTTTTTTCTTTTATTGGATTTTTTTTTATTTATATTTCAAATGTTATCCCCTCTCCAGGTCTCCCTCCGGAAACTCCCAAACCCGTCCTTGCTCCCCCTGCTTCCATGAGGGTGATACCCCAATAACCCACCCACTCCTGCCTCTCTGCCCTGGCATTCCCCTACACTGGTGCATCGAACCCCCCACCCCCAGGACCAATGGCTGCTCTTTCTACTTATGTCCAACAAGGCCATCCTCTGCCACACATGCAGATGGAGCCATGGGTCCCTCCATGTGTACTCTTTGGTTGGTGGTTCAGTCCCTGGGCACTCCGAGGGTTCTGGCCTGTTGATACTGTTGCTCACCCCATGGGACTGCAAACTCCCTCAGTTCCTTCAGTCCCTTCTCTAACAACTCCATTGGACACCCTGAGCGAAGTCCAATTGTTGGATGTGAGCATCCGCCTCTGTATTTGTCAGGCTCTGGCAGAGGCTCTCAGGAGACAGCCATATCAGTCTCCTGTCAGCAAGCACTTGGAGGCATCCGGAAAAGCATTCAGGTTTGGCGACCTGTTTATGGGATGGATCCCCAGGTTAGGCAGTCTCTGGATAGCCATCCTTCAGACTCTGCTCCACACTTTATCTCTATTTCCTCTTGTGAGTACATTGTTTCCTTTTCTAAGAAGCACTGAAGTATCACTACTTTGGTCTTCTTTCTTCTTGAGCGGTCTGTGAATTAAATCTTGGGTAATTCCAACTTTTGGGCTAATATCCACTTATCAGTAAGTACATACCATGTATGTTCTTTTATGACTGGGTTACCTCACTTAGGATGATATTTTCAAGTTCCATCCATTTGCCTGTGAATTTCATGAAGTCATTGTTTTTAATAGCTGAGTAGTACTCCATTCTGTAAATGTACCACATTTTCTGTATCCATTCCTCTGTTGAGGGACATCTGGGTGGTTTCCAGTTTCTGGCTATTATAAATAAGGCTGCTATGAACATAGCAAATAGCGGCACATGTGCCCTTATTACATGTTGGAGCATCTTCTGGGTATACGCCCAGGACTGTGATAGCTGGCTCCTCAGGTAGTACTATGTCCAATTTTCTGAGGAACCACCAGACTGATTTCCATCCTTGCCAGCATCTGCTGTCACTTGAGTGATCTTAGCCATTCTGACTGGTGTGAGGTGGAATCTCTGGTTCGTTTTGATTTGCATTTCCCTGATGACTAAGAATGTTGAATATTTCTTTAGGTACTACTTCGCCATTTGATATTCCTTAGTTGAGATTCTTTGTTTAACTCTGGTTTTTGTTTTTTGTTTTTTTTTTTTTAAATAGGATTCTTCAGTTCTCTGGAGTCTAACTTCTTGAGTTCTTTGTATATATTAGATATTAGCCCTCTATTGAATGTAGGATTGAATGTAGGATGTAAAATCTTTTCCCAATCTGTTGGTTACCATTTTGTCCTATTGACACTGTCCTTTGCCTTACAGAGGCTTTGCAATTTTATGATGTTCCATTTGTCAATTATTGATCTTAGCTCATAAGCCAGTAGTGTTCTGTCAGGAAATTTCCCTTGTGTCCATGTGTTGTAGGCTTTTCCCCACTTTCTGTTCTATTAGTTTCAGTGTATCTGGTTTTATGTGGAGGTCCTTGATCCACTGGGACTTGAGCTTTGTACAAGGAGATAAGAATAGATCAATCTGAATTCTTCTACATGCTGACCTCAAGTTAAATGAGCACCATTTGTTGAAAATTATGTCTTTTTTCCACTGAATGGTTTTAGTTCCTTTGTCAAAGATCAAGAGACCATAGGTGTGTGAGTTCACTTCTGGGTCTTCAATTCTATTCCAGTGATCTACCTGCCTGTCACTGTACCAATACCATGTAGGTTTTTATCACTATTGCTCTGTAGTACAGCTTGAGGTCAGGGATGGTGATTCCACTAGAAGTTTTTATTGTGGAGAATAGTTTTTGCTATCCTGAGTTTTATGTTGTTTTAAATAAATTTAAGAATTGTTCTTTCTAGGTCTATGAAGAATTGAGTTGGAATTTTGATGGGGACTGCATTGAATCTGTAGATTGCTTTTGACAAGATGGCTATTTTTACTGTATTAATCCTGCTAATTCATGAGCATGGGAGATCTTTCCATCTTCTGAGGTCCTATTCAATATCATTCTTCAGAGACTTGATGTTCTTGCTGTACAGTTCTTTCACTTGTTTGGTTAGAGTCAAATCAAGATATTTTATATTGTTTGTGACTATTGTGAAGGGTGTCATTTCACTAATTTCTTTCTCAGCCTGTTTATCCTTTGAGTATAGGAAGGCTACTGATTTGTTTGAGTTAATTTTATATTCAGCCACTTTGGTGAAGTTGCTTGTCAGGCTTAGGAGTTCTCTTGAGGAATTTTTGGGGTCACTTAAGTGTAGTATCATATCATCTGCAAATAGTAATATTTTGACTTCTTCCATTTCAATTTGTATCCCTTTGTCTTAGAAAGACATCCTCTTCTGGATATTGCAACTTTTCGTTAGCAGCCCATGGTTTCTGAGATTAGCATTAATCCGTGTAATGCTGCCTATTATATGCTCAATTTGTTTAGCATTCTATAAATAATATAGTTATAAAGCGAGCAAGTGGTTGTACTATGTTGTGGATGGTGATGTTAGGGAGATCAAATCACTATAAATGTGGAGCTTGAGGGAGACATCTGGCAAAGAAACAATTGTGTAACTTGGTGGTGGTGATATCTGGAAAAGTCTAAACATAATTAAATAACAAAATATCACTCAGAATATGCCAATGACTGTCCGCTGGTTTCTAATATTGTGCTTTAGTTATACATGATGAACCAATTCCTAGGTGAAGACCATGTAGCACCTCTGTGAACTTTGTAAATGAATAATTATTTCCCAAAAAAGCAACAGAAACAAGTTTAGCAATTACGTACATTGATCTATTATTTTCTTCACAATATCAACTGTATCCTTAAGTCTCCTATACAATCCCAGGTTACAGAAATGAAAAAAATAAATCAGTTTGGGCTTATGAGACTTACTTATGTTGTATTAAAAAAACCAGATAGTGAACCATTAATGAGACATTAATATATATTTAGTAATCTATGATACTAAAAAAACAATGAAGTAGATAATTTCTTTGTAGCAGTAGAAAGTAGGTTAGGATTTTATAGGAAATAAAGGAAATTGAGATGAGAATGAAATATTTGAATCAAGGATGTCTTGTACAAGCCTGGTCTTCATCTATAATTACTGTTAATTTTGTTCAGTGAATATTTATTTATGTCTTCAAGTATTGCCTATATAGAATAGTCTTTGAAAAAATCACAAACAAAATAATGTGACAGCAACTGTGTAGCTTAAAAGTAATGGCTATGCTTGAATAAACCATTAAAGGTTTCACCAAGAATTGTTGGCTATGAGAAATGAGCAGAGAATGTCAATAGCTCTTGTTGATCTGCTCTCCATCTATATTAAACCTGCTTATAACAAACGTATAGCATCTATTTTGAATATTTATTCAAAGATAATTCACTCATAGACTGATGGCTATAGAGAAGTCATTTCACCTTCAACATGGTCTCAAGAAGAGTTCTTTAGAGCAAGGACTTTAGTGTTGACTTTGTAAGAGAGTATATTTTCCAAGTCACATCAGAAATTCGATTCCATCATAAAGGCAATTAATAAAACTCTCATTATACTAACATTACAGTAAAGTTTTAGTTCAAACAAGTAATTTCCCTACTCCCCACTGCTCATTCCAAATAGACTATTTTCTGGTTTACTCAGGGTAGCCATACCTGCCCATCCTTTGTAATAATCTGTACTCCCTGCCTTCTTATCTATTTCTGGGAGAAACTTCAAAAGTTCTTTCTGTCTTCATCCTTGCAGTGATTTCTGTATGAGAATCAAATCCTCACCAAAGGTCTCTCTCTAGTCTCCTGGATTCTACAAGCAAAAAAAGTTAAAAAAAAAAAAAAAGTAAAAATAAATTGTTGTTAAGATCCACATATGACTCTCCGAGTCATGGTCACCTCACTCTCTATGGTGTTTTCCAGTTTCATTCATTTACCTGCAAAAGTCATAATTTCATTTTTATTTATGAATAAATTGCCACTGGAATGTTTGGGGGCAGCTTTTAAACAAAGAGTGATAGTATAACCCTGTGATAGGAAGAAAAATAGTAGAATTATAGAGAGAGCATTATAGGTGGGGAGAAGGATGGGTGAGTAGGAGAGAAGATGGTGAGAAGGATGGATAGTTAGTCCTAGATAGAAAATGTCTTATGGAGTGCTTGGTTTAGCAGCACATATACTAAAATTGTGAAGAATATATCATATGGAAACCTACTATTTTATAAGCCTTTTTAAAGGTATATTCACATACATAAGTATTTAATTGAAGTTATCCTATAAAGCAAGTAATACTCCTTCCACAGGTGGTCAAAGGAAAAGCTCAGTACCAACTGAGGGATACAAGCCTTGACATTGTCAGAAATATCCTGGAGATCCCAAACCAAAATAGGCTATTTTTATTCCTTTTGGTTGCTGACCAGAACTTTATGGTTATAGGATAGATTGTGGAAGACACCATATACTTTGATTACAAGCCATGGATAAATCACATAGGTGTTGGCCAAGAAGTATCTTTTTTGTTTAATAGATTTTATAGCACCTGAATATGCAGTCTTGGCTGCTGGAGGAAGGGTAGTCATCAACAGTCTAACCTGGCTATGAACTCAATTATGAATAACAATAATAACCTCATAGCAAACTATTCCTATGGGTGTAACAGTGGCATACACACTATTGGTATACATAGCTGCTTTCTGGTTGAAATTAAGGCCCATTCCCTGTCAAAACCCATGATTGAAGATCCCATAGGCTCCAGGATTGACTTTCTTAGTAGTAGTCTGTTAAGTAGACTGTTAAATATAAAACTGCATTTAAAATTGTAACACTATATCCACTCTTTGAGAGCTCATCAGAGAAGTTATGCAGTGGATGGTTATTAGCACAAAAATGCACAACAGATCAAAGTATAAAACATAGTGTCCGTGGAGTGCTCAGATACTAAAAGGACATCCACATCACTAAAGACTTGGGGACCATCAAGGAAAAGAAGGAAAGACTGTCAGAACCAGAGGTGGGGAGAAATGTAATAAGATAAAGTAAAATACCTTCTGAATATGACAGGACTACTGTACTCACAAACTCAAAGTAGCTTTGTATCAGTTACACTAGATCAAGCCATGTTGCAGCATAGATGGGGAGAGGTTTCTGAGCCCTCTTCAATATCTAAGGAGTTATTGACAGTTAAAGATCTCTGGGGAAGAATAAGTTTTCTTTAAGGGTATGTGCCCTGTGGACAGACCATGCTCCAGGTGACAGCTCCACATCTGAGAATATATGTGCAACATAATTTAGACTTTTATGGGGTATAGTTTTTTTAAAATGTGAAGGTGAGAGGAAGTAGAGTGAATCTAAAAAGTTTATGGGAGTAATGGGGATTAATATGATCCTAATACATTGCATAACATGCTCAGGGAATATGTACAATTATATTTTAGAATGACTACATTCTAAAACTCTTAATTGAAAAATATTGAGGCAATAATTTTCTCAATGTTTTTCTGATATGACTTCAAAACTACAACAACAACAACAAAAAAGTTGATAATTGGACTTCTTCAGAATTAATTCTTATGACAAATTACTGTCAGAGTATAAAAAAATTACACAAATAATTGGATAAAGCATTTTATATTACACATATACATATGCTACACATATTATACATTATATATACATTTATTATACTACATTTTTTTCAAGAATCTCTCTTCTATAAATCATGAATCCTTACAGTTCAATGAAAGACAAGCACTGACATAATAACAGAATAAATGGAATTGGGCATATGGCTCAGGGAAAAACCACATGTTTGTCATGAACAAGGCCCCTGGGTTCCATCTCCTAAAGAATCATGAAAAAACAACAAGATAGACAACGGATGTACATAACAGCATATGCAAAGGACCAACAAGAATTTTGACCTCTGGGGAAATGAAGCACAACATCAGTAGCCATAAGAGATTTGCCACTTTTGTAAACTCTACAATAAAATAGAATTTCATATCTAATGGATGGTCAAAGCATAAAGAATGCAAATGCAAAGTATTTTGAAGTTCTGAGGAAATGAATATATGTTGACTGCCCTGTAAATCAGTGCTGCTATTGTAGAAATCATTTGGTGTTTCATAAAAAATCCATGTTAAGGGGAAAAAATGCTCCATAGTGAACGTCCAAATGAGGTAAATCCAAAGGCACAGAACACAGTTTGATTGCTGCCAGGAAATTGAAAGGAAAAAAGAGTGGCTGTTGAATGGCTATGGGTTATTTTTTTGGAATGATGAAAATGTTTAAACTCTTCTTAAAGATTTTGTTTACATCTTGACTATTAATTGTTAATTGTCACTATTTTAAAATGTGACAGCAATTGCTTCATGTCATACAAAATCCATTTAAAAGATTTAAAGTATGAAGATCTTTTTTTTTTCCTTTTTTAATTTTATTTTTTGCTTATTCACTTTATAACCCATCCCATTCACCCCTCCCACAATCCTTCCCCATCTCTTGTTTTCTGAGATCCTGGCTTTGGAAGTAGACCAGGAAAGAGATAAGATATTCATTCATAGTCTTTCAGGCCAAAGCTCCTGAGTACTGCAGTTATAGGCACATGTCAGCATCAGATGAGGCTGAAAGTTTGTATGTAACTCAAACTTATTTCTCTGTTTCATGTTCTAGGCCTTAATACAGATGTCTAAAATTATATTATCTTCTAGAAATTTTATGCTGAGAATTCATCTCAGGCTAGTATTCAAAATCCCGACTTGCTTTTATGTTTGCTATTTTCCAATTGCTAATAAATTTTTCTAATAGAAAGTGTTATGTTGACTAAGATCCATTAAATGTGGGTCAAACACACTTGTTGTAAAGAAAGGATGGAATATCAATTGACCATAAGAGGATTTCAACCTGGCATAATGAGTCAATAAATTTGTTAATTGAGCTTTTATTCATAGCTGCTATGACAGAACTGGGAAATTGGGGGTTTTAATGGATTATGGCCATTCTAAATGCTTTTTATTTAGGGGGTATGTTCAACTATTATTCTATTTTTGTTTGACTTCCACATAAGACAAATGAATGAATTTGTGGCTTATTAAAAATCTAAAGAGTAAAAAATCTTGCCAATCTAACTGTAAAAGACTTGCCCACGCCATAGTTTATAAAAGAACTTCACGGTCTTCACAGGATCTTTGTGTTCAGTCACACACTACTGTCTCTGCTGGTAATAGTCCCTTTTCTACAGGGGGAACTTAATCACATGTAAATCATATCTGTCTTCTTAAAATGTTCGTACTTTCTTCATCTTTTTACATTGAATCTCTGGCCAATTTACAGGAAGAAAATGAAGCAGTAGTTGCCCTGAAGTTCTGTGTCTTAGCTAGAACCCCTGCTGTGAGCAGCAAAGTGTAACCATACAAACACAGTTCCCAACTTCCTAATTTCTATACCCTCCACGATCAGCTTTTGGGGCATAGAAAGCAAAAACTATAATTCACTTTGCATGTTTGTAATGTGTCTATATTTCCGTCCTGGTGGAGTCTGCCTGTCATTGTGTCTGTCCATCTCACATCTCTTTGAATATCTCACCCTATGGGTGGATATTAGTGGATAGCATGATATCCTCGTCATGTATTATCCACAACACCAGGTATGAATTAACGAATTCACAGTTATGACTGAAAACATTTATATATTTAATGAGACTGTACAGATGCATCAATTTTTCCAGCAAATATGATACTGTTCTGGTGTAAATACCCATGACATTTGGGGTATTTACAAATGCAGCAGCCTCTGAAGCAGAGATCTTTTGTCTTTGTTTCATAAGTATATTCTAAGGCATTGTTGCATAAACATAAATTAACATGCAACCTATTGATTAAAAAGGCAAAAATAATGCACATTTTAGCAAATATAAAGTGAATTTTGTATTGTTCAGTGACATATTAAACTTTAAACATTAAATGGAAATAAAATCAAATGTATAAAGTATGATATGCATGGTGAATTACAAACAGTACCGATAACTGAGTGACTGTAAAAACACCATGAGAAACTAGTGCCCTTGCTTGGCCACTGAAGACTTCTTTTTAAGAGATTAAGGAAATGGTTATTAATGTTTGAAGATTTATTTTATTTTTAATATGTGTATGTATGTATGTGTTGTTTCTGTGTGTGTTTCTCTCTCTTTCTCTCTCTCCTCTCTCTCTCCTCTCTCTCTCTCTCTCTCTCTCTCTCTCTCTCTCTCTGTGTGTGTGTGTGTGTGTGTGTGTGTGGTGTGTGTGTATGTGAAGATCAGTGAACTGGATAGAAAATTCAGTAGAGAACATCAAATAACCTAGAGCTGCAGTCAACAGGCAGTTATAAACTGCCCAAAATAGGTGCAGAGAACCAAATCCAGCTCCTCTTCCAAGGGCAGCAGTGTGCTTAACTGTTGAGCCGTCTCTTCATCACACTATTTTATGGTAGGTAAAGAAGCAATCCACTTGCCTTTCACCTGTAGCTGTGACTAAACCTAAAACTGTGGGTAAATAAACTTTTATCTCATTTTTATTAAATCTTCATATCCCTCAATGGTACAATTCTCATGCACATCAACTTTTATTCAATACAAAACAAATACATCTGATGTTCACTATCCTTGAATGGTTCACTCCATTTATTCAAGCCATATTGATATTAAAACAGCAAGAAGAACAACATTACTTTATAATAATTTAGTAACAGTTTCTAGTCAATAAATGTTATGAAACTTTAAACATTCACATGGATATTTAAACCAGTCGCAAAGCTTATCTCACTGCAAATCATTGTTGGGGTAAAAGATTATATTCAGAATAAATGCATGAACTTATTTCTCCAAAAGAATGTTATATTCTTTTAGAAAAGAAATATGAAAAATCAGAAATGGTGAATAGTACATCAAGAATATGCTAAGTTGATAAGGCAGAGGGAGAGTGTCCTGGGTGAGAGACCAGAGGGGCCAGAAAGGAGGTCAGGGTCAGGTATGGGAGGAGACAGGTACAAAGCCCAGGGGGTCAAGAGAATGAATGGAAATGTGCAGCTGTAGGGGTATGAGGGAAGAACCTGTAGAAATTCCCTGAGAACTTGAATGTGAGAGGTTGCCAGGACTCAATGGGGATGACCTTAGACAAAATGCCCAACAGTGAACAGGTAGAACCTAAAAGAGACCACCTTCAATAAATAGAAAGGGACCCTGTGGAGGGATGTGGTCACTAATCTACCTTCAAAATTTTAACACCAAAATTGTTCTTGACTGAAAGAATAAAGGGACAAAAACGGAGCAGAGATTGAAGGAAAGGACATCCAGTGACCAGAACCAACTTGGGATTTACCCCATGGGTGGGCACCAAACTTTAACACTATTACTGATGCCATGTTGTGCTTGTAGGAGGAGCCTAGCATAGCCGTCCTCTGAGAAACTCTACCAGCAGCTGACTGAGTCAAATGCAGGACACTCCAAGCAATGGGCTGAGGTCAGGGATCCTATGGAAGCGTGAAGGGATGAATTGAAGGAGCTTCAGGGATGACAACCCTATAGGACGCCCAACAGTATCAACTAACCCGGACCTCTAGGAGCTCTCAGAGACAGTCACCAACCAAAGAGTATACATGGGCTGGTCTATGGCCCCCGAAGCACATATGTTGCAGATGACTGCCTTGTCTGCTTCAGTGGAAGAGAATGAACCTAATCTTGTAGAGACTTGCTGACCCAGAAAAGGGGACATATGGGAGTGGGCAGTGAGCTGGGGATTGGAGACTGGGAACACCCTTTCTGAGGCAAAGGAAAGGAAGCAACATTTTGGAGTGTAAATAAATGAAACGATTTTAAAATCGTTTTAAATCGAATTAAATGCAAAAGAACATTATATTTAAAACAATCTAGAACTGACTAAACAGTCAGAAGGTAGCCACCAACCCTCCCAAACAAACTTCGATCCTCGGATTCACAAGATAGTAGGAGACAACTTTCTCCTGTAATTTGTTTAATTTGTATAATTTTCCTACATGCAAACAAAGTTCTTCAGACACACACACACATACACAAATTAAAGAATAAATCAAAAGCACAGGGTGCTATGTGTTGTTGGGGAAGGATTCTTTATTTTATTTAGCTCGAGCACGCATGTGCGTGAGTACATGAGTGTGTGTGGTGTGTGTGTGTGTGTGTGTGTGTGTGGTATTTATATTCCTGTGCCATGTCATGTTTGCTGAAGTAAGAAGATAATCTTTGGCATAGGTTCTTCCTTACTTTTCACATTATTTCTGATAGGCTCTTTGGTTGGTCAGCACCACCTTTGCCAGGCTAGCTAACTTGTGAGCTTCCAGTCATTCTTTTGCATCTGCCTCCCATAAAACCGTGAAAGTGCTGGGATTACTTACATGTAACTTTTGCTTCTAGCTTACACGGTTTGTAAGAATGAAATCTGCATCTTTATGGTGGTCCAGCAAGCTCTTTTGCCACTAAAACATCTATCTCCCAGCATAGCTTCCTGGATTTTATGAACTTCAAGCTTTTGCATTCCATGATAAGATTTCTATGTATTGTTGTGGCTTATTTAAGGTTTCACTGCTCTAAAGAGACACCATGACAAAAGCAACTTTTTGTAAGGGACAACAATAATTTGGGTTGGCTTACAGGTTCAGAGGTTCAGTCTGTTATCATCAAGGGGGAAGCATGGCAGTGTACAGAGGCATGGCACTGGAGGAGCTTGTTCTGAAGGCAAATTGGAGAAAACTGGCTTCCAGACACCTTAGGAGAAGGGTCTGAAAGCCCATCACCACAGTGACCCACCTCCTCCAACAAGGTCACACCTACTTAATAAGGCTGTACCTTCTAACAGTGTCACCCCTGGGCCAAGTATATTCAAACGACTTGTGACATAGAGCTCATAATACAGAAATAGATATGTGAAGGAGAAATTGCACTTGTAGACCCCAAACTATTACATTTAAGTACAGACTAACTTCAACTCCTTAACAGACAAATAGATTCCTGTTAGCAATGTCTTTGTAGAGCTTTATGTTCGCCATGCAGTATTTATTATATGTGAATGTTTCAAAAGTCAGAAGCTAAATAGCAAACATGTAATAGTGTGCATATGAAAAGACGTTGATCAATAACTATGTGGGTTAAGATCCTGCACATAATTTAACTAAAACAACATAGAAATAAATATTAATTAATTAATTTTTCCTTTTTTTAAATTGAATATTTTATTTATTTACATTTCAAATGTTATCCTCTTTCTCAGTTTCCCTTCTGCAAATCCCTATCCTATTCCTCCTCTCTCTGCTTCTATGAGGGTGCTCCCCTTCCCATCCACCCACTCCAGTCTCATGGCCCTGGCATTCCCCTACACTGGGGCATCAAGCCTTCACAGGGCCAAGGGTCTCTCCTCCCATTGATGCCAAATAAGGCTATCCTCCGCTACATATGGAGATGGAGCCATGGGTCCCTCCATGTGTACCCTTTGGTTAGTGTTTAGTCCTGAGAACTATGGGGGGTCTGGTTAGTTGATATTGGGTTTCTCTATTTTTCTTGATCATACTAGAAGTCACTCTGTAGACCAGGCTTGCCTTTAACAAGAGATCTGCTTGCCTTGCTTATCAAGTGCTAGAATTAAAGGTTATAGATATTGGTTTATTAGAGTAATGTCTAAATTGGTCTCTTAAGATAAAACCATGATTTTAAAATTAAATATATCCTCATATGCTTAAAAACTACTCCCTTCCGTACAGATTTAATTGAACACAGATTATGACAATGACTTAAATGAGCTATTTGGGATTCCTGTCTTAAAACTTTGAGAGTTTGGTAAGTATTCCTCCTTACTTATAATGACTGTCTATTCTTGAAAGATACTAATAAAACTGCCTATTTTCCACTAACATATAAACTATAAACTTGTCTTTTCTCCTAATTACAACTTTTTCAGGAAAACAAAAAACAAGCAAACCACAAATCCCAATATTATAGGCAATTCTTAGCAGCACTCACCCAGAATCCCACATCACAGCAGACTCTGATGTCCAATTAGTGTTACATTTACATGTGTGCTTCCATACAATATTTGTATTCCTCCTGTATTTCCTAACACAAACTATAATTTTGTTGGTAAATGTTCAAATGATCTACAGTGATTAGTGTCACTCTGAGGTGCATTTAATACACGTATTTATAAATAAATGTATTCCTTCTGGCTT
>JAJTUV010002809.1:0-114958 GCA_021653895.1 Mastomys natalensis | reverse complement strand
TTTTGTTTCTTGGATGTGTAGTAGAACTCAGCATTTAAAACCACCTGACTCCAGCTTATTTTGTTTGGGAGACTTTTAATAGTGCTTCTATTTAGGGCTGTTTAAATGTGTGATCTTGTTTTAATTTGGTAAGCGATATCTACCTGCCTCTGTCTAGAAAATCATCCACTTCATTAAGATTTTTCCAATTTTGTGGAATACAGGCTTTTGAAGTAACACCTAATGATTCTTAGAATTTTCTCATTGTCTGTTTTGTCTCTCTTTTCATGTCTGATTTTGTTAACTTATATATTGTCTTTCTGTCTATTGGTCAGATTAGCTAAGTATTTGTCTATCTTGTTGATTTTTCTCAAAGAACCAGTTCTTGTCACGTCTTCATAATTCTTTGTATTGTTTTGTTTATTTGTTTCTAACTGATAGATTTCAAACCTGATTTTATTTTCCTGCCTTCTACTCCTCTTTGGTGTGCTTGCTGCTGCTGCTGCTGCTGCTGCTTTTTTTTTTTTTTTCCTAGAGCTTTCAAGTGTACTTTTAAATTGTTGTATGAGTACTACTTAATTTCTTTATGGAGGCACTTAGTGCTATGAACTTTCCTCTTAGCACTGCTTTCATTGTGTCCATAGTTTGGGTATGTTATGCCTTCATTTTCATTGAATTCTAGAAAGTCTTTAATTTCTTTATATTTTCCCTGACCAGAGATCATTGACTAGAGAGTTGAACAGTTTCCATGCATGTATAGGCTTTCTGGTGTTTCTGTGGTTTTGGAATTCCAGCTTTAATCCATAGTGGTCTGATAACACGCAAGGTGTTATTTCAATTTTCTTGTATCTTTAGGCTCACTTTGTGACCATCCATATGGTTTATCTTGGAGAGGGAACTGTGTTAGTGCTGAGAAGAAGGTATATTCTTTTGTGTTTGGGTAAAATACTCTGTCAATGTCTGTTAGGTCCATTTGATGGTCATAATGTTTGTTTCATTATTTGTCTGTTTAGTTTTTGTCTGGCTGACCTGTTGATTAGTGAGAATGTAGTGTTGAGTCTCCCATTACTAGTGTTTGATGTGTGATTTCAGCTTTAGAATTGTTCCTTCTAAAAATATGGATGCCCTTGTGTTAGGGCATATCAGAATTAAGATATCATCTCGGTAGATTTTTCCTTTGATCAGTATGTTTTGATTAATTTTGGTTGAAAGTCTGTTTTATTAGGTATTAGAATGGCCACTTCAGCTTGCTTCTTGGGTCTGTTTTCTTGGAAAACTGTTTTCCAACCCTTTATTCTGAGGTAATGGTTATCCTTATTGTAGAGCTATTTCTTGTATGTAGTCAAATGATGGATCCTGTTTTCGCATCCATTCTGTTAGCCTCTGCCTTTTATTGGGAAATTGAGGCATTTGATGTTGAGAGATATTAATGTTATTTCCTGTCATTTTGATGGTGGGGGGTTGTGCATGTGTGTGCAGAGAGGTAGGGTTGATAATGGGGATGCCCCGGGGATAGCAAGCTGCTTAGGGCTTGCTCAAGAGGACTCAGGTGCCCCGTCCAGCAGGGCAGTAAACATGGTCCCAGGGAGATCCTGAAAGAGAGAATGGGAGAAACAGGCAGACTCAAAAAATGACGATCTGTCTATAGCTTGATCAAATCATGATTTTTACTTTTTCTCACAGGGCTTATAAACACATAAGGCAGAATGTGGGGAAGGGGATGACACAGGAGCATAGGTGTTCAGGGGGAGTACATGTATCTTCCAGAACAGGGTATAAGTTGGATGAAGGTCAAGGGAACATGCCACTACAACTCTGCCTATGATTCACTTGTCCTTATCTAAGTTGGTACTATCTACGAAGGCCACCCACTCACAAGGTCTATGACTATCTAGGCTGGTAAATTTCCACCAAAGCTGCCTTCTTACAATATCTTACAGCTATCTGTTTAAGTCTTTTTTCACAGAGACCAAGACTTTGTGTTAGCAAGCTGACTTAGATCTATGGCTGATTTTTAGGCCTTCAGTGTATAAGAAAGGCTGCCCCTGACACTCAAGGAGCAGGGAAGATGTGTGATGGAAGGGGTATCTTACTAGTTTGGTTCAGGATCCACAGGTCTGATGAAGGTAGGAAGAGAGGTGACAGAACGGAGGTCCAGAGGGGATAGCAGGCTGTTTATAGGCAGCTTGGCTTGCTTCAGAAGACTCCTCCTTAAGTTTTTATATTGTTTTCTTTGTTTTGTTGATTTTGCACTGATGTTTATTCTTTCTTGCCTCTGACTGCATATACTTTTGGTTTATAAAACTTTTTAGTTGTGTCATAACCTATTTACTTGTGCATGTCTGATTTTTTTTTTAATATTGACACATAATCCCTCATCGAAATTCTTTCAATGTGTTCCAGAGTTCCTTGTGCTGTTTTCATTAGGTTCAGGAAATATTTTCTTTTTTCCTTGATTTTTTTTCATGACCTATTGATCATTAAGCAGTGAATTGTTTAATCTTCATGGTTTTGTGAATTTATTAGAGGTATTTTGCTAGTGGTGTTATGGCTTATTGCTTTATGGCTAGGTAGTATACAAAGAGTGATTTCAATTTCAGCCTTTTTGAACCCTAACCCTAACCCTAACCCTAACCCTGATTTTTAAAGATTTGTCGTGAGCCCCAAAATATGATCAAGTTTAGAATAGCTTCTGTGTGATACTGAGTAGAATGTGTATTCTTTAGTGTTTGGGTAGAATAATCTTATGTATTTCTTAAGTCAATTTGATTATGATATCAGTTGATTTTTATGTTACTTTATTTTTTTGTTCAGGTGATTTGTCTTTCAAGAAGGGATATTGAAATAAAACTGTATGGGTGTCTTTCCTTTTTTTGAGAAACTTTTCTTATATTCTCTTATTGAAGATCTCCGTGTTGTTGAGTTGAGATACATCTCCCTCATCTGTCAATTATTTGAATGTTACATTTTACATGGTGTCTCACATTTCATGTGTTCCCTTTCTGTTTTTTTTTTTTTTTTTAATTTTTTCATGTTTCTTCCCTATTCAATATAAATACTTTGTCTTTGAGATCTGATAGTCTGTCTTTTGTCTGATTCTATATATTTGTAAATATATACTGCAGTTTTTAGGAGAGCTAATGGGTTTTTCAATGTTTTCATCTCATTAAATTCTCTACTTAATTATTAGACTGTCCTCATCATTTCCTTTAATATCATTCAGAAATTTGTTTTTCTTAAATTCTTTCTCCTTAATTTCATTTAACTGTTTCCTTCTGTCTTCTATAAACTTTTTATTTCTTTGATGAAGTTTATAAATTTTTTATGTTTAATTCTGTAGTCTGATTTAATCTAGGAATTTCTTATTTCAAACATTTCTACAGAACTTATAGAATTTGAAGAAAAGTATTGGCTTGCATTTTCATATTGTTTGAGTTCTTGCAATGAGATATGGACCTGTGACTTCCATTGTTAATTCTGAGTTTGTTATAGACAGAGCCAAATGTGTAGGGACATAATAATGAGGAATATATTGAACAGGTTGGAAATGACTTGGGTGTTAAAGTCAAGTGCACAGAGGAGACTGGGGGATTTGCTTCATGTTCCCATATATCGGTAGATCTGTCTGGTTGCATATGAATGTGGAGAGTCCTGTGGTTAAGAGAATTGTTATGGAGAATCCTGGTCCATGTTTTGAGCTCCTTGCCAGTACAGGCAGGGAATGTCAGACTATGTTGGGGTGGTCAGCGGATGCCAGCTAAATATGGCTGGTTAGGGTTAGAAATGTCATAGATGGAGAGGTCAAGTATGTTCCTCAAAATAGACATTGGAGGAGAATATGGGAAGTTTAGATATAGAGTGGGATGGTGGATTAAGTCCAGAAGGGACCTGTGGGTAATTGCAAGTAGGGCAGATATTGGTAGAATAATAGAGCTTGGCATTAGTGAGAGTGGTCAGTCTGGGCTGGGGAAAGGAATGTAGGATACCATGGAAGCTTAGAGGAGGTAAGTGAATGTGGCTGACTTGCAGGAACACTGTTATGGAACTCTACATATATCTGATACATTTCAGAAAAAATGAGGTTGTGGTAATCACCAGACTAGACCCTGGATGATAGAGTAGGAAATCCTTGTATCAAGTGGGATATTAGAGCACAAAAGGAACTGTAGCTCTTTGCTTTTTTAGGGTGAAAGCATATCTCTTGAAATATAGCCACAAGTTGTAAAGTTCTTCTGGTTTTTTAGACTTTAGAAGTCAAACACCCAGTACTTAGAAATAAATGTAAATAAATTCCTAGAGAATTCTCAAAATCTTATCATAAAACAATGGATGGACTAAAAGAATAGTAAATAATAAATTGAATAATAGATATTGTGAAAAGATCATATCCCAAGTAAAAAATACAGGTTGCATTAACCACCATATGTCCAAAAATTATAAATATATCAGACATAAGTAAATATATCAATAGTTTTCAAAACACAAAAAATTATTTGAAATATATACAAACCATATAAATGTCACAGAAAAGCAGATTAGATATATTCATTTTTTAATAAGATTGATTACAATAAAAAAAGGAATATCATAGCAAAAATTAATTTTAAAAAATCAGTGTTTTAAATTGTTTTGGGCAGAATATGGTGTTTCACAAATTTTATCTTAGCTCTTGGGAGGTAAAGGCAGACAGATTTTTATGAGTTTGAGCAAGCTTTAATCTTCTACCAAGTTCCAGGCCAACCAGGCATACATAGTATGAACTTGTGTTAAAAACAAAAAACCAAAATAACAACAAAATTCTTTGGCTCTACAGTAATTTTGGTCATGAATGTAGCTTTTAGCAGCTGAGCCATCTCTCCAATCCTGGCTGTACAATAATTCTACTTAACTATTTTAATTAACTGTTTGCTAACTATTTTTGTAGTATTCCTCTACTATATTTACTTCTAATTTGTAGTACTAGAGATAGATCCTTGTATCTTATGTATATACTAGTCAAATATTCTTCAACTAAGCTACATTAAGTGATCCTATTTTTCCCTCAGACTTTTATTTTGCAGAAAAATTAAGCAAACTTTTTATTTTTTTTTAGATTATTTGAATAATGATGTAGCTACAACAATTAGCATTGACTTGGTAACAAACCATAGAGGTGTGATACTTAATTGCAGTAGAGCTTATCTTAATTCTTTGGTATGAAAAATGAGGAATTAATCTCAGAAACTTTAGTCTTAATAGCAAAAATTGTGTAGGTGATTTAGTAATAACACAGAAACCCTCATACCAATCTTTATTTCAATAATGAACCCCACTATTAAAACTTTTATCTACCCTCACTTTAGTTTTAAACTGTTTTGATTTGTACAAAAATAGAACTCACTGTTATAAATTTTTGTCTTTCTTAAAAGTGACAGTATGTCTGTGAGGATTTACTAAAGTCTAAGGCCAATTTACACACAATAGGGAAACTTGTTTCAAAAAGAAAAAGGAAAGAAAACACTAGATCAGTGAGTTCAGTTTTATCTAATTTCTGTTAAGTCCCTAAACTCTTGCTAAATTCCTGTTAACTCCTAATTTCTGCTAAATTTCCTAATCTCTGTTAAACTTTCATGTGCTTAACAGTAACATGGATATCAGTGTGCAAAAATATGTACAAGTGTGTTCTTTAGTAGAATACAACTACCAATAACCATAAAAAAAAAAAACTAAAATTTTTTACTATCATGATATATAACTGACATCATTCTGTAAATATATCTTCTAGTAGTCTGCATTTCTAGTCCATTTTCTGTTTTCTGTTGAAATAGCAAATAAAGTATCTAATCATATGCACTCTTGCTTGTGCTTTTAAAAATATATAGCAATAATTTCACACACTAGCATTTGTATTAGCATGTATGCAAGTAAAGTGAAATTATAGGTGACTTTTGGGTTTAAAGTTTTCAGATAGTTGGTCTTTTTTGCTGAGTAAAATTTGTAATTGGTCTCTTGCTGAAGTTCATCTTTCTGTGTTTTTTTTTTTTTTTTTTTACATGAATAAGTTTAATCTATCTGGGCACTTACTAATGAATAAATATTAATCTGAAACTTCATTAATCTTGTTCTACCAGTAAGTTCCTAATGTCACATCTCTTGGTTACAGATACTTGCAGAACCTTCCTGTAGTTATTAGACACAGTAATGACAATTATGTATGCCAAACTTCTCTTTACAGCCATCATTTACCAAATCTGTGCCAAAGTAGAATGGGAAGGAAGTACACTGACTGTCTTGTTGGAATAACAATATGCTTAGAATTAAAAAATTAAGAAATAATGAAATTTCTGAACAGTAGATTCCTCCCTATGATTTTGGAGAGCTAATCTGCCTATAAAGTGTAAAATATCTTGTTCATACCATTAATTTGTATAGGATCCTTTTGTGGATGTCATTGAAAAGGCTAATATTTGAAAGATTATTTTCTCTCTAGAGAAATAAAGAAATAAAGTCGAAAGCAAATAGTTCTGATAAAAATAAAGCAAAAGAGAAATTGTGAAGCAGGGCTTAATAGAATTTGCCAACACCAGTGGTAGAGATGGAGGAAAAGCTGGCTTTTATTCAGGTGAAATATTTAGGATCCTGTTGGTTATATTAGGACTTTGTCATCATGTTCATGTAGCTAGTGATTTTTGTTGTTGTTGTTGTTGTTGCAATTCTGCCCCAAGTGTTGGTATTATAGAAGTATAATACCATTTCCTGCTCTACATTTAAGTCCCTTAAAAAACTCAGTGACAATTGTTACATTAGTTATCTGCAGTTCATATAATTTTTATTTAAGTTGAGAAAACTGAGGAGATAAATTTGGTTTATTGTTGTATGAGTAACATCTTAAAAGACAAAGTAAAGGAAATAACAGCAATTTGGAGTTTTCTTGTTGACAGAATATTTTTAAAAATTTTATATTTTTTCAATATGTGTATATGTATATCTTGCAATCCAAATCACCATACAGGTATTTCTGAGCCTCCTGATAAGTGGCTCACTTTCATGAGCAGTACATGTTCTTATCAACTGAGCCATTCCTCTAGCTGCAACAAATACTAACATTTTAATCCAGAACTTTTTATTTGAAGGCATTGGATATCATAAAACATAATTTTTCTGGAAAATGAATTAAATCAATATTTTAAAACCCCTTTATTATATAAATTACAGTTAATTTTGTTGTTCTATTAATTTCATATTATTTCCTTAAAGATCATTTCTTATGTGTATTGATACCATGTTAAGAAATGAAAAATGAGCCGCTGCCTTCTTCCAGTAGTTGAGACCAAGAGCAAACCCAAATTTGAATTCTCATATTTCTTTATGTGTTTGTCTTCTGCCTATAAATTGTGGTTTGTAACCTTATCTGTAATCTGTTGTGTGTGTGTTTGACCCTTTTGTCTATTTATTGAACAGCACAGAAAACATGGTGTGGGAAAAGAATGGAGATACTTTTTACAGAAATCTTATAGAGTCTTTCAAGAGAAGTTACTGATTGAGACTAATGCTCAAAACTTAAAACAGATGTTACTAACCCATATCCAGGTTTCTTCTAATATTGATAGGAAATTTATTTTGTTTTACTATTGATTACAACCTTTTGGCTAAAACTCCAACAAATGATTACTACAATCACATACATTATAGTGCGTAATGGGCATTGAAGAGTAGATAGTTTAAAATTAATGCTATGCATTTTCCTAGTTATAAAAACTTGTTGCATGGGAAATCCAAGGTATATGGTTGTTTTCTTAAAGGCAGGTTAGACATCTATTGAGTGTACAATAAACTAGCAGGACATTTGTTTTTAAAGTTTTATTACTTTATTTTGCATGCACATATGTCTTATTATGGGTATTTTCACATGTGTGGAGGCATTCAAGGAGCCTATAAGAAGGTAATAGATGCTTTGAAGGTGGAGTAACAGCTGTGAACCACCACTCCCGATTTAGTTTCTGAAAACCAAACTGGAATCCTTTGAAAGAATAATACATGCTTTCAACCACTAAACTGTCACTCCATTTCCAAACATAAAGTGATATCAAAGTATATTATTTACATGATTGCAGTATCTGGGAAACGTTTAGTTTCTGGAGGTAAAAAGTATTTCAGAAAGGCTTTTACCGATTTCAACATTTGTAACCAAGGAGAGTTCTATTAGATAAACTAAGACATGGTTAGTTGCTATGGAAACTCAGAAGAAAGAAAATTTTTATTACCAGTTTTTATTGTTTGTGTAGAGGAGGAAAAAACATGTTAGGGGATGGGAATTAATGCCATATAATAAGGCAGGCTTTTTATTAGGAAAAAAAGAAATGTGAATTTAGAGAGAGATCATATTTTAATTTTTTAAAAGATTTATATTATTTTTTAATTATTATATGTTATTGAAGAGCATTTCCACAGAAGTACATATGTCTGCAGAAGCCAACTGTGGAATCAGATCCCCTAGAGCTGAAATTAATAGGCAGTTTCCATATTTAGGACCTTAAGTCAGGTTCTTTGCAAAAGCAATATGTGTTCTTACTATTGAGCCTTTTTCAATCTCCCTTATTTATTTTAGACATTTATTTGTATGAATATGTTCACATAAACCCATGTGTTGGATATGAGTGTGTGCATGCCATTATAAATACACATGTTAAGGTCAAAGTGTAACATACAGGAGTCAGCTCTCCTTTTATCATGTAGGTCCTGGAATCAAATTCAGTCTTCATACTTGGAATAGTGGTAATAACTTTATACCCTGAGCAATACTAGTCTAAACCAAATTTAGAAAACTACTCCAAGCATTAAAGTGACACTATGTAAATAGGTATCAATAGAACACTTCTTTTAGTCATGAATTTATATTATACCTGGTATCAGTCCATTTATGG
The DNA here is from genome assembly GCA_021653895.1 of Mastomys natalensis. NCBI lineage: Eukaryota > Metazoa > Chordata > Mammalia > Rodentia > Muridae > Mastomys > Mastomys natalensis. Next base: position 106,076 of record JAJTUV010002809.1, on the reverse strand, counting down.
TCCAGATTATTAAAGCAAAAGCAGAGACTATTACAAACATACTTTTTCTGTAATCAGAAGGTCAATTAAGATGGATCATTTATGTATACATACCTTAAATAATTAGGAATTTTGAATTTTACCATTTATAATGTGAATTTTATAATTAAATTTATAATTTAGCAAGACTATTGTAAATTTATAGTAGTAATAAAATCTTGTCAAAATTTCTTGGGAATGTACAAAATGGGTTTAAGATTGAGTTGCCATAGGTAGACAAGAGGGACTTTCCTCTGACTAAGAGATGTTTATATAACTCTGAAAAATGTAATATTTGTTTCTATGTAAAATTTGAAGTTTACTTAAGTTTGAAGTTTTAAAAAAATCCTCAGAACTTACTTGCTGTAATGTTAAAACAGCAAAACCAAAAAGAGTAATTTAGCTTCATTTCTAATTATAATGCTTTCCTACGTGTTCCTTTTTATTGAAGTTAATAGGTTATTGAAAATGAGTGCTTCAGAGATGCAAATATGATGACATTTTAATATTTAATATAAAAGAAATCAGTATTTGGTATTTGTTGTTCCCTGGTTTAGGAGCTGACTTAGTAAGAACTGAAGGCCATGGATGAAGATGAAATTGAATTGACACCACAAGAAGAAAACTCATTGTTTGGTGGAATAGGTATAATATTACTTGATTATTCTGATTCTTACATACTAAATTTAGAGTTATTTCAACAAAACATCAGATTTCATATTATTTCATAGAAACTTACCTTAGTATCTGGCCAAAATTTTATAGCTAATTCTATCAGTTACACTATCAGTATCCAAGTCTTACTGCTAATTTTAGTTGTTCTGTTTTTTTAAATTTTTTTTTTTTTTACTTACTATGGGTATGCCATGGCATGTGTGATATAGAGAGAAGAAGCAGGATTCTCTGCTTGTACCGAATGGGTCTCAGCTCTCCCAGATAATCAAGCTTGGTAGCCGATGGTTTTCTCTGCTAAACTGGTTCAATTTCACTTTCTCTGATATATTGAAGTTATACAAGTAAATCCTATTAGTTCTGATTTAAGGTGTTTTATTTGTTGCAGTGGTATATTTCTATAATTTGCTATCCTACAAAAAAATTATTGTAGAATTCTTTTTCTCCTGTTTTTTTTTAATGTTTTATTTCTTTTTTATTGGATATTTTATTTACATTTCAGATGCAATCCCCTTTCCCCATTTGCCCCCCACCCAGGAATCCCCATCCATCCCCCCTCCTCCTGCTTCTATGAGGATATGCCCACCTACTACTACCTCCCACTCTCACCTACCCACCCACGATTTTCCCCACACTAGGCTGTCCAGCATTCACTGGACTAAGGATTTCCTTTCCTACCTATGCCAACAAGACCATCCTCCCCTACATATACAGCTGGAACCATGGGACCCTCCCTATGTGCTCCCAGGCTGGTGATTTAGACCCTGGGAGCTCTGATTGGTTGGAATTGTTGCTTTCCTCATGGGGCCGCAAACCCTTTCAGCTCCTTCAGTCTTCTCTCTCACTCCTCCATTGGGAACCCCTTGATGAGTTCATTGGTTAGCTGTGAGCATCCACCTCTGAATATGTCAGGCTCTGGCATACCTCTAAGGAGCTAAATCAGGCTCCTGTCAGCATACACTTCTGGCATCCATATGAGTGTCTACCTTTGGTGATTGCACATGGGATGGATACCCAAGGTGGAGCACTCTCTGGACGGCCCCTCCTTCAGTTTCTGTCCCACACTTTGTCTCCATATTTGCTCCCATGAGTATTTTGTTACTCTTTCTAAGAAGGGCCAAAACACCCACACTTTAGTCTTTCTTGTTCATGAGCTTCATGTGGTCTCTGAGTTGTATCTTGGATATTGTGAGCTTTGGGGCTAAAATCCAATTATCAGTGAGTGCATCCCATGTGTGTTATTTTGTGGTTGGCTTACCTCACTCTGGATGATATTTTACAGTTCCATCCATTTGCCTAAGAATTTCTTGAATTCATTGTCTTTAATAACTGAGTAATATTCCATTGTATAAATGTACCATATTTTCTGTATCCATTCCTCTGTTGAAGGACATCTGGGTTCTTTCCAACCTCTGGCTATTATTAAAAAGGCTGCTATGAACATGGTGGAGCATGTGTCCTTGTTATATGTTGGAGCATCTGGATATATGCCCAGGAGTGGTATAGCTGGGTCCTCAGGTAGTGATATGTCCAATTTTCTGAGGAACCTCCAGACTGATTTCCATAGTGGTTTCACCATCTTGCATTCCCACCAACAATGGAGGAGTGTTCCTCTTTCTCCACATCCTCACCACCATCTGCTATCACCTGAGTTTTTGATCTTAGCCATTCTGACTGGTGTGAGGTGGAATGTCAGGGTTGTTTTGATTTGCATTTCCAAGGATATTGAACATTTCTTAAGGTGTTTCTTGGCCATTTGCATTTCCTCAGTTGGGAATTATTTGTTTAGCTCTGTACCCATTTTTAATAGGGTTATTTGGTTGTCTGGAGTCTAATTTCTTGAGTTCTTTGTGTATATTGGATATTAGCGTTCTATCAGATGTAGGATTGGTAAAGTTCTTTTCCCAATCTGTTTGTTGCCGTTTTGTCCTATTGACAGTGTCCTTTACTTTACAGAAGCTTTGCAATTTTATGAGATACCATTTGTCAATTCTTAATCTTAGAGCATAAACCATTGGTGTTCTGTTTAGGAACTTGTACCCTGTGCCAATGTGTTCAAGGCTTTTCCCCACCTTCTCTTGTATTAGTTTCAGTGTAGCTGGTTTTATGTGGAGGTCCTTGATCCACTTGGAATTGAACTTTATACAAGGAGATAAGTATGGATCAATTTGCATTCTTCTACACACTGACCTCCAGTTGGACCAGCACAATTTGTTGAAAATGCTGTCCTTGTTCCACTGGATAGTTTGAGCTCCTTTGTCAAAGATCAAGTGACCATAGGTGTGTGGGTTCATTTCTGAATCTTCAATTCTATTCCATTGATCTTCCTGCCTGTCTCTGTACCAGTATCAGGCAGTTTTTATCACTATTGCTCTGTAGTACAGCTTGAGTCATGGATGGTGGTTCCCCCAGAAGTTTTATTATTGAGCATAGTTCTCACTGTCCTGGGTTTTTTGCTATTCCAAATGAATTTGCAAATTACTCTTTCTATCTCTATGAAGAATTGATTTGGAATTTTGATGGGGATTACATTGAATCTGTAGATTGCTGTCAGCAAGATAGCCATTTTTATATATTAATTCGGCCAATGCACGAGCATGGGAGATCTTTCCATTTCCTGAGATCTTCTTCAATTTCTTTCTTCAGAGACTTGAAGTTCTTGTCATACAGGTCTTTCACTTGCTTGGTTAGATTCACCCCGAGGTATTTTATATTATTTGTGACTATAGTGAAGGGTGTCATTTCCGTAATTTCTTTCTCAGCCTGTTAATCCTTCGAGTAGAGTAAGGCTACTGATTTGTTTGAGTTAATTTTATATCCAGACACTTTGCTGAAGTTGTTTATCAGGTTTAGGAGTTCTCTGCTGGAAGTTTTAGAGTCACTTAAGTATACTATCATATCATCTATAAATAGTGAAATTTTGACTTCTTCCTTTCCAATTTGTATCCCCTTGACTTCCAGTACTATATTGAAAATGTAGGGTGAGAGTGGGCAGCCTTGTCTAGTCCCTGATCTTAGTGGGAATGCTTCAAGTTTCTCTCCATTTAGTTTGATGTTGGCTATTGGTTTGCTGTATATTGCTTTTACTATGTTTAGGTATGGGCCTTGAATTCCTGATCTTTCCAAGACTTTTATCATGAAGGGATATTGAATTTTGTCAATGCTTTCTCAGCATCTAGTGAGATGATCATGTGGGTTTTTTTCTTTGAGTTTGTTTAGTGAATATAGTTGATGGATTTCCATATATTGAACCATCCCTGCATTCCTGGAATAAAACCTACTTGATCATGTTGGATGATTGTTTTGATGTGTTCTTGGATTCGGTTTGCGAGAATATTTTTAAATATTTTTGCATCAATATTCATAAGGGAGATTGGTCTGAAGTTCCTTTTCATTGTTGGGTCTTTGTGTGGTTTAGATATGAGTGTAATTCTGGCTTCATAGAACGAATTGGGTAGTGTTCCTTCTGTTTCTATTTTGTGGAATAGTTTGAAGAGAATTGGTATTAGGTCTTCTTTGAAGGTCTGATAGAATTCTGCACTAAAACCATCTGGGCTTTTTTTTTTTTTTTTTTTTTTGGTGGGGAGACTTTTAATGACTGCTACTATTTCTTTAGGGGTTTATGGGACTGTTTAGATGGTTTATCTGCTCCTGATTTAACTTTGGTCTAGAAAGTTGTCCATTTCATCCAGATTTTCCAGTGTTGTTGAGTATAGGCCTTTGTAGTAGGATCTGATGGTTAAATTTCTTCAGTTTCTGTTGTTATGTCTCCCTTTTCAGTTCAGATTTTATTAATTTGGATACTGTCTCTGTGACCTCTGGTTAATCTGGCCAAGGGTTTATCTATCTTGTTGATTTTTTTCAAAGAACCAACTCCTGGTTTTGTTGATATTTTGTATAGATCTTTCTGTTTCTACTTGTTTGATTTCAGCCCTGAGTTTTGATTATGTACTGCTAACTACTTCTCTTGGACGTATTTGCTTCTTTTTGTTCTAGAGCTTTCAGGTGTGCTGCCCAGTTGTTTGTGTGTGCTCTCTCCAGTTTCTTTTTGTAAACACTTAGAGCTATAAGTTTTCCTCTTAGCACTGCTTTCATGGAGTCCCACAAGTTTTGGTATGATGTGTCCTCATTTTCATTAAATTCTAAAAAGTCTTTAATTTCTTTCTTTATTTCTTCCTTGACCAAATCATCATTGACTAGATGCTGTTCAGTTTCCACATGCATGTCGGCTTTCCATTGTTTTTGTCATTATTAAAAACCAGCCTTAGTCCGTGGTGATCTGATAGGATGCAAGGGATTATTTCAGTCTTTTTGTATCTGTTGAGGACTGTTTTGTGACCAATTATATGGTCTATTTTGGAGAAGGTACCATGAGGTGCTGAGAAAAAGGTATATTCTTTTGTTTCAGGATGAAATGTTCTATAGATATCTGTTAAATCCATTTGATTCATAACTTCTGTTAATTTCAGTGTGTCTCTCTTTAGTTTCTGTTTCCATGATCTGTCCATTGCTGAGAGTGGGGTGTTGAAATCCCCCACTATTTATTGTGTGGGGTGCAATGTGTGTTTTGAGCTTTAGTAAAGTTTTTTTATATATGTGGGTGCCCTTGCATTTGGAGCATAGATGTCAGAATTGAGAGTTCATCTTGGTAGATTTTTCCTTTGTTAAGTATGAAGTGTCCTTCCTTATCTTTTGATTACTTTAGGTTGAAAGTCGATTTTATTTGATATTAGAATGGCTACTCCAGCTTGTTTCTTAGGACCATTTACTTCGAAAATTGTTTTCCAGCCTTTTACTCTGAGGTAGTGTCTGTTTTTGTTACTGAGGTGCATTTCCTGTATGCAGCAAAATTCTGGGTCCTGTTTATGTATTCAGTCTGAGTGTCTACTTCTTTTTATTGGGGAATTGAGTCCATTGATGTTAAGAGATATTAAGGAAAAATGATTGTGGCTTCCTATTATTTTTATTATTAGAGATGGAATTACGTGTGTGTAGCTATCTTCTTTTGGGGTTGTTGGAAGATTACTTTCTTGCTTTTTCTAGGTTGTAGTTTCCTTTTTTGTGTTGGAGTTTTCCATCTGTTATCCTTTGAAGTGCTGGATTTGTGGGAAGATACTGTGTAAATTTGGTTTTGTCATGGAAAATCTGGTTTCTCCATCTATGGTAATTGAGAATTTTGCTGGGTATAGTATTCTGTGCTGGTATTTGTGTTCTTTTGGGGTCTGTATGACATCTGTTTAGAATCTTCTGGCTTTTATAGTATCTGGTGAGAAGCCTGGTATAATTCTTAATAGATCTGCCTTTATATGTTACTTCACCCTTTTCCCTTATTGCTTATAGAATTTTTCATTGTTTTGTTCGTTTGATGTTTTGATTATTATTTGACATGTGGTATTTCTTTCTGGTCTAGTGTATTTGGGGTTCTATTGGCTTCTTGTAGAATCATGGACATCTCTTTCTTTAGGTTAGGGCAGTTTTCCTCTATAATTTTGTTGAAGATATTTACTGGCCCTTTAAATTGGGAATCTTCACTCTCATCTATACCTATTATCCTTAGGTTTGGTCATCTCATTGTGTCCTGGATTTCCTGGATGTTTTGGGTAAGAAGCTTTTTGCATTTTGCATTTTCTTTGACAGCTGTGTCAATGTTTTCCATGGTATCTTCTGCACGTGAGATTCTCTCTTCTATCTCTTGTATTCTGTTGGTGATGCTTGTGTCCACAACTCCTGATCTCTTTGCTTGGTTTTCTATGTCCAGGGTAGTCTCCCTTTGAAATTTTTTTATTTCTACTTACACTTTTAGATCTGATCTTGGTTGCTTTTGTTTAATTCCTTCACCTCTTTGGTTGTGGGTTGGGTTTTTGGGTTTTTTGTTTGTTTGTTTGTTTGTTTGTTTCAGTTCTTTAAAGGATTTTTGTGTTTTCTCTTTAAGGGCTTCTACCTGTTTACCTGTGTTCTTTTGCAATTCTTTAAAGGATTTTTGTGTCCCTGACCTCAGTCCAATGGTTGGCTGTGAGTATCTGCCATCTGTTTCAGTCAGCAGCTGAGAGCCTCTCAAGAGGACACCGCCACTAGGCTCCTGTCTGCGAGCGGCAGTAATAGTGTAGTGTCAGGGTTTCGTACCTGCCCATGGGGATGGATCCCAAGTTGGGCCCAGGCACTGGATGTCCTATCCTTCCTTCAGTCTCTTCTCCACTTTTGCCCCCGCATTTCCTTTAGACAGGAACAATTCTGGGTCAAAAGTTTTGAAGATGGGTGGGTGGCCCCATGTCTCGACTGGCGGCTGTGTCTGTCTGCCGGATGTGGTCTCTTCAGTCCCCTCTCCCTACTGTTGGGCATTTCGGGTATTGTCATTTCCATTGAGTCCTGGAAGCCTCTCACCTCTCTGGGACTTTCTAGAGGTTGCCCCTGCCTCAACCCCACACTGCTTCATGTTCCCATTCATTCGTTCTCCTGGCCCTCTGGGCTTCTCCTTCGATTCCCGCCATACCTCATTCTGGCCCCATACAACCCCACCGCCACCCCATCCCCTCTCTGACCTAGGTCCTCCTTCCCTCTGCCTCTGGTGATTATTCTGTTCCCCCACCCCCCACCCCCATCCCCCAACCCCCAGCCCCACCCACACCCTCGTCCTAGTGGGTTTGAAATATTCACAATTGGGCCTGCCTTCTTGTTAAGCCTCCTACAGACTGTGAGTTGTATCATGAGTATTCTGAAATTTTTGGCTAATACCTACTTATCAGTGAGCACATACCTTTTGGTTCTGTGAGCGTGTCCTTTTGGTTCTGGGTTAACCTCATTCAGGATAATATTTTCTAGTTCCATCCATTTGCCTGCAAAATTCATGTTGTCCTTGTTTTTAATAGCTGAGTAGTATTCGATTGTGCAAATGAAACACATTTTCTGTATCCATTCTTCGGCTGAGGGACATCTGGGTTGTTTCCAGCTTCTGGGTATTACAAATAAGGATGCTATGAACATAGTGGAGCACGTGTCCTTGTGATAGTGGTGGAACATCTTTTGGGTATATGCCCAGGAGTGGCATAGCTAAGTCTTCAGGTAGAACTATGTCCAATTTTCTGGGAAACTGCCAGATTGATTGAATTTCACCAGCAATGGAAAGAGTATTCCTCTTTCTCCACGTTCTTGTCAACATGTACTATCCGTTGAATGTTTGATCATAGCCATTCTGATTGGTATAGAAGAGGTGATTTGATCTGTATTTCTTTGATAACTCAGGATGTTGAACATTTCTTTAAGCGGTTCACAGTCATTGGAGATTCCTCTTACTCCATTTTTAAGTTGGATTATTTGATTGTTTTAGAATCTAATTACTTGAGTTCTTTATTTATTTTGGATAGTAACCCTCCATCAGATGTAAAGTTTATGAAGATCTTTTCCCAATCTGTAGACTGCAAAATGACAGTGTCCTTTGCCTTATGGAAACGTTTCAGTTTCATGAAGTCCCTTTTGTCAGTTCTTGATCTTAGAGCCTGAGCTAATAATGTTCCCTTCAGGAAATTTTCTCCCATGCCAGTGAATTCGAGGCTCTTTCCCACACCTTCTCTTCTTCGAGATTCAGTGTAGCTGGTTTTATGTGGAGGTCTTTGATCCACTTGGACTTGAGCTTTGTACAAGGTGATACATAAGTATGAATTTGCATTCTTCTACATGCTGTTCGACCAGCATCATTTATTAAAGATGCTTTTTCCGCCACTGTATGTTTTTGTCCTCTTTGTCAATGATTTGTCTCCATAGGAATATGGATTTATTTCTGGATCTTTAATTCTATTCCTTTGATTGACCTGTGACTGTACCAATAATGTGTGGGTCTTACCACTATTGCTCTGTAGTACAGCTTGAAGTATAATGGATGGTGATTCCTCCAGAATTTCTTTTATTGTCAAGAATTGACAATAAAATTGACTATCTTCATTTTTTTGTTTTTGTTTTGTTGTTCTTTTGTTTTCCATATGAAGGTGAGAATTGCGCTTTCAATTTTGATGGAGATTACATTGCATCTGTAGATTGTTTTTGGTAAGGTGGCTGTTTTCACTGAGTTAATACATGAATATGGGAGATCTCTGCACAATTTGAGGTCTGAGGTCTTAATTTTTTTTCTTCGGGGACTTGAAGTTCTTATACATATCTTTTTCACTTACTTGGTTAGATCATTTACTTGGTTAGAATAAATAACAAGATATTTTATATTGTTTGTGGCTATTGTGAAGGGAGTATTTCCCTAATTTCTTTCTTAGTCCATTTATCATTTTTATAAAGAAAGGTTCCTGATTTGTTTGGGTTCATTTTATTTCAGCCACTTTGCTGAAGTTGTTTATCAGCTATAGGAGTTCTGTGGTAGAATTTTGAGGGTTGTTTATATATACTCTGATATCTTCTGAAAATTGTGATACCTTGACTTTTTTACAATATGTAGTGACTTGATTTCCTCTAATTGCATTAGCTAGAACTTCAAGTACTATATTTTGAATAGATACGAAGAGAGTGGGTAGTCTTGTCTTGGTCTTAATTTAATGGGATTGCTTCAAGTTTCTCTCCACTTAATTTGATGCTAACTGTTGGTTTGCTGTATGTTGCTTTTATTGGTTTTAGTTATGTGCCATGAATTCTGAATCTCTTCAAGACTTTTAACATGAAGGGATGTTGTATTTTGTCAAATGCTTTCTCAGCGTCTGTATGAGATAGTCATGTAATTATTTTCTTTGGAATTGTTTATATAGTCTGTTTTTTTAATGGATTCCTGTATATTAAACCATCCCTGAATCCTTGTGATGAAGCCTTCTTGATTGTGGTAAATAATGATCTGGATTCAATTTGCTAGCATTTTATTCTGTATTTTTACATTGATACTCATAAGAGAAATTGGTCTGAAGTTCTCTTTCTTTGTTAGGTTTTTAAGTGGCTTAAGTAACTGTGGCTTTATAGAATGAATTTTAGGTAGTGTTCCTTCTGTTTGTATTTTGTGGAATAGTTTGAAGAGTATTGGTATTAGCTCTTCTTTGAAGGTCTGGTAGAATTCTGCACTAGAGTCATCTGGCACTGAGCTTTTTCCCGGGTGGACATTTTTAATAATGGTTCTATTTCCTTAGGAGTTATGGACCTTTTAGATAGTTTGCCTGCTCTTGATTTCACTTTGAAACATAATATCTGTCTAGAAAATCATCCATTTAATCTACATTTTCCAGTTTTGTTAAGTATAAGCTTTTGTAGTTAAGATGATTTTTTTTTAATTTCCTCAGTTTTTGTTGTTATGTCTCCTTTTTAATTTCTTATTTTGTTGATTTGGATAATGTCTCTGTGTCCTTTAGTTAGTTTGTCTAGGGGTTCATCTATCTTGATGATTTTTCTCAAAGAACCAGCTCTTAGCTTTGTTGGGTTTTTGTATTCTTCTCTGTTTCTAGTTGGTTGATAATGCTACCAGACCCATGAGAGTCTTCAGGCCTGGGCAACTTCCTCTTCATCCTGCTCGGCGTGTGCTGCATCTACTCGCTCTTCAACGTCATCTCCATCCTCATCAAGCAGGTGCTCAACTGGATGCTTCGCAAGCTGAGCTGCCGCTGCTGCACGCGCTGCTGCCCGGCTCCCGCGCGCCCCTGGCCCGGCGCAACGCCATCACCCCCGGCTCCCGGCTGCGCCGTCGCCTGGCCGCGCTGGGTGCCGACCCCGCTACTCGCGACAGCGACGCCGAGGGCCGCCGCCTGTCCGGCGAGCTCATCTCCATGCGCGACCTCACGGCGTCCAACAAGGTGTCGCTGGCGCTGCTGCAGAAGCAGTTATCCGAGACGGCCAACGGCTACCCGCGCAGCGTGTGCGTCAACACGCGCCAGAACGGCTTCTCGGGCGGCGTGGGCGCGCTGGGCATCATGAACAACCGGCTGGCAGAGACCAGCGCCTCCAGGTAGAGCGGCCGCCCGCCCCCAGCGCCGCGGACCCGGCCGGGACTGCGCGCCGCCGGGCGGGTTTGCTCCACTTCTCTCTGAGATGGCGCTTTCTTAATCTTTATCCAATAAAACGAAACCAAAAAACAACCACAAAACAAACATATTTTCTAAAGAAATACTATTGGGCCAGGCCTAACGGTATCAAGGGCAAGTTTTAGATGAGACTGTGATTTTTTTTTTTTTTGAGTCTCCTCTTGGAGAATCGTGGCCCCCAACAAATTTCCCCTCCAGAAAAGAAAAAGTGGCACCCCAAATCCCCCGCTCCGAGCCAGTGCATACTACTGCAAAGAGAGTGAGTGCATCCCTGGCCTTCGCAGACAGGCACTAAACCCTTCCCCATGCACATAAGCAGCTGGCAACCCCAAAGCATATGGTGCCGCCTTTCATGGCTCTGAATTACCTCCTCAGCCTTTAGAATCCTGGCCCGCCTAGCAGCTTCCTTCTGGTCGTCAGAAGTGATATAGTCACAGTTTTGACAGGTGGGGGTGGGGTGAGCCATATGTTGCCTCCCCGTGTATATATATATAGAACAGCCACTACACACAGGGAATGGTGTAGTATTATGCAATTAGAGGAAACACAGCACCCACCCGCGGTCGGCAGCACACCCCCTCACCTTGGAAATTGCAAATGGTGAGGGGCTTAGCTGGCCTTTCTCAGCTAGTCCACTTAGTAAGTTCTACTTGCAGAAGCCCAGGAGGACCTGCAGGGAGGCGCTTTCTAACTGAGAGTCTTGCTCTGTTTCAGCATGTTCTCTGAGATGAGCCCCCAACCTTCTTTTCATTCACAAGCTTCATGCACACGCAGGGCAGCTTTCTATAAGGAGACTGGCTGCCTCCTCTTAGAGAAGATTTGGTTATTGTTGTCTTTTTAACTACCGTTGATCAGCTCAATCCTTCCCCTTTTTAAAGAGCCTAGAAGTGCAGAGCACAGCCCCCCCCCCCACCTCTTCTTTGACTGGGGCTCTATTTCTACTCCCAAGGGGCCTGCAGCACCAGAAACCCAAAACAGCCATATTACAAATGTCAGGCCATTAAGCTCCCATATCCACTACATAGTGTTTGGAGACAGGTCATGTTCTAAGTCCCGTGTGGTCCTGATATAACCAGGTGAGTTTGTTTTCTCTCTGTATTGTATTCTACATCTGAAGTGGAGGAGGCAGGAGGGAGGGAGCTGCCAGAACACAAAGGAATCGCATGGAATTTAAAAAGTGATGTTCTGAATGGTCCTCAGGCTAAGGGACAGAATCTCCCAGATTCATCCTCTGCAGAGGGACGTCCAGATGCCCAAGACTTTGCTGAAATGGCAGAGTTTGGAGCTGTGAAGGTGCATACGTCTGCCTTTGGCTCATCTAAAGAAATGTAAACATGGAAGAAAAGTAGTGTCAGTGTTTATAAACACTCAGTGTGACCCACTGTACACCACTTCTGATAGGAATCCCAGCACAAGTGTCACCTCAATACTGTCCTTCTCCCTGGCAATGTGCCTGGAGTGTGTGTGCACATATGCACACACACACACACACACGCGCACATGCACACACGCACGCGCACACGCACACGCACGCGCCGACACGCACACACACACGCGCGCGCGCACACACACACACACACGCACACACACGTGCACATGCACACACAACATTAAGAGCCATGCTTGAATGTCAGACTCCTCTTTTCCCTTCTAGTTCAGATAGGAAGAAAAAAACTAGCCCAGGCCTCAGGGACTCGGTTTGAGTAATTTCTAACCTGCTTTGAGGTTGGTCTTTAAACACAGGCTCTAATCTGGTGTGACTCCAGTGAGGTAGGGCTGGCAGGAGAAAGACAGTCTTGTTAAATCTTCCAGGAGTAGACCCCTCCAGAAGCCATCCAGGCCAGCTCATGAACTGCATCTGAATGATGGCTTTGGTCCTAGGATATATTGGATATACTTTATCCAGTATAGGCCTTCTGACAGGACCTGGAAGTAAAGCATCGGGCTTATCCCTTTAAAAGAGGAACAGATTAAAAAACATCCAATTAGAGATGTCACCTAGGCAACGGGAAATAACTTGGGGAGCTAAACCATCCAGAGCGGGAAGTAGAGATCCCCATGGCAGAAGCATCTGGACCAGGCAAAATAGCGGTTTTCCCATGGGGAGGGAGTTCTACGGCACAGTAGGGCTAAGGCTCAGTCACCAAGTCACTATAGCTAGATGGACCGAATACAGGCTACCATACTGACATACGCATAGCTCTGCATGGAATCCTGCCTCCTTGGGAGGAGGGGGAACAACCTTTAGCATCCTCCTCCAGGGAAGGAGAATGCCAAGCGTCCCTTGACAGCCTCTTCTGTCACCATGCTTCTTAGGCTCTTCTAAGTTGCTGATGTTGCATGGCATTATCTGTTTTCAGTTCCCTTCCTATGCTTTGGCTTTGGAAGAAGGCAATTGACTGCTGTTAGAGCAAGCCTCTAAAGGAAGCATACACATGGTTTGAGGGGGCAGGGAAAGGAAGCCCCTTTTTCCCTTCCTTCCATGACTTCCCAGAGAAATCTCTGTTCTCCAAGTACAATACATAGTATCTCAGGATCCAGTGACACTTGTACATCATAGTCTCTGTCCCTCTGGTCTCCATCACATAACACCAGTCTCAGTCCTACTATGTGGTATGACATACCATCATTCTCCCCTGCCCAGACCAAAGGATTCAGTGCCCCAGATGCCTGGATGTTGCTGAGCTCTTGAAAAGCTGGAGTTCCAGGGTCAGGGAACTTGATGAACCAATAGAGTTATGTGGTATGGCTTCCTGTTTAAGGGAAAGCTAAGAAGCAAGAAAAGGCTCTCCTATCACTTTGGTATCAGTGACGACAACCAGGACCTCTTTTCTAAGAAGGGCTCCATGTCCTTAGATGGCAACACTGCTTCCATGATCATGGGTGTCTCTAGTCTGACCCATGGTTGGCAGCTCACCAATGTTCTCAACTCCTGTGGGCTGTGGCTCACCTGCCTAACCTCAGGTACAAACACACACACACACACACACACACACACAGTGTCCTGCTGCATTGTGGGCTCCTATAATGAATGACAGTGTGACTCCCATAATTCTTTGTCTTCTGGTTGTGGCCACACAGAACACAGAAGCCAGGGGCTGGACATCAAGCCTTCTTAGAGTTACTTAGATCAATAAAGAAGCCACTGTTGATGCTGTTGCCAGCTAAAGCCATGCAGTCAGTCCGTGTCTTCCCGAAATAGCCCAAGGTCCTGGTGGGATACTCTAAGTGGTCAGACAATCTCAGGCTTCAATCCTTGAACAGTGACAGGGAGCCCCAGCCTCTGCATGTCTTGCGTAAGTGTCCACACCCACAGACAGCAGCAGCCTTACAATCAGCTACTAGCCCTTTCCTCAAGGGACCCTCCCAGGAGAGGCCACTTTGAGAAGAATGATTTTTTTCCTGTTTAATTCTCTAGAGATTTTCTTGGGCTTTGTTCCCCTCTGTGTTGGGGAATTTTGTGTGCAGTGTGCATGTGTTTATGTGTTACACAGAAGCCAGCAACCAGTCTCAAGCCCACCCCTAAGAAATACATGCTCACCAAGACCCCAGCAGGCGCCTCTTCCTTCGGGTTCTGGGGTAAGGGTACCTGAGCCCTTGTCAATAAAGAGACATTTCGGGGGCGGGGGGCTGAGGCCAACAGCACCCTACCAAGTCAGCCACCACTGGGCTTGTGGGCCACCTGGGTCTATCTTAATGTAACCTTTTACACTCACAGGGGGCAAAATAAGCACAATATTTTATCAGTGTCTGGGAGGCCCTGCCAGCCAGCAGCTCAGGGCACTTCAGCATCCAGAAGAGATGCTGGGGCTTTGTCTGTCTGTCTCTAATTGTTGAATTACATCGGGTGACTCTGAAAGGCTCCACCTACAGAGTGGGAAGGGGGAAGGACCTACTGAAGCCATTCTGACCCCACAGGGTCTCAGCAGCACAGATGTGGGGCCTGGACTCTCATGACCCAGAGAAGCCCCAGCACCTGTAGGCATCCTGACCTGTGATGTCACTGAATGCAGAGCAAAGCCAGCCTCACTATGTACTGAGGAGAAGCGATGGCCTTTTGCACTAACCCCTCCAGAGACCCTGTCCCTCCCCCCCAAGGAAGCTGGTCCTGGCTTTGCTACTCATTTTTGATGCTGTGTTCTCTGGGGAGTGGTTCGAGCATGTAGGCAAGCCCACAGCACTTGAAAACAACACTTTTCTCCTTCTGAGCAGCACTTTGCTCTGAGAGAGGACTAAAGGGTATTTAAATTAACGATGAATAAAAAGCAGCCTGCCACCCTTTGAGCTGTTTTGCTTTCTGTCTGGTCTGAGCTCTTCCTCCTGATGTCCTGCTTATACTGCCTCTCTAGGCCCTTTCAGACTTGTGAATGCCGAGGGGGTTACTCTTCAAATCCGCAGAACCAGGCTGGGCTGAGGTTGGTAGAGTCAGGGCATGCACTGAACTGTGACCTTATTCTCAAACCTGGTTGCCCACTTGACCCTCCAAAGTGATCTTGAAAAGATGCTAGGGCCAGGTCCTACCCAGGAGGGACACTGGGCAGGCACTAGGATTAGTACTGTTGTAAGTAGGACAGGTGATTCTTGAACCTGCACTACAGACAGAGCAATCGCGTTATGGAGATTCCCCACATCTGATCTGGATACTGGATCCAGATCTTCAGTCACAGAATTGATTCCACTCCTTGCTTTCTTCATCTCTCAAATGGGATCGTGACTCCACATCCTACTTCCCCAAACTATTAGGAGTAAGCAGAATCTGGGAACTAGTGAGAAATACAAAGTGCTCAGAGATGCGCTGCTTCCCCATGCTGAGAGGCATCACAAGGACACGGGAGCCCCTCTCCTGTCCTCAGAGAGATCCTTCTAATGCTTTGGTTTGGCAAAGCTCTCCTTTACAGAGCCACTGACACTTCCTTCCTTCTCCATATACCCCTCCTAGTGGTGTAGTATTACAAAGAAGTCTTTGGGGACAACAGAGCCTTTCTCAGGATCTAGAGCCCCAGAAACTCGATAGCCACCAAAGCCACCTGGAGATATCAGGTACTTGTTTGGAAAATTTGAAGAGTAGAAATCACAGACCACAGAAGGTGTTAGAGATACATTTATTATAGACCAATAGGTGCACACTTACAAGGGGAAAAGAGAAAGAACAGAGGTTCTCTGTAGCAGGAAGTGTCCCAGGAAGTAGGGTACCACTGAGCCTGGCTGCCTTGGAGTTAATAATGTTGGAGAAAGAGAGAGGGTGAGGACAAGCCAGTCAGCCCAGTTCTCACCGCAAGTGTCTAGAACTTTCAGTTACATTATCATTATTATTTCCAGGAGATGGGTGGTATTTTTTCAGAGAAACCTAGATAAGGAAGACACACAGACACACACACCACCCTTCCATCGCCCAGCCTCTGACTATACCAGAACCAGAGACATTTGGGCTTAAACACTTCTGGCATCTCTGAGCTCTAGCCAGTATGAAGCTGTCAACAGGCCTAAGGACATTTCCTGCTTTTAGTCACTTTTCTTTGGGGTCTCTTTACCCTAAACTTCCTAACTAGTTTCTACTTCCTTTATCATCAGTATCAGCCCAGTTCTTCCATACATCCTAATCCACGACCACACACACCCTCGTTCCACCTACCTCTCCTGGCCCCACCTGCAAAAGTCTACAAACACTCCAGTATCCTAAACTCTCCCTCTGCTGACCACAACTAACCAAATGTACCAGCTTCTTCCCTCTCCTGTCTACACCAGGGACTTTCATGACATTATATGATAAAATGGAACCAAACCTTTAAGGGGGATGGAGATGTGGCTAGTGGTTAAGAGCAGTTGAAGAGGACCAAGGTTGGATCCCAGCTCCTTGGATTCCCAATTGCTTACAATTGGCTGTAACTCTCCCCCCCTCCCAAACCCCAGGGAACCAATGCCCTCTTTTGGCCTTCCTGGGCACTGTATACACACAATAAGAATATAAACCTTCAGGCAAAACACTCATACACATAAAATAAAAACAAATAAAGAAGTTCCATCAAACCACTGATTCTATATCAGTCTTTGTATCTTGTTTTAATGCTGGAGAAAGCTGCTTAGTTGGTTCAAGATCTGTGGAGTCACCCTGCCATTTAAAGCACCCTGACCAATAGCATTTCTGGAGAGTGGGCTTCCGACAGCCCTGTCTCCACTTAAGACCATTAGCTAGGCTAAAATGCTGGGCACACCTGGGCTTCAGTCACCCACAAACTCTGCCTTTGATGAGGGTTTCCAGCTGTGGCCCTGATATGAGGAACATACATCTCCTTATTGAAATGCTCCAGGTGAGCTTTTGCTGCTTTCCAGGTCCTAAGACCTGTGATTCCTGAGTGACATTTTAGGAGTCCAGTGGACAACACCTGGGTGGACCGCTCACCCTATCTCTTCTATGGTCAGTCACATTTCTATGAAGATATTTGTGTTCTTAATAAGTACAAAAGAAAAGGGAACTTAACATGAAAGTCAGACTGTTGGACAAGAGGCTTATATATTTGTCAAAATTACGGGGGAAAAATGGTGCTTCTCCTCCAGTTTGTCCTGGACCACAGAAGTTAAGGGGTTTCTGTAGTTTGGGGCTATTGAATCAGAGGCTGGAGAAAAAGAATGAGAAAACATGTTAGCGCTGCAGACCCTGGACTCCAGGCTCATGGTGACCATGCTGGCTGGCACTCAGCACAGCTGGGGAGTATCTGCAGCCACACTCTTGGATCCTGGGACACTGAAAACATGTGGTCACTCTGATGCTGCAGAGAAAGCTTTCACACTGAGCCCACAGGGAGAGGGGAGCTGCAGGGAGACTACTGGTGACTCACAGGAAGAGGATACAGGCAGAGGGAGCGGCATGGAAGAACAGAGACAGACTCTTTCCAGAAAGGAGCATACAGTTCCTCAGGTGTGGGGTGACAGAACAAAGATGTGACCGAGGGTCAGCTCACGAAAGGCCTTGTAAACCAAAGCAGTTTCAGCTCATCCTGAGGACACTGGAGAGCCAGCAAAGGGATACTAAAAAAGCGTGTACTGTAAAATGGCTAGGGAAGAAAAGTCTGTGAAAGTGAGGGGGTGGGAGGGTTAAAGGCCTTGACCAACAGAAGCCATGGCCGTGCCTACTTGTGGGCAGAAGTCTGAGAGAAAGACCAGTGAGGCAGCTCAGGAAGTCGACACATCAGCTGACAAGCTGAAGATGCAGGCTGAAGCCTACACATCAGACAGGAAGAATCTGGTCCTGCAAGCTGCCCTCTGACCTCCACAAATGTGTCATATGCACACACACGGGGAGTGGGGAGCAAATAAACACAATCCTAGCAAAAACTGTAAGTCCAAGAGGCCCCAGGTTTCAGGCTAAGAAGGTGGCTGGAAGTGGGAGCACACTGAAGCTGAGAACCCTGGAGAACAAACCGGCGAGACAGGACAGACAATGAGCTCCATGAGGGAGACACTGGGGGGTTCGTTTGTTTTCTCTTTCTTTCTTTTTGAGACAAGGTCTGTATTTGTTGCCCTGGCTGAACTCACAGAGATCATCTGAGCGCGTTTGCCTCCAACCACTGAGATTAAAAGTGAATGCCACCACGCCTGGCATGAAGCTAAGTTTAAGGAGTCTGGACATGTCCCAGGAAGAGGTTTTCACTTAGCAACAGCTAGCCTTATGGTCCAAGTAGGGCGAATAATCTGTAGGTTTACAGTACCAGCCTCAGAAGGCAAATGGTCCTCAACCTTCCTAACACTGCGACCATTTAGTCCAGTTCCTCGTGTTGTGATGACCCCAACCATGAAGTTATTTTTATTGATACTTCATAACTCTAAGTTTACTAAGGTTATGAAGCACAGTGTAAAATATCTGATCTACAAGAAATCTGATACACGACCACTGTGGAAGGGTTGTCTGGGCCCCTAAAGGGTCACAACCCATAGGTTGAGAGCTGCTGAGAGCCCAACAGTGTGGAAAGAGCAAAGGAGAGAATCAAATTCCAACAACAGGGGAGGCAGAGGTAAAAGGTCAACAGCAAGTGCCTCAGCTAGTGATGGGTTCCTGGGAGTCCCTGGGAACAGGCTGCCATGTCTAAGATTCATGGGTCACATATAAGTTAGAGATCAAATTGGGCTATGCTAACAGAATCCAAATATTCCTGGTTAATAACAGGTAAGAAGTTTATTTCTCTTCCAGGAAGGGGACCCAGCATGGAGCCCCCAGCATGCTTGTCCCTGCCATACCTACCTATTTCTGTACCATCCCATGCAGAATAATCCAAGATGATCGACTTACATTCCAGGCAAGGCAAAGGTCTAGATGTACGTCTCCCTTCAAAGGTACGGCC
Organism: Mastomys natalensis; assembly: GCA_021653895.1. Classification (NCBI taxonomy): domain Eukaryota; kingdom Metazoa; phylum Chordata; class Mammalia; order Rodentia; family Muridae; genus Mastomys; species Mastomys natalensis. The sequence goes on along the minus strand of JAJTUV010002809.1, from coordinate 87,055 downwards.
CTAAGACAACACATCACTTTCATTCTCTTTCTATCAGCCCAAACTTTGTCATATGACCTAGTACAGAGCGACCTCTAAGACCAGAAAGCCTGAACTCAGGGGCAATCTTGGGGCAAAGGGGCTGAAATGGATATCCTGTTCCAACCCTCACATCCTCTACCTCCAACTGACTTCTTCTCCCTTGTCCTAGGCACTGTTCACTGTATGCACCCATATGTACATATTCATACCCCACAACCAGAGTGTCTGCTCACCTGGTGACTTTACATCAGTGTAAATCATTGCTCCAGAAACATGACTGTGTAGAATGGAAGGCCCCTCCCTCTATGGCTGCCACAGACCTTGGGGTTATAGAGAGACACAGAGGGGTATGTATGCTTACTTATATGACAGCGCTGGCCCAAACACACACACACATACACACACACACACACACACACACACACACACACACACACACACACTCCACAGAGTAGACCCCACTGATACTAGGCAAACATAAACAGAGATCACAATAGTGAAACGTGAGGCAAAATGATCTTCAGTTTGTCAGAAGCCTAGCAGCTTGTTCCATGGGCTGGGGCATGCATGCTTGCCTCAGTCAGGCCTATGAGAGGCAGGCTCATGACTGATGTGGAAAGTTGCTTGGAACAAGGGTACCAGAGTAGACACACCAAAGATGTCATCTCTAGCACCAGATCTACATGCAGGCTCCAAATTTCCATGGCCACCAGCTACATACCCAGGTCCTCCCCTCAAAACTTACACTTTGGCATAAACAAGAAGGTGTAGCCTGCAGCCCATGTGGACAAAGCTGGTGGACAGGTTGTGTACTGGAGCCCAGACTTCTGGGTAAAATCTACCTTCAACCTGGTATCAGCTTGACCTTCAGAGAGTAGAAGCTGTTTTCATTCACATTGACCCAGATGACAGTCCCACTACCAAACTCCTTAAGTTCTCTAAGATCTGGGTTTCTCTGGGTAGTCCTGGCTGTCCTGGAATTCACTGCAGATCAGGTCTTGAACTCAGAGATCCACTTGCCTTCCCAGTTCTGGGAATAAAGGCATGTGCCACCCCTGCCTCATTGTTTTAACATCTTGAAATGAGAAAACAAACCTATCCAACAGTTTCTGTGAGGGCCTCCTAAAATGAAGTTTATAAAGTGCCAAACAATGTGCAGCACAGACATTCAGTGAGGACTAGCTCCTTTCTTTCCTTCCCTCAGGGATTCACAATCTTTTCCTGTGCCAAACCTGATCATCCAGAACTAGTCAACTCACCCACACACCCATCCATCCACCTACCCATCCGTCCATCCACCCATCCACAGATCTGTCCATTCACTGGTAACATTCATTCATCTACCCATCCATTTCTCCAACCACATTATATCACATCCTATGTGTGCATGCGTGTGTGTGCTTGTATGTGTGTGTGTGTGTGTGTGTGTGTGTGTGTGTGTGTGTGTGGTACACAGGTGGGAGGCCAGAGGACCCCTTAGAAATCAGCCCTTGCTTTCCACCTTGTTTGAGAAAGAGTCTTTTTGCTGTTTTCCATTTCATATGCTACACAAATTTACAGGAATTCTCCTGCCTCCACCTCTCATCTCCCACAGGAGCTCTGGGATCCTAGATATTCTTGCTATGCTTCTGGCTTTTATGGGGGTTCTGAGAACTCAAACTCAGATTCTCACATTTGCACAGCAAGGGCCTTTACCCACTGAGCCATCCCCAACCACCTGCAACAATTGAGAACCTATTATTCACACCATTGCAACTTGTTCATCAAGGTAGACAGGAAAATACAATCTAGAGGCAACAGCTAAATATCCAACCTGGATATAAACAATGTGGCTGGACGTGAATGTGTCCTTAGAGATCCAGAGGCTGCTTAGAGGGTGACTAAATACTCCCAGGTCTCTGTTCATGTTCTACAACATGACAAGTGTTAGAGTCTCATCTTAACTGATACCAATTTCTCTCTCCCTGATGAAAACATTAGAACGCTTTCCCCTTTATACAAGATGCCTCACATTCTAATCATCTTAACCTAAGCAACAGCTCCGCCTTTCCTTTCATTTCTCCATCGCCAGTGCTTTGTCACTCCTCTGAGAGCAATGTACAGAGCCCAGACTTCTTCCAAGATTTTAATTGGACCTTTCATGAGGGATCTGGAAACTCACAGAATGATCTAAATGAGGAGACCATGGATTCATTAAAGATGGTCTTCATGAGCCTGTGTTCCCAGCACACAACAGTGTGGCAGCAAGAAGCCAGGAAAGGGCTATGCAGTAGACTTACTCCCAGGAATCCTCCTCATCTCTTCAGTCAACCCGAGAAGGGTCAGGAAGCCATTACTAACTAGTTTGTAGCTGATGCAAGAGAAAAATGTCACATTTTGTTCCAAAGTGAGGAGAACCCATCAACAGGCTGCAAAGCACTGGTTAGGTGCCTGATGCACGGTGGACGAAGAGGTGCAGAAGCAGCCCAGCAGCTATGCAGCTGTTCGCGCCAGCTAAGGCCCTGACCTCAGCCCTGCAGCTGTGCACTGTGTGATCCGCCCAGGCCCTGAGCTCTCACCAGGTCTTTGCACTTAGCTGTCCCTTGAGAAATCACCTGCCTTGGCTAGTACTGGCATTTTTCTGTTTTAAGGTTTACTTATTTTTTTTTTTACTGTTTTCGGTTTTTAATTGGAGTCTTTGGCCCACTGAGAATTGATTTTTGTATAGGGTGAAAGATACACATGTAATCTCATTCTTCTGCAGGTGGGCATGCAGTTTTGCCAGCACTAGTTGTAGAATAGGCTTTTTCCAGTGTGGTTTTTCGCCTTCATTGTCAAAAACTAAGCAGGCATAGCTTCGTTGGTTTATTTCTATTCTGTCCCACTGGTCCACCTCTTTGCTTCTATGCCAGGACCAAGCTGTCTTTATCACTAGAGCTTCACAGTATAATTTGAAGTTCAGCATGATGACCCCTCAGCAAAGATAATTTTTCACCATAGTGTTGCTTTGGCTCTTCGAGACTTTTTGTGGCTTCATATGAACTCTGGAGTTTTTTCTAGATCTATGAAAAATTACTTTAGAATTTTGATAGATATTGCATTAAATCTGCAAGTTAATTTTAGTAGTATAACCATCTTCACAATATTAATTCTGTTAATTCAGGAGCAGCTTGGGAGTTCTTTCTGTCCTCTGGTATCTTTTTTGTTTGTTTATTTTTGGTTTCTTGAAACAAGATTTCTCTGTGAAGCCCTAGCTGTCCTGGACTTGCTCTGTAGATCAGGCTGGTCTGCAACTCACAGAAATCCATGTGCCTCAACCTCCAAACTGCTGGGATTAAAGGCGTGCACCACCACACCTGATTAACCTGGTTTCCTTTTTCAATGTCTTGAAATTTTCCTTGTAGAAGCTTTCTCTCCTTCAGTTAATCATATCCCAAGTACTTAATTTGGGTTTGGGGAGCTATTTTGAACGGGATATTTTCCTGACTTCTTTCTCTATGATTGTATTGCTGGTATATATGAAGCTGCTTGTTTTACTTTCTGTTTGTTTTGATTTTGGTTTTGAGACAAGGTCTCATTCTGCATCCCTGGCTGACCTGAAACTCACTATCTAGATCAGGAGAAGCACATAAAGGAACACATAGCCCCTTCCAATGCTGCCTTCTTCACTGTCCCATAGGGAGATGTGTTCAACCCTCTTAGCACAATTGTCTAGCTTTTTTCTCTATGGTTTTCAGTAGCATGGCTATGTGGCTGTTTTCCAGGCTTAGAGATTATCTTACAGAGTAGCAGATTCACATGCTCACACCCTTCCCCCAGTCTAGCATAGTTGTTATCCTAACACGCATTGGCATTTAAATTTCTGTGGGTAAACGGCTAGACTTCACAGCAGAGATATCAGCTCATCAGAAAAACAGAGGTCATTGCTTTGAATGAGACAATGTAGTCACAGAAAGAGAAAGTCCCGGTGACTTCTCTCACGTGACAATAATATGGTTGGTTCATGGAAGTGGATGTGCTGACCGGGGGCTTGGAGGAGATGGAGGAAAGGGCTGAGGAGAGGCTGACAGTGTGAGTTAGGAGCACACTGTACTCCTGAACAGCACAGGGACTAAACATAGCAAGTATGGACTGTGTATCTCAAAAGCAATTGTACCTCAAAAGGCTACATGAAATGATTTTGAGTACTTTTGCCATAGAAAAATAAGTGCTTGAAATGTAGTTCAATGGTAAATGTTTCCTTAGCATGTGTCAGTCCCTGGGTCTGATGCCCAGAAAAATGTTTGTGGGCATTTATGTTTAATTTCATTTAAATATAAACATACATATACATGTATGGAAAGATTACCTTTGCATTAACATGATTTTTACAATTTATTACTATTTAGTAACATTACTCTTTACTCTTACTGTTTTCAGGCCCATGCAGCTCAGCCAGAGTAATAAGGAGAAGCCCAGGGCTACTCCCCTAGGCTGGTAAAAGCATTTTTAGCTTGTGAAAGATCATACAGGGCTTCCAAGATTCCCTAAGATTTGAGGCACTCATCTCCCCTCAGCTCCATTATATTCTCTAACTGCTAGCATTGTATTCTCACTATCAATGTTCACAGTTCTGGCTTTGAGGTTTTAAAAGCCCACGCCATTCCCAGTTAGCTCTCTGCCTCTTGCATGAAGATTGTGATGTGAGCTCTTAGCTACTGCCCCAGTGCCATGTCTGTCTGCTGTCACACTCCCAGACTGTCATGGATTCTGACCCTCTGGGACCAAGAGCCCCGAATTAAAGATTGTCATGTATAAGTTGCCTAGCGTGATGTGTTGTCATATCTATGGAAAAGTAACTAAGACTGGAGTTAGTACCAGGAAGTGGGCTATTGCTGTGATAGAACACACACACACAAACACTTTTTGGTTTTTTGAGACAGAGTTTTTCTATGTAACCCTGACTTCCTGGAACTCACTCTGCAGACCAGGTGCCTTGAACTTACAGAGATCCTGCCTCAGCCGGGCGGTGGTGGCGCATGCCTTTAGTCCCAGCACTTGGGAGGCAGAGGCAGGCGGATCTCTGAGTTCAAGGACAGCCTGGTCTACAGAGTAAGTTCCAGGACAGGCAGGACTACACAGAGAAACCCTGTCTCAGAAAAAAAAAAAAGAAAAAGAATGACTTTGGGACCTTGGACCAGGAAAGCCATTGAGTGCTGTAAGTGGAGTTTCACACGCCATCCTAATAGGAGCTTGGGTGTTGAGACTAGAGTGGACTATGGAGGCCTGGATCCAGAGGTTTCAGAGGGCAAGTGTCTGGGCTAGAGGCCATTCCTATAATATTTTGGCAAAGAATGTGGCTGGTTTTTGACCTTGTCCTAAGAATCTTCCTGAAGCTAACTTGAAGTTTTGGACTAATTTCGTTGGCAGAGGAGATTTCAGGACAGCCTAATATTGACTTTGTCACTTGCTTAGTTGTGACCACTGCTATGCAGTCCTACAATGAAAAAGTGGGTGGGACAAAGAGATAAACATATGTACAATTGGAAGAGAATGTTGTAGCCAAGGGTTGTGCTGAAATAGACAAAGGGCCTGCAGTGGAATAGAGTGAGGGGAGTGGAGCCCTCATGGAAGACCCCACACAGCTAAGCATCAAACTTGTAAAAGAAATTACCTAAAGAATTAACAGGAACCTTTAATCCCAGCACTTGGGAGGAGAGGCAGGCGGATTTCTGAGTTCGAGGCCAGCCTGGTCTACAGAGTGAGTTCCAGGATAGCCAGGGCTACACAGAGAAACCCTGTCTCGAAAAACCAAAAAAAAAAAAAAAAAAGAATTAACAGGAAGTTTATGCAGATGTAACTCAGGGAGGAGTCAGGCTCCATCCCCAGCAGGCTGCCAAACATGGCAGTCATAAAGGGGGCTGGAGAGATGGCTCAGCAGTTAAGAGCACTGACTGTTCTTTTGGAGGTTATGAGTTCAAATCCCAGCAACCACATGGTGGCTCACAACCATCCATAATAAGATCTGATGCCCTTTTATGGGATGTCTGAAGACAGCTATAGTGTACTTACATATACTAAAATACCTTTGGGCCAGAGCCAGGCCGGAGTTAGCGAGAGGGAAAAGGGAAGAGGAAAAAAATAAATAAAACAAATAAAGTTATAAAGGATACACAAGTAAAGGGGGTTATAGGATCTTCCTCTATGGCTAAGGGGAGCCGCTGATGCCAGTGAGAGGCCATTTCATGATTCTATGAATGTCAAGGATTGTGTTGGGCACTCCAGGATGTTGCAGTGTAAGATTCTAGTGAGCAGAGCCTTAGTTTACCGGAGACCCCCTGAGAGAACCACAACAATGTGAAAGATCGCTGCAAAATGCAAGAGAAATTTTTATGTTCTAGCATGCTGGGCCACCCTGCACCCCAAAAGGAGAGGCAACCCCGCGCTGCTTGGTCAATGAGGTTTTATACAGTCTTTACGGCAGCAGCCATTAGGCACAATGTGATTGGCAGAACAATGTGACTTTTTAAACTGATTGGTCTTTAGGGAATGAGGCGTCAGGGACCTCCCTTGTCTGTAGGTGGCAAGGGTTGGTCCGGTCTGGGAATGTGTCTGGGAATGTGTCTACCTGCTCTGGGCCTTCCTCACCAGCAGGTGGGTTCTCTGCCCTGTGGCCTGAGGAATGTTAATTAGCCTCTTCCATTGGTTGGGGGTGGAACAAGTGTTCCAAAGTTCCTCTTCAGGAGGTGCTAGAGCCATGGGATGTCATCCAGCGAGTGGTAGGTGTGGAGAGCGGAACCAACCCAAGACAGAAGTGTGCTGTAATCAGCAAAGCTGGAAGGGCAGAGCCATCTAAGCCCTTTGACATCAGCTATGGAACTACTGGATTTGGAGTTTACACTGCTAGGTTGGTCCAGTATTTCTTCACCAAGTCCTAATTCTTCCCTTTTGAAATGGTAGTGTACATTCTGTGCCATTGTATGTTGCAAGTATTTAATTTGCTCTTTTGATTTTTCAGAGGGTCTCAGGAGGTGTCTCTGGAGAGACTCTAGACTTTTTAAACTGTGTTGAGACTGGAAGACAGGGAAGTTTTGAAGTTGAACTAAACGTATATAGCAGCAAGCCTATGGGGACCAGGGAGAGAATGTGGTCATATGAATGAGAATGGCCCACAGGCTTCTATATTTAAATACTTGGAACTGTTTGGGAAGAATCAGGAAGTGAGGTTTCAAAGGCTCACACCATTTACAACTACCTCTTCCTCATGTTTGTGAATCAAGATGTGAGCTGAGTGTGGTGATGCACACCTTTAATCCCAGCACTCAGGAGGCAGAGGCAGGTAGATCTCTGTGAGTTTGAGGTCAGTCTGGTCTACAGAGATTTCCAGAACAATGAGAACTGCATAGTAAAACTCTGTTTCAAAAAAAAACAAAAGCTATGTGCTCCAGCACATGGCTGCCTTCTCCTTGCCGTGCTTCCTGTGGCGAAGTCTTGGACTCTAACCTTCTGGAACTGTAAGCTCCCAAATCGAACATTTTCTTTTCTAAGTTGCCTTAGTCATGGTGTTTGTCATGGCAAGAGTAACTAAGACAGTTGCTTACGGAGTCTTTGGAAGAGCCTCCCCAAGCCCCAAACAGCTAAACCAGTTCTCAGACTCCCATGAAGTCTGAGATAAATTATTTCATGAAGTAAATACTAAGACTGATTTTAGCAAATTATGAATCCATGTTTTGACATTAAGGAGAGTCATTTTCTTGATTGATACAACTGAGCTAGCCAGTGTTCTACAATAAAACATCACAGTATGCTTGATAATAAACATTAAAACCTAAGCCTAATCATTACGTGAAAAATGGAGGCTCTGCATATTGCTCACTTATAAAGTTCCTGCCTAGCACACACAAAAAGTTTAACCCCCAGCACCACATAATCGGGGCCTGGTGGGATAACCCTATAATCCCAGCACTTGAAAGGTGAGGCAGAATTAAAGGTTCAAGGTCACCCTCAGCTACACAGCAAGTTTAGTAGTGTGGGCTACACGAAGCCCTTGGTTGATAGACGTCTGCGCATGGCTTAGAACAGACCAGACGGTTCAAAGTGGGGTTTATTCAGGAGATAGGGCAAAGATGGGGAGAAAGGGAAGAAGATGGAAGAAGAGAGGAAGAGAGCGAGGTCAGGGGGTTCTGCCTGTTTTATATGGGCAGTGATGTAGCCTCTCCAGGTAAAGGTGAGGTAGCCAGGTGGATTCTGGGAATGTATGGTGGTTGCCTTGGCAACGATTAGGGGTTGCCTAGATGTGATGTCACTGGGTTCGGAGCCTGATACCAACATGGGTAAAAAAAAAAAAAAAAGAAAAGAAAAGAAAAGCATCTTAGTGGGGTATTTTAATCCTGAAGGTCACTAATTGAATTGATACGTTAAATTGCTTTAGCTTTAATTGTTCTCCACTTTGCTATAACTATCTCCATCCAGGATAACCTGTGCAGTTTACTAGGGCTGCAGTGGCTAGCAGATTCTAAACAGTCTGCTGTGGGTAATTCTCTAAAATAAGAACTATTTATAGAATTCCTTTCTTCTAAATTTAACCATTTAAGGGAATTTCTAATTTGTTTTCCTCATCGAGGTGAACAAGGACTACAACATAGTCTCCTAGTCACCAGGTCTAGATTATGAGTGAGGCTGGATCGGGAAAGGCATGGGATTCCCACCTACCATCCTAGGATTAGGGAAACTGAAGCAAGAGGGTCTCAAGATAGGAGGCCAGCCTGGGCTTGAGACCCTCTCTCAAGAAAATAAGAACAGGCCACACAAAACTACCTGACAGCTTTTCTTTTCTTTTTTTTTACCCATGTTGGTATCAGGCTCCGAATCCAGTGACATCACATCTAGGCAACCCCTAATCGTTGCCAAGGCAACCACCATACATCATACGGCTCTTGCTCTACTGGCTTCCCAATATGGCTGCTTACGTGCCCGGGACACTTCAGAAAGGAAACCACACCCTAGAGTAAAATTGTGCTGACTGGAATTTGAGTATATTCTGAACGTTGCCGGATACCAGGGGGAGGGAGGAAAACACTATGGCCTGTGTATGGCAAGACTGTTTCCCTCCTGGGAGAAAAGGAAGAAGGAATCACTACAGTGGCATGCTGTGTACAAGAAGTTACCACCCCTCAGGGCTGGACCAGGTGTGCACAATCAAAGAGAGGCTATGCAAGGGTTTTGTTTGTTTTTAGTCTTTTGAGTGGGTGTAGCTCTGGGTGGCCTCAAATTGCCTATGTAAATTCAGGCTGGCCTCAAAGTCAGGATCCTTCCCAGTGCTCGGATCACAGGTGGGCAGCAGCAAAAGTGTAAATTCTAAAGCAGAGCAATAAAAGCTCTGTCAAAAAAGAAAAAAAAAAGGCGGTGTGGGCACAGAGAGGGGACATGTGGCAGCAGCTATTCTTTCACACTGGGCTGCACCTCCAGCTTCACACTAACAATCTGCCATTCTGGACATTTGCATCCTCCTGCCTGACCACACCCTCCCTCCTTAACCCAAACATACAAAAATCTGTGGAAAAGTCTCTTTCCTCGTTTGTTCTTCTCCACAAGCTAATTAACAATGTTTATTTCAGACCAGGGACTGGCTTTTCCTGACTATTCTGCACACCATTTTAATCAACAGAATGTAACTAACAAGCTTAAAGAGCCATTCAAATACTGAATCAGCAGCTCATACCATATGCTGAGGGTAAAAACACACTTCCCCAAAAAAGCTAAATGCAGAAAGACCAAGGATAGAAGATGTATTTAATACTCAAGAAGTCTCACAGGATGTGCTTGGTATGTGGAACATTGAGACTTTGAGGGGAACAAGTTATTCTTTAAATATACCTACCCTAGTCACCGGCCAGCTAAGCCAACTTAATATATCTAAACACACACACACCACACTCATACAAACACAGACACAGGCACACACCTTTTTCCACTGTTTGATTATAACCTTTAAACCCCATCAACAAAATTTTTTAGGAAAAATACAACCAATTACAAAATTGCATCTTAGATACATTGTAGAGGGGGTGGCAGGTGTTTCTTTATATCCCTGGCTGTCCTGGAACTCGCTTTGTAGATCTGCTTGCCTCTGCTTCCTCCCAAGTGCTAGGATTAAAGGCGTGTGCCACCACTGCAATGCTTTAGATAGATTTTTTTACTGTTAAAAGTGTACAACCATTTTACATTTCTAACAGATTTCATGTTAACACTGGGTTGAGTTTGTAATCTGTTACTAACATACTCGTTTTATTCTGGTAATACTGGGTAATATTTCAACTGTGAACAAAATCAACCCCACAAAATTAGAGCTAAAAAAAATCTGTATGAACTGTCTTTTTAAATGACTTATCACTTTTTAATTATGTGTTTGTATGTTATTTATGTGGGAGTATGCATACATCTGGGTGCGGTACTCTTGGAAGCCAGAGGCCAGAGTTCTAGGACCACTGGAACTGGAATTACAGGCTGTATTGACCACCCATGCAGGTGCGAGGAACTGAACTTAGGTCCTCTGGAAGTACAGCAAGTGCTCTTGACCACTGAGCCATCTCTCCAGCCCAACTCTGACAGACCTGAAACTAGGTTGCTTTAGCTTTCAAAAGGAAGGGCCTGCCTGGCCTGATGCATATGCAGTGTCACGGGCAGCTTTGCTTATACAGTGAAGGCCTAAAATCAGCAATAGGCCTAAGTCAGCCTGCTAACACAAAGTCTTGGTCTCTATGGAAAAACACTGAAACAGATAGCTCTAAGATATTGTAAACAGGCAGCTTTGGTGGAAATTTACCAGCCTGGATAGTCGTAGACATTGTAGATAGGTAGCCTTGGTGGATAGTACCAACTTAGATAAGGACAAGTGAATCATAGAGAGTCATAGTGACCTGTCCCCAGAACCTTCACCCAGCCGGAAGATATCTGAAAGATATCTGTACTCCCCCTGAACAACTATGCTCCTGTGTCATCCCCTTCCATGATCCTGCTTTTTTGTGTCTATAACCCTTGTGTGAAAAAGTAAAAATGACAATTTGATCAGACTATAGACAAATCGTAGTTCTTTGCGTTTGCCTGTTCCCCCCATTCTCTCTTTCAGATGACTTCCCTGGACCCTGTTTACTGGATGGGGCAATGCAGAAGGTACAACTCCAGTGCCCATGATCCTAATCATCTTTCAAAAGTGTCTTAGAACTAAACCCCAAGCTTCCTTAGAGGATGGAAGTAGCCTTGCTTTTAGAGCTTCCAAAATGGCATGTTGTCTTGGATTCAGTCTCTTGTAGCCCTAACAACTAAATTCACCATAGCTGATTTCCATTTTCAACATGCTTCTGTACAGCAATCTAAAAACACCCTTTCACAGCCATCCAAGGGATGAAAATATTTCAGCTCACTTTAAAAATTGCTTTTGAATTATATAAAGATCCCTGGCTGAGCCAGGAGTGGTGGTAAATGCTTTTAATCCCAGCATTCAAGAGGCAGAAGCAGATGGATCTCTATGAGTTCAAGGCCAGTCAAGGTTACACAGCGAGTCTCAAGAAATAAATGAGTAAGCAAATAATCCCCCTGCAGCTGGTGATGGTACGGGGGTGAAAGTTGAGGCAGGAGGATCTACAGTTCCAGACCAGCCTGGCCTGTCATACATCCTATCTCAAAATACACAGATTTTATTCAAGTTGGCCTTCTCCGCAAGTCTTTGGCACTCCTAAAAAGTCTGCCCTACTAGGGTGACTATCTTGGCTTAGTTACTGCTTTTTCAATTGCACCCTGCTGTGAGCACAGTTCTACACTCCACTTAAATTCCACACTGGTCTGGAGAGATAGTTCAGTACCTAAATTAATTTGCTGCTCTTCCAGAGAACTGGTTGATTTCCAGCACCCACATAGTGACTCCTAGCTGTGTGTAACTCCAGAGTCCTAGGGGATCCTAGGAGGTCCTTCTCTGGGACTCCACAGGTACCAGGTATGTGGTAACATATTCATGCAGATGAAACACTACTCATAAAACAAAATCTAAATTCCATGTAGGTGGGAGAAAGCCCTCATTATCTGTTTCTTTTGCTTCCTGTTTGAAGGTCTGTTGCTGTTACCTAGAGCTGTAGTTCACTTCAGTCTTTCAGCTATCATGGACATTCTAATGTGCCTCTGGGATAAGAGAATGTTCTAGAATGTCAGAGCTTTACTAAGCTTATACCCACCAGCAATGCTCCCTCATATCCCGACCAACAGTGGGCACTGCTACTTGTAACTGTGGTCAGCTCTGGAGGAAGGTTGGGTAGGCAGTAGCTTGGCATGGGTTTTTGTGTCTGGTAACTAAAAAATTGAGGCAGTCTGACTTTGTATATCCCTGACTGCCCAGAACTCACTACGTTCGGAGATCTGCTTACCTCTGGCCCTCAGGTGCTGAGGTAAAAGGTGTTTGTGCGTTTACAGCTATCCACTCTTAGGCGAAGTGATCTTTACTGATACAGTTCACATACAATGATCATCCGTATCACAACTCAACGGTTTTGGTGTGCTCACAGGTGTGTATGCTCAGCACTAAGCTTTCATCTCACAAACACTGAACCCAAGAGCGGCCACTCCCCGAAGCCCCAACCACAGCTTCTCTACTTGATCTCTGGCGGAGACTCACCACACAGACTACCACATGTGAACTCCTGGGATTGGTGTCTTTCCTTCAGCACGTTTTCAAGACTCACCCAATCTCTCTCATGTTACTTGGTTTCTTAACACGAATAGACTATATCATACATCCAACCACACTTTAACACACTTGCATCCAGTTAGGATGCTGGGGCTACAATGAAACATGAAACCTTTGCTGTTTGTGTGTCCATTTTGTTATGTTTTTCTCTCTCTTAGATATATATATCCAGATAGGAAGCACTGGCCTCTAATATATGCCCAGGATAGGAAGCACAGGTTTTTACTGTTTGAGGGCTGAATGTTTAAATAGCACTGGTTTGCAAGTGCCCTCTCTGCTCCCTTGCCAGTACTCACCAGACTCTAACCATCCCCTCATGGTGAGGTGGTTCCTGTAGCTCTCACTTCATTCCTTAGCTCTGGCGCTTCTCACAGGTTCATCACCCATTACTTATTTTCTTTGGAAAGATATTTATTCAGGTCTTTTGCCACAAGAGCTCATTACATAGACCAGGCTAGCCCTCATACTGGAATCAAAGGTGTGTTGCCACCCCACTAAGTTTTTTTTTTTTTAATTATGTACTATGTATGTGTGCAGATCTTCATGGGCTGTTTTGAGATTAACTTGTACAAGGTCTATAGGTAAATATTACTACAGTAAATGTATTCAAAAGTCATACTGCAAAGTAATACAAGGTACCTCAAACCTAGAAACTACATGATTTTATTTATAAAATTCACGATAGTGCTCAGAGTTGCCCATGCCCATTTAAACAGGACCCAGCTACAGACCGAAATGTTTTCAAGTATCATTAAATACTTCAGTACACGGCTTGCTGTCCCAGGTTCCGGTGTTGACCACAAAGTTAAGGGTGAGCTTATCCGTCCCAGCTTCCCCCACTGTCCTCTCACGGGGCCTTTATCCGTGAAATGATTTCATTTACAAAACTGTTATTCTCTGCGACCACCTCAGCTCTCAGTTGCTTCAGCTTCCGTGAGATGCTCTCCTCCGACATGTCAGTAAAGGGCACTTGCTTGACCTTGGACAGGAACTCCAGAATAATTTTCTCACCTTGCTGAAAAACACATGTGTCCCAAAGTCATTATAATATATTCATGTGTGTATGACCTATGTCTGTGGGTGCCCTTAGATGTCAGAGGGGTGGATCTCCTGGAGTTGGATTTACAGATGGTCAAGACCCACACAATGTGGGCGGCTGGAAACCAAACCTGGGCCTCTGTCATCTCTCCAGCATAAGCAATGAACTCTTTCTGTAATTTTCAACTAAACATGCTACTAAATGTTTAACAAATATTTTTATCATAAATGGTCAAGCATTCAGAGAATCCCAAAGTCCTTGGTTGCTATGAATTTCTCCAGAGCAAGCTATTAATAAGACATTTGCACTGTAATTTCAGATGAGAAGGAATTGAATAGCTCTTAAGTCCCTCTGCTTTACCTCACATGGAATTTAATCTCAGGAAAAAAGAACTTAAGGTTTACAAGGCATATTTTTGGGCATAAACACTGAAATTCTCTTACATGCACATGGATGCACAACTGCACCAAAAAAACACGGTTATTACTTTTTGGGCAAATTTCTTAACTCACATTCTTCATCTACAAAATGAGGGTATTAATATTACCAACTGCAAACATTTATTGTAAGAATTCAAAGAATTTAGAGCATGTCTGAAGCCAAGAGTCAGTACTATGTAATTTATTACAGCATGTGAAGAACTAAATGGTCCATTTTCACACAAGAGAACCACCTGCTATCGTATAGGCAACTGGCAAGTACAAATGGGTAAGAAGTAGATATCCAACTAGTAAAAACAAATACTTCTCCATTTAAAATCACATGTAAAGAGTTGGCAAGATAACTCAGCCTGTAGAGGCAAGCCTGGCTACCTGAATTTGATCTGAGACCTACATGGTAGGTAGCAACAGACCCCTAAAAACTACCCTCTGACTTCTGCATGTGCTGTTAAGGCAAGCAAACACAGAAACCAATGACACACAAACCCTCTCTTCCCTCTCACGCCCTCAGCCAGGGAAAGTCAAGCTCCAGCACTGCCAAGATAAAAATGTACTTTCTAAAAAAACAATAGACCAAAAGCCTATAGTAATGGCAGTGAGAACCCGTTGTCTCCTTCAGCTAACTTTTCAAAACATGTCTTGTTGTAATAAAAGTACACAATTTCAGTTTTCATGGAAACCAGGAATCACATAACATAGCCCTGCCTGATCCCAATCACCAGGATCTGTGGGTATAACACCATTCCACGCTCAGGATGGCAGCTTCTATACCTAAAATTATGAGCAAGTTATGATATTGTTTTCCTTTTCTTATCACAACCATCTATCCTTACAGGAACAAAAAAGCCTACGGCGTAAAAGCTACAAATATGCCATTATCTGTCACCATGTATGTCACTGTAAGGTCTGCCACCATGTATGTCACTGTAAGGTCTGCCACCATGCATGTCACTGTAAGGTCTGTCACCATGCATGCCACTGTAAGGTCTGCCACCATGTATGCCACTGTAAGGTCTGCCACCATGTATGCCACTGTAAGGTCTGCCACCATGCATGTCACTGTAAGGTCTGCCACCATGTATGCCACTGTAAGGTCTGCCATCATGCATGTCACTGTAAGGTCTGCCACCATGTATGCCACTGTAAGGTCTGTCACCATGCATGTCACTGTAAGGTCTGCCACCATGTATGCCACTGTAAGGTCTGCCACCATGTATGCCACTGTAAGATCTGCCACCATGTATGTCACTGTAAGGTCTGCCACCATGCATGTCACTGTAAAGTCTGTCATGATGTATGTCACTGTAAGCTGGCAGAATCAGACAGCAGTGAAGTTCTTTTGTCACTGAGCCAGCCTGTGGTTGTTAAAAAGAAACAAGTCAGACATATGCTGCAGCTTTGTGTGAACATCTAAATCTGACCCCTTAACTACAGAGAAGGCTCAACAGCAGATCCCGCTCTAGTAATAAACACTGGCCACAATCCTCAAAGTCTAAGACACACATTGCTCTTACTGCTCACACACATTCTAAACAGCATGGAACAGGAATCGTGTTTGCTGCCACTGTTACACTTATCAATTGACATCTACAGCTTCAAGAATTAAATCTAGATTAATACTTGTTTACATTATTCATTCTTTACTCCTACTACCAAATCTAGAACTCTCAATGGTTTCCCAGGAGGGCAGTGTGCTTGTGACAGAAGCTAGAACCGCAGATTCCTGCATGCCAGGACTATATTCCAGCTCCAACCTTCCTTCATAGAAAGGATGGTACAGAGAGGGGTAGTGGTGGCTGAAGGGCAGGTTTGTGTAGTTCCCATGTTTAATCCCAGCATTCTGGAGGCAAAGGCAGGCAGATTTCTGCAAGATCAGGGTCATCTAGGTCTAACTCTAACCCTAGGATTAGAGTTGTAGATCAACCAGAGCTATATGGTGAGGCCTTACCTCCAACACAACAACATTGTTGGATTTTTTTCGTTATGCTAAGAAATATGCGCCAGTAAGAATGACCAAAAAGTAAATACTGGAATCCTACAGGGAAAGCACAACTCATCTTGGTTATGTGACACGAAATGACCCAGAGACTCGGCACCTCAAGCACCCCTGACCGACCTCTCTTTCCAGGCAGCGCCTCTTTGCAGCTGGCTCGGCTTCATTGCATCCCAGTGAGGTTCCAATGTTCTGAAACTCCTCAAGCTCCAGAGCTTTCTGCTTGGCACACTCTATCACATGTCTAGGGAAATTAGCGAGCTCAGCCACATGAATTCCAAAACTCTGATCACAGACACCTAAAGAAATAGGGGTGGAGTGGGAGGAGGAAAGAAACAGCATTTATGTGAATGGAATATCCTGTTTATTGTCTCATTAGAAAATATAATTTTATATTTCAAGTACATTAGCCAAACAGTTCAGAGCACCTCGATAAATCTCTTAACCAATCACCAACAATGTGACTGCACCCTCGCTCTGCCTGCCTTACTGCAAACCAGCAGTGGTGATCGTACCAACTTGAGTAACTAATGAGATCAGGGTACAGCTGCACATGCACAAGTGGCGCTAAGTGGGGCTGCTGCACCTCAGTTATGCACCAAATGTTTAAAGAAAACTAGTTCACTTGTTCACTCCACACATTCTACCTAGAGCTGGACAGTGCTCAATTTGGAGCAAACAAAAGTAAGTGACAGTCAGGTAGGTGCCAACACGCCCACACCGGGCGGTGAACTTGCTCTATTTCTATCCACGCCACACTCATCTAGCCTGTAAGTATTTAGAAACCACTTCTGTATACACAACACAAAAATAACTTAAAAGCAGAACCAGATTCATGCTGAATGCCAGCCCTCTCTAACAAATATCAGTAATGCAAACATAGTAGCTCAAAATAATTCTCAGACAGGCAGTGGTGGCGCACGCCTTTAGTCCCAGCACTTGGGAGGCAGAGGCAGGCGGATTTCTGAGTTCGAGGCCAGCCTGGTCTACAGAGTGAGTTCCAGGACAGCCAGGGCTACACAGAGAAACCCTGTCTCGAAAAACAAAAAACAAAAAACAAACAAAAAAAAAGAAAAACAAACAAAAAAACAAATAAAAAACCCACTAAAGCAAAAATAACAAAGAAGAAAACACCAAGACTAACTATGTGGGCAATAATAAAGAACAAAAACATTTTCATGAGAAATCAAGATAGACATGTGAAAACCCCTATTCTGAAATAATCACCCATGATGCAGAAATCTCCCTATGGAGGTTAGCACCACTGATTCAGTAATATGAATGGGCACTAGACCCACAGCCACCAGCCTTTCTGAAAGGATGCCACATCTGCAGATAACTCCAGGCTCACCAGGTCTAAAGGCCACAAAAAGCCAAAAAAATAACTGACTCAGGTTAAAACTGTAGAGCCCTTCCAGGACATGGGTTCAGTTCTCAGGACTCAGGCCGGGTGGGTCACAACCCTCTCTAACTCGAGCTTGAGGAGAGTCAATACCCTCTTCTAGACTGTCATGTACACCGACCTTCACAAAAGGCATAATACACTAATAAAAAATAAAATAGATCCTTTAAAAAATTTATGTCAATGTAATCCCCTCATATTTTAAAAACAAAACAACCTACAGTTAGATAGCTCTAATAAATCAACCTCCCTCTCTCCCCCTTGATCATTTTGATAAAGATAATGTATATTGCTCATCTCTAGACTAGAGGTAAATATGTTCTTAAAAACGATTAATCACATCGGAGAATAAAGAATGCACCGATGCTTCTTCAGAGCCCTTGTCCCACACTGAGCTGAGAAGCCCACCTTTTCTCACTTGGTAAAGCATAGTTAGGGTCTCTTCAGTAGTTAGCGCTGTGACATGTAGATTATTAACAGTTGGTATTTGACTGGCCAAAGCAGTAAGTTCATGAAAATGAGTGGCAAACATGCAAAAGGCACCGATCTTCGTCGCAATGTAATCTGATATAGCCCATGCTAACCCAAATCCATCGTAGGTAGAAGTTCCTCTTCCCAGCTCATCAATGATTATTAAGGAATCTTTGGTTGCTGACCTGAAATGCATAATCACAAGATAGGAAATGTAGTCCAGGGATCACCATGGCAGAGAAGACAGAAATAGTAGATATCTCCAGCACAGTGTTATTTGTCACATTAGTGTGTTTGGTAGCTTTTCATGAGGGAGTTCTTTCTCTCTCTCTCTCTCTCTCTCTCTCTCTCTCTCTCTCTCTCCTCTCTCTCTCTCTCTCTGAGATAGTGTACTAGCTGGTTTTGTGTCAACTTGACACAAGTTGGAGTTATCACAGAGAAAGGAGCCTCCCTAGAGGAAATGCCTCCATGAGATCTAGCTGTAAGCCATTTCCTCAAGTAGTGATCAAGGGTGGGAGGACCCATTGTGGGTGGTGCTATCCCTGGGCTGATAGTCCTGGGTTCTGTAAGAAAGCAAGCTGAGCAAGCCAGGGGAAGCAAGCCAGTAAGAAACATCCCTCCATGGCCTCTGCATCAGCTCCTGCTTCCTGACCTGCTTGAGTTCCAATCCTGACTTGCTTTGGTGATGAACAGCAATGTGGAAATGTAAGCTGAATAAACCCTTTCCTCCCCAACTTGCTTTTTTGGTCATGGTGTTTGTGCAGGAATAGAAAACCTGACTAACAGATAGGGTCTATCTTTGTGATCCTAGCTATCCTTGAGTTCATTCCACAGACCAGGCTGGCCTCGAATCCACCTGCCTCTGTTTCCCAAGTGCTGAGATTAAAGGCAAGCAACCATCACAACCCGCTTTCAATCACCCTTTTAAGATAATATAAAGTACATACAGCTCACAGGCAAACACACACTAAATTAAGAATGCCTATGGCATATTACGTTATTTCTTTTTTTTGTTTTTCGAGTCAGGGTTTCTCTGTGTAGCCTTGGCTGTCCTGGAACTCACTCTGTAGACCAGGCTGGCCTCGAACTCAGAAATCCGCCTGCCTCTGCCTCCCAAGTGCTGGGATTAAAGGCGTGCGCCACCACCGCCCGGCCACATTATTTCATACAAAATGGGGCCACATGTCTCCACTTTCAGGGGACACAATACCTGAGGATAGAAGCAGTCTCCAGCATTTCAGCCATGAATGTGGAGACCCCTTTCAGTTGACTGTCACCAGCCCCAACTCGAGCCAAAATGCAATCCACAATGGACACTTCTGCTGACTCACACGGCACAAAACACCCAATTTGGGCCATGAGTACAATCACCCCAGTCTGACGAATGTATGTTGATTTACCTCCCATATTGGGACCTATAAATGAATTACATGCAAAGTCAGTGATTTCTTTCACTAACAATTAAGTCACTAATAGTCTAAAACTGCAACTGACAATTACTTAAGTCACAGTGATATGCAAATAAGACGCCCACCCACAAGCCATCAAAAAACATGCATGAACAGTCACTGCCCACACAGTCCCAAATGCAACTTTCTTACCATTTTGTCAGACAAACCCACACAGAGTCCTCTAACAGGAGAGTAGGACCATAAAACACACAGCTAAGCTGGAGCTTCACTGTGGGCTACTATGTACATACACTCCCTGGCTCACAGGTACCTACAGGCTAATTTAACGATGTCCAGTACACCCGACTGACTACTCAATAATAGTATTCATTAATAAATGGGCTAGTTATAACGTAACCAGTCTGGGTAAACTCCTTAAATCACTTAAACTCCATGCTACATAAGCCTTCTTTTGGCAAATGTACAATTTACTTGTCTGGGTTGGGTTAAATAATTTCAATGCCCACTTAGGGAAATAACAGGATGCAATCTTAATTCCACAATGTAATTCC
The DNA here is from genome assembly GCA_021653895.1 of Mastomys natalensis. NCBI lineage: Eukaryota > Metazoa > Chordata > Mammalia > Rodentia > Muridae > Mastomys > Mastomys natalensis. Next base: position 67,032 of record JAJTUV010002809.1, on the reverse strand, counting down.
CTCCTATTTTCTAGTCTCTGGTTCTAGTTACTGTCTCACAACAGCTTAGCCTCCTTTTAAACGAGTATGAACACATGCCTGTCTTACAAGGCTTAAGCTTTTCCAGAAGACAATTTCTACGAATTCTTGCAAGGGTTCTGGTGAGTCAATGCATGAGTTTTATAACGATACAATATTATCTCCTGGGCTCGAGAGATGGCTCAGCGGTTAACAGCACTGACTGCTCTTCCAGAGGTCCTGAGTTCAGTTCACAGCAACCACATGGTGGCTCACAACCATCTGTAATGGGATCCAAGGCAGTCTTCTGATGTGTGTCTGAAGACAGCTACAATGTACTCATAATATAAATAAAAATAAATAATATTTAAAAAAAAAAAAACACTTTAGATCTGAATGTATGACCAACCAGAGTAAAATATTCTTTAATGCCAGAAACAGAGACTTTTTTCATCAATTTAAAACATATTTCCAGCCAGCCAGTGGTGGCCCACTGCTGTAGTCGCTGCACTCGGGAGTCCGAGGCAGCTGTCTTTCCCGAGTTAGAGTCCAGCCTGTGCTGAGAGTTTGTCTCACAGCCCGGGGGAAAAACAAACAAACAAAAAACATATTTCCATTCCATCATCATTAGGAAAAGGAAAAAAAAAAAATTTTTTTTTTTTTTTTTTTTACCAGTAATGATGTGGAACATCTGTTGATCTTTTTCAAAGTGCACGTCGTTCGGAATAAACGCAACTTCATCTTGAACTTCAACACAAGCATGCCTGGAGGCTTTCAGTATAATTCTTCCTTTTCCTTTCTCCAAGATGACTGGTCGTACATAAGGAACAGGTGCTGCATTTGACACATGAGCAAAGCTGACGACAGCATCTAAGTGAGCTAGCACGTCATTGAGTGTCTGCATCGGCTCTACATAGCCTGTAAAAACATAACACAATAAACGATACACCTTAGCTCAAGGCCATTTAAGAAATTAATGAGTTTGCTATAACAAAACCTGAAAGCCTTAAACTCAACATGGTGTTAAATGTTTTTACTGTATCCTTCCATGCTTCATAAACAGAGAACAAGGTCTTTTCTTACGAAATCCCAATTAGCACAAAGTACTCTCCCCTAAACGTTGGGGAATTTAGGAAAGCATGACAGCACTGTTAAAACACGTAAGAGAGCTGTGGCGGCACATCCATACCTTTAATCTTAGCATTCAGGAGGCAGAGGTAGGAGGATCTCAGAGTTCAAGGCCAGCCTGGTCTACAAAGTGAGTTCCAGGACAGTCAAGGAGCAAAGTACCCAAATACCAGAGAAACCACTTTAAAAAAAAAAAAAAAATCACCACAAGCAATGCGAAAGCCCAAAGCCCAAGAACACTGGCAGTGTCACTGTAGGATCAGCACGCACACGCAGGATTTCAGCATGAGTCAGTCCCTGGTGCCACAGCATCAGAGCCAATGCTACCACACAAACCTACTGATTCTAAGGCTGGACAGCCTGTGACAGCAACAAGGGTCAGAGTCTCAGAGCAGAGTCTCTGTGCTAATGGGGTACAGTGCTGCCCATGTGTCTCCTCATTTTTGGATGCCCGAGAATCAAACTTTACAATTACATAAGACTTTGTGTTTAAATGGCTGGAATTTTGACTTTATAAATTTTTGTCTTTTTAGATAGGGTCTCATTATGCAGGCCAGGGTGGCTGGCTGTGAACTCAGAAAGGTCTCTTCCTGCTGCCTCTGAGTGATGAGATTATGAGCGTGTGCACCATGCCCAAATTACTTACTGTTCATAAAAGTAATGTTCTGTTGATAATAATTAACTTTTAAATGCCCACATAAAATAATCATCTCATTATATCATAAAACTATGTTTTGTTTTTTTAACCTAACAGAGATCCACTTGTCTCTGCCTCCACAGTGCTGGAATCAGACGTGAGCTGACATAACTGGAGTTAGACACGCTCTTTACAGTTGTGCTATATTCCCACTCATTATAACTTTTAGACTTGTTAAGACTTCAACCACACCAGGGCTGAAGAGATGGCTTAATTGTTAAAAGACTGGCTGCCCCTGAAGAAGACCTGAGTTCAGTTCCCGGCAGCCACACTGGGTAGCTCACAACTGCCTGTAACTCCAATGCTCTCTTCTGGCCTCTGCAGCCACCTGCATGCATGCATGCGGTGCATATGACTGCAGTCTCAACACTTAGGAGTTGGAGGTAGGAGGGTTATAAACTGAAAGCTAGCCTGCAATGTTTAGACTGTCTCAAACAAAATTGAAATAAGATAAAATAAAATTTTTACAATTAAAAAAATTAGGCGTTTATTTATTGTGTGTACATGCACACATACACATGATTCACTGCACACATGTGGACATCAGAGCTCAACTTGTAGGGGCAATCAGGTTTTTCCTTCCACCATGTGGGGTGTGGTGATCAAACCGCAGGTCGTCACACAGCCTAAAGCAATCACCTTTATCCACTAAGCCATTTCATAAGCCCTATAATTTTTTCCTGGGCTAAAATCTGAGCCCATGGAGAGGGATAGGAGAAAAGAAGGAAAATCTAATTTTAAAAGAAGGTAGCATAAAAATCAGGTTGATTCCAAATATAAAGCTCGACTCAAAGGTTAGAACACAGAACTAGTCCAGTGATGAACAGGCTTTGTTTTGTTTTTCTGAGGAAGATTCGTCATTGAAATAAACAGTATTTTATTAACAGGGCTCTTTAAAATGCAAATTAGATTCAAGAAGACAAATAAACTAAATTATTGTGCTTCAGTTACCTGGCATCCCCAAGCGAAAATACAATCTTCACAAATCATCACGTTCATCCCCGCATCAATACATGCAGCATATTAAAGTAAAACCTTAAGTTCTGTTTCTTCTGATTTAACAGAATTAAAGATGCATATAGCTTTTTAAAAGACTCATTACACCTAAATAATTTAGCTCACAACCCTTAGAGAAAGACCGTCTTCTGCCTTTCTTAGGACATGACGGTGGTGTCACAGCAGCCCATCCCAACCACACCACTGGCCTTGGAGTCAGTCAGTGGCTGGGCCTTTGGCTTGGTTGTTTTGTGCCTGTGAGTCTCCCTTAATCCTAAACAGAGCCTGTCCTTTTTATGCTTGTTGAAGGGAACATTTGTAAAGAATCCACGAATGAAAAAGAATGCCCCAAGTCCATATTCATCTGATGCTTTCTTGTTTCACAGCAGGTTAATGTTTGGTGCAACAGCACACCACAGTGATACTATGGCTCTTCCAAATCACCTTGGCTCGTGCCATCTGTCCCAGGCACTGCTGTATGTATGTATGCCTGGATGTAAGTTCATGGCTAAACCCTCAGCCTAACACACCACTACCTACCCTGCACTAAACATATTCACCCATTCTATAGGCAAGTAACATATACAGCCAAGACATACTGTCCTTTAAATACAAAAACAACACCTCCAGTGCTGTGCCAAGAATAGACTGAAAATCTATAAAACAGCACACAGAATTACCAACAGCTTGTCTTGTGTAATTTGCATTTGCTTTACAGTGATATTTATTTCCATACCCTTCAGTGTGAACCCAGATAATGACTTAAAACAAACACTGTAGAGTGGCTCACACCTTCAACCTCAGCACTTCAGAAGAGAACACTTCAACTAAGGAATGAGAAACTAGCTACAACACAGAAAGATCCTACCTTAAAAAAGAAAAAAAAAAAAAAGATAAGAAAACTCCCTTAACAGTCAGTGAGATGGCTGAGCAGATAAATACACCGACCGCCTGAGTACTTTAGCTCAGCCCCAGGACCCAGAGCAGTAGTACAGAGAACCAACTCCTGCAAATTGTTCTCTGACCTCCACAAGCACAAGAATGCACGGACACATGGATAAATAAATGTAATAATAAGAAAATTAAAACAGAAGAAAACAATCTTCATATATCCTGATGCTTTCCCATTAGAAAAAAACAGGACACAGTTCACCATTTTATGCTCTATTAAGTTTACCTGAGGAAATATTGACAATTTCTTTAACAATGGCATCCTGGGCCTCCTCATACTCGCCTTTGTTCTTAGTATATTCTTCATTTAAAGAGGACAATTCACTGCAAATCAAAACATTATTAAAAGTATCAAAATGCCTGCCAGAACTAATATGCATTATACAAAAAATATATCCAGATTTGTCTTATGAAGCATCTGAACAATGAAAATTACATGTTAAAATAAAAAGTGCTTTAGAGAATTGAAAGTAGACTTAATACAAAATGCTGACAGCAAAGAAAAGGGATGATCCTAGCTGGTGAGGGGCTCAGACGGCAAAGGGCACACACAGTCTGATGGCAAGTTCAATCTCAAGGACATATATGCAGTGTATGTGTGCCCCCTACACACACACACACACACACACACACACACACACTAAAATGTAGACATTTTTAAAGAGAAAAATTATCAAGAACAAAACATGGGACACAGGAAAGAGGACAGAACTAGCTGGCCAAGGGGACAATTTTGAACTTGGCCATGGGCCTAAAAGCAGCACAAAAAGATTATTATGGAATATGCAAATGGAAAGAATTAAAGAATTAAATGATGTGAACATGTCATAAACTGAGACTCCTGCTGAGGAGTTGAGCTACAGAAGAGGCGGGCTGGTACCAGGTCATATAGGCCATAGTCTAAGATTTTATTCTGAATAATGGATACACATTGAGCCTTTTAAGAAAAAAAATGAGGGTCTCAAGAGATAGCTCAGCAGTTAAGAGCACTGCCTGCTCTTCCAGGTCCTGAGTTCAATTCCCAGCAACCACATGGTGACTCACAACCACCTACAGTGTGATCTGCTGCCCTCTTCTGGCATTCAAGTAAGTGTACGTGCAGATACAGCACTCATTTCCATAAGACAAGTAAATCTTTAAAAAGAAGAAAAATGATATGATCAAAGTCAGAGACAACAACTTTTAGCACCATGTGGCCAGTCATTCCAATCTCTTTTACCTAAATACCCCATAGGTTCTGTCTTTATGTAACCTAAGAGGTATTTTATTGAAACAGGAATGGTACAATGTATTAGAAAAACAACAGGAGTCATATCAAGAGCTAGATTTCCGTATATAGCAGTATTACTAGCATGTAAGTAGGAACTGAGATTTATCAGATCTATGAAGGGGAGAAATAAATACATCTGTCCTATTTCTTTCAGAAAATGCTATAAGGAACCATTACACCATTTTCATAACTGGGGTGTCTAACACACCTAGAATAACATCAGCATACAACACTGCAAGTAAGTTAATACAGGACTGGAGAAAAGGTTCAGTGGCTAAAAGCTGCTCTAGAAGACCCAGGTTCACCCATATGGTGTTCCACAACTGTCCATTAACTCCAGCTCCAGTGGGTCTGACATGCTCTTCTGGCTTTCAACAGGCATGCACAGAGCACACATACATACACGAAGACAAAAACACCAGTACACTCAAAAAAGTAAACAAACAAGAGTGGGCCCCATACATATGTTTTCTGTACCGGGAATACTAAGGAGTAATAGCAAGGCAGGCCACAGGTTCTAGAACAGTACAGGAGGAAGGCACTGCTCTTCCCATGGGACTTTTAGGAGTACCTGTCCTGGCTAACAGTGCTGAAATATCTACTAGCTTCTTGGAAGAAAGTAAAACTTGACTATTAGTTGATGCTTTTTAATCAGTGAACAGTAAAATAAAGTAAAAACTCTTTGTCAAAGACATTACTTTTATCAGAAAAGCCTTGTACAACCAAAAGCCTAAGAGTATAACAGGATCTCAGACCTGTTGGTAAATTTAACGCCATTCTTCTGGATATCTACTGTGCTGAAGTTCTTGTTGTTACGAAGGACTTTCTCTTCCTTGCAGGTTACACGAAAATAATATCCAAACTGTGCACTGGAGTCCAATTTAATCTGTTTGCCAGGGTCCAATCCTTCATTATTAGAAAGAAAAAAATTCAGTGTAAATGGTCAAAATCACATCTGATTATTACAAGACAACATACTAGAAATCAGGATTAGCTCATTGGAAAAGGTCCCATTTCATTGGGAAAATATGTATAATATACCTATGGATGGGAGAAGCTGCTTTTTATATGTGTAAACCCACCCAAGATGGCAGAGCACTGGTGGTAGGGAACACCGGTGGTGGTGGGGGACATGCTGTTTCAGATGTTGAAAGGTATGAAAATGGATATGGAAAGACCTATGCTTAAGGAGTTTTACATAGGATTTCTTGATTTATTTTTTCTCACTTATGTTTGTGTGTGAAGGAGCTCAGAGGACAAATTATGGGAGACAGGTCTCTCTCCAGCAAGCGGATCCACGTTTGGTAGTCAGGCTGTTTGGTGGTGTTTATCTGCTAAGCCACCACCCCAGGCCAGGCGTCTTTCTCTTTTTAACCAAAGAATGTTTGAAAACTAGGGTATAATTAAAAGTGGGCAAATTCAATTTCTAAACAAAAATCTAACTTTGACAAGGAGACACAAGAAAAACTAGGATATATTCTTCTTAAGCACAGATTTCACAGAGCAAACAAAGATTTGCTAGCTAAACTTTACATACCTAAGATCCATACAATTTTCTATCTTGGCCTCTGCTCACAATTTTACTCAAAGTAATTATTAGACCACATTAAAAAAATACTATATACAAATATGTTGGCTGAAAAAATGGCAACCAAATTTATTAACAAAAACTACAGACAGGCCACATTTGCAGAGAAAAGACAGCAGAGAACCATGCATAAATAAAACTAAGATTTTAGTAACAGAATCACAAAATGTTCACAGAGTATCCAGCAGTTACATCTGCCATCAGCAATGTGATGTCTCTGAGCAAAGCATGTACCCTCTCGGGATAAAAAGAGAAAGGACTCAGGGACACTACAGAAGGAACGACCCTGCCCTCCTGCCCTCCAGATCCATCTTACCGAGACCCCGGGCTGCACTTATTAAGGTGGACTGCATCTTCTTCTCCAGGGCATCCATGACTTCTCTTAGTTCACTCAGGTTAGGATCAAATGAAGGTTTTACAAGGAACTCGTGGTTTTCCACCTATAGGAGCAAGGACTAGATAAATCAGACAAATAGATGAAGATAGACCTAGAAAGCATGATGTTTCTTCTGCCTGTGTACATCTGGGTAATGATGGCAGGAGTGACCATCCCTAACATATTCAGCCAATACTAGAAGAACCTTCTACTTATTAACAAATTTTAATAGGAGCTTAAGTTCTAGATACACAGGAATTACCCATAGGAAGCAGATCCAAAGTTCATGATGCAAGTGTCCAATGCTACCCTTATTTGCATTTTCCTTAAGTATTACTAAAGAATGTTCAATATTCAAAACCATCACTACATTATGCTTTTCCCAAACCAGTGACCTACCTTAAGAACCTCAATAGCTTCAATTCAGCACAGCACTCCACTCCCAATGCCTCCTCCAAAACACCATTCTTAAAAATCTGGATTTAGCTAGTGCAGGCAAAGTGGCTCATGGGTAAAAGAATTTATAAGTGCCAAGTCTGGCGACCTGAACTCCATCCGTGGAGCCCACGTGGTACAGTGAAAATGACTCACTGGAGTTGTCCTGTCTCCAAAGCTGTACCATGCATGGTATACCTGCATCACCCTCCCACAAATAAACACTCACACGAGAATCTCTCTGTGAATTCAAAGCCAGCCTAGTCTACATAGAGAGCTCCAGACCAGCCAAGGTTACACAGGGACACAATAACTAAATATGAATGAATGAATGAATGAATGAATGAAACCGACCGACCGACCGACCGACCGACCGACCTGTAATCTCACCACTTGAGAGGCAGAGGCAGGAAGGATAGGAGTTCTGGGTCACCCAGGACTATGTGCCGAGTTGGAGCACAGTTCTGGTTACATAAGACCCTGTCTCAACCCCCCTAAAGCTTATCAACATTTCATGATTTTTTGCTTGGTTGGTTTTTTTGTTTTTGTTTTTTCCGAGACAGGCTGTCCTGGAACTCACTCTGTACACCAGGCTGGCCTCGAACTCAGAAATCTGCCTGCGTCTGTCTCCAAGTGCTGGGATTAAAGGCGTGCACTACCATCCTGTAGGGCTGTTTGTTTTTGAGACAAGATTTTCCTGACTAGCCCTGGCTGTCCTGGAACTCACAGAGACCCACCTGTCTCTGCCTCTCGAGGACTGGAATTAAAGGTGTGCACACCAATACCTAGCTCAAAATTTCATGATTTTATGACATATTTTAGAGAGAGTGAATGCTGAGATCAAACCCAGCCATGGCACTCTTATACACCATCTTTGTAAACTGCTCCTAAGCTACTGCTTTGAAGACAGGGTCTCACACTGTGGGTCTGGCTGCAGACTGGCACTGAACTTGGAGATCTGCTTGCTTCTGCCACCAGAGTACGGAGTAAAGGTGTGAGGCACCATGCCTGGGCTTTTTTTTTTTATTATTATTTACCAGCTATATGTGTGTGTGTGTGTGTGTGTGTGTGTGTGTGTGTGTGTGTGTGGTATACAGTACACACACACACACACACACACACACATTTGAAATCTGCCTGCCTCTGCCTCCCAAGTGCTGGGGTTAAAGGCATGCGCCACCACCGCCCAGTTTATCAGCTATATTATTAACCAGAAAAAAAGTGTAATGAAAAATGGATCTCATTTTTAAAAGCAAAAACATACATGGAATTTTCAAGTCTTTATTATGTAGAGACTTTTAAAAAGACAATTTATTTGAACATTAAATAGACTTGGTTTCAAGTTAAGGAGCAAACCATGGAAACAGAAACTTAAATGTTAATAGCTCTTCAAACCCAGTGATTGTTCTTTTTTTTTTTTTTAAGCAAATGACTAAAATTTAAACAAATAAAATTACAAAGGAACATTTTAAAAAGAAGTCTATCTGTACCAGGCATTAAAAGTTATTAAATAGACAATTATACATAAAAGCTTAATATGAGAGTGAGTCAATTTTCTAAAACAAGATGACAAAAACATATTCACTAAATAAAGCTGAGACAAATTGCTCCTAATTATTATCCACTTAATCAGAGCACATCTTCACATTCCTAAAGTGAACTACACAGGGGAAAAAAATCAAATTACAGAGAGCTAGCGGAAAATGAATAAAATATTTAAAATAAAACATGTTTCAGCTATATAAAATATTAAAAGCTAAAATTCTGAATAGATCTTTTTAAAGATGAAATGTATACTACAGCCTTACCAAAGACATAAAAACAAAAGCTTTTTGTCGGGACACTTCTTTGCATATAAGGAAAGTATTAAGGTCATTAAATGAGCAGGCATAAGCACCTAAAATAAGCAATAGAGTAATGGAGAGGAAAGTGCTGTAATAAAAGATATGAATATTTAAACAGCCCTGAGCGGTTTTACAGTAGCTGTCCCCATGCAGGCAGTCATTCCACCAGCTCTCTTCCTGCTTCCTGCCCCCACCTAAGAAGAAGAGATTGCAGACACAGGGAGGCTTCCTGAAACCTGCTGAGAGTGAAGTTGGTACAAGTTTAGAAAGAGCACGGACCAGGCGCACTGACACCACGCATCTTTAATCCTGGTGTTCAGAAGACAGAAGCAGGGAGATCTCTGGGCCAGCCTGGTCTATAGAGAGAGTTCCAGGACAGCCAGGGCTACACAGACAAACCCTGTCTTGAAACACAAAACAAACAAAAAAGGCAGGGCAAAATGTAGTGGGTCTTGGATATGTTTACTCTGACACAGCTATTCTACTGGAAATTTACGGATATGATGAAATAGAAGCAAAATAAGCACAAGAGCTAGAGAAAGCCTCCATATAGTTTTCTCATAAAGCTTCTATATAGTTATCTATCTTTACAGCACAACTTGAAGACACAGAATTTGTATAACTTATCAACAGAACAGAGTACTAAAAGTCAATTAAACATATGAATGAAGATTATTCAGAAACAAGGATCAAGGGCTTAGCGGTTAAGAGCACCGACTGCTCTTCCAGAGTTCCTGAGTTCAATTCACAGCAACCACATGGTGGCTCACAGCCATCTGTAATGGGATCTGATGCCCTCTTCTGGTGTGTCTGAAGACATCTGCAGTGTACTCATATAAAATAAATAAGCAGATCTTTTAAAATAAAAGAAATAAGGATCAAGACATAACAATTGTAATCCAATGCTGTCAAGTAAGACTGGAAGTGTGCTACGGAACTTGCTTCTTCCAGTGAAGAAGCAAAGCAGTGGCCAGGCCAAGTTCCTATCCTCAACCCCTCCATATAGAAAAGTAATGGTGAGGCAAGCCCTCAGATCTGGAGGGGCATCCTTATCTACTTCCTTAGGTGAGAGAATGAACTTCTGAAAGCTACTAGAAGACTGAGATGGAGCTGGCAGCCAATTGCTCTTGCAGAGGTCCCAAGTTCAGTTCCCACGCTCACTGTACCCACATGGAGGTATCAGATGGGGCTCAGAACCACCTATAACTAGTTCTAGAGGATGCAATGTCTCTTCTGACCTTCTCTGGGCCCTGCACCTGCATGCTGCACATATACACTGAGCCACACACTCATAAATAAAACAAATAAGTAGCAAATAAATGTTTAAAACAAAAATAGAAAAAGAGCAGTGGGGGAGTTAAGCAAAACAAGGGGACATGACCTGGCCTTAAACATAACTGAAATAAATGCTGCTAAAGGGGACACTCACATGAATGTGTCAGCAGTCTGCCACTTGCCCCACACAGGACATCTGAACGTCAGTCAGTGTTTTTCAACAGTATCACCTACCTTTGCACTAGAACAAGCCATTGGATCAGCAAAGGTGACAGACAGACAGACAGACAGATGAGAAAGGAGCTCACAGTGGAATGAAAAGACTGAGAAAGGTAAGGTTGGGCCTTAGCCAAGTCACTGAAGGGCTCGTCAATACACTAGAGACGACGGTCTGAAACCAAATTAACAACTCTGAAAGAGTAGAAAATCTTACAGAGGACGCACATCCAAAGATGAAGGAATTACAAAATAAATAAATATAAAAGATACTAAGGTTTTTAGGTTTTATGTATTTTCATATTTTATGTATGTGAGTGATTTGTCTAGTAGTGTCTGTATACCGTGTGTGCTTTGGTGACCTTGGAGTTCATGGGATCCCCTGGGACTGGAGGTACAAGCAGATATAAGCTGCCATGTCCATGCGTGCTGGACACCAAAGCTAGGTCCTTAACAAGAACATTACATGACCTGCCGAGTCAACTCTCTAGCCCAGGGTATTTTTTTAGACAGTTATGTTATAAAAGTTCCACTAACCCAGAAGTATTAGATACAATATTATAAGCATGTTTTTCCAAACAAATGATCAGTTGGAGAAAATTCTATCTAACTGATGCCAAGTGAAGACTCTCTAAGACAAAACCAGGGAGATTATTTCAAAGTCTACTTCATGTCAGACATGGTTCCACAGGCATTTAATCCCAGCATTCTGGAGGCAAAGGCAGGTAAATCTCTGTGCAGGAGGCCAAACTTGCCTATCTATACATAGACAGCTCGCAGGATGGCCAAGGTGAGACCTATTTGGTTGTTGTTTTTTAAAAATAAATCCTGATTAGTTTTATATCAATTTGACACAAGCTAGAGTCATCTAAAAAGAGGAAACTTCAACTGAGAAAATTCCCCCTACTAAAGGCAGTTTTAAGGCATTTTATTAATTAGTGATTGATGGGAAAGGGCCTAGTCCATTGTGGGTGGTGCCATTGTTAGTATTCTGTCTAAACTCCACCTCCAAATCGGTACCCTCTAGATAATGGTTTAAAGTGGCCAAATAATGGCATGCTAGACCCAATCATTTTAAAGGGTCTTCACACATACTGCCAGCAGTCTGGTAAGTAGAAAGATGTTCCCTATACCCAAGCATTCATCTAACCTCACTCTAATATCTCTATGTGTTCTGCCTGTTCCCCCATTCCCCACTGGTCAGAGTAACCGTCCACATGGTCCCAGGAAAGATTTCTTGAGCTCAGAGCTAACCCTGTGCTTCCCTGACCCTCATTCTAGGACTCCTCCTCCTCCTCTCCATCATTTGCAGCCAGCTACACCCACTAGTTCAGCCGGTTTGCCTGAAAAGCAGCATGTCCTGGATCCTGCTTGCTCCCTTCCCCCCTTCGCCTCCTCCGTCATTTGGGGCCAACTGGACCCATTTAGTTCAGCCAGCTTGCCTGAAACGCAGCTTGCCTGAAAAGCACCCTGCTTGCTCCCTTCCCCTCTGTGGTTCTTAGCTTTATTCTGGGTCTACTCCTTACATCCTGCCAGGGACCATCTCTGAGACTTACTCCCCCCCCCAGCCCCCACCTCGTGTGCAATCACCCATGCAAAGGGCTTGGCTGCCCATGCACTCGAGGGAGGCTCTCTCTCTCTCTCCCTCTCTGTCCAGGACCTGTAAAGTGAGTGCTAGCGATGCCTTCTACCACAAAAACAGATGACATGAACGTTGCTGTGATATAGGACATGCTTGGTTTTCCTTGCCCATTGCAAAATCTAGCCGCCAGAGACACTGAGCAGTGATTTCCGGCCGCTAGTAGGAAGTCCTGCTCTGTCGCTGCCGCTGCAGACCTGACCCACAACATTTGTGTCCACAGCCCCGACCCACCAGCTATACGATCCATGATTGTGTGCCACTGTTGCCAGCTTTCTTATTCTGGTCCTAGCCAAATGCTTCTTTGCTAATACAAAAATGTGCTTTTCTCTGCCTACACAACCTGCCAAAGTTACTTAAGACTCTTTCTATCCTGTCTTAATAGGTTTTTACTACTGCTATTAAATTCTATTCAGTTACAACCAATCCTTATGGCTCTCAATCTTGTCAGACATCTGTTAATAGTATATTTAAGTTTATGGCCAACAGAATTCCCAAAGCCTCTAACAGTTGACCAAAGATGGTTTCAGAAGACTTGGACAACTAGAAGATACAGCCTGGATTGTATGTGAACAAACGCAGTGGACTAAACTGGTTGCTCTGAGTCAAATGACTTAGCTAAGTCAAACCAAGGTAAGTCATTTCTCATGTCACGCATATCCATTCCAAAGAGGAAAAACCCTGTATCTTCTGCACTTGGAAGCCAAACTGACTTCACCCAAGAGACTATGGAGACCACAGGAACTGTTGGCTAGTGGACTCTGTCATTTTTTAAAAATAATATATAACTGGTAGATTATTGTTTACTCTTTCTGAGACTTCTGACTACATTGACAGCTAAGCTTTCACAGATATCATTTGTTGCCTCATTACCTAAACTCAGTTGCCATCAATTAAATGCTTCATATTTCCTCTTCTTGCTATGCCACTGTCCTAATATTATCTAAGTTCCTATAAACTTGCCTAACTCTAATAAAACATTGCACTATATGATCCAACAAAGGCTCATCTTAAAGACTGCTTGTGTTTATTAACTCATGCTGTTATCTGCTTTGTAAACTTATAAGCTACAGGAAACCCACTCAGATCTACCTCTCATGGACCAAATAGACTCCATCCAGATAAGTACATCTGCCTAAAAGTTCCCACTTACAACCTATTCCAAAGGGTGAGATCCCTCTGGGTTTCAAATGTACATCTTAAAAAATTTTTCTTTCTCCCAAATGTACTTAATCTTATTCCCTACATCTTGTCAAGTCCAGGCACATCCAGAACAGCTCCAAAGAAGCAACCTCCAGATGCTCCATTTCCTGTCACACACACAGCTGCTTCTACTGGACCTGTTCCTACTGACCTATCCTCAGATGGCTCGCTCCACAGACCCTGGACAGCAGGAGACAGCCAACTCTCCTAAGACTGGACAAACATCCCCCAAACCCATTCTTCTAGGTTCCCCCTAAAGACACGTTGCCCCCAATGCCAGCAGGAAGTAGCCAGATATCACGACGACCCTATTCCTGCTTCGATGTCACCTCTTTCTAATTTTTCTTTTTTAATTAAACCAAAACGGGGGAATGTTAGTATTCTGTCTAAACTCTACCTCCACAGTTACCTGGCAACAGCCAGGTATGCTCCTCCCCAGTTACCTGGCAACAGCCAGGTAGGCCTGCCCACTATAAAAGGGGCTGCTTGCCCCCTCCTATCTCTCTTGCTCTCTTAATCTCTTGTCTCTAGCTTCCCTCTATCCCCTCCCCCCTCCTCCCTTCTCTTCCTCCTCTCTCCACGTGGTCATGGCCGGCCTCTATTTCTCCTCTTCCTCCGCCATCTTCCTCTACTTCTCTTCCCCTACTTTTGCCCTATCTCCTGAATAAACTGTCCCCCCTTGGAACCGTTTGGTCTGGTGCTGTCTGTTCTAAACTGCACGTGTGTGTGGACATCTAACAGCCATCCCTAGGCTGGTGGTCCTGGGTTCTATAAAAAGCAGGCTAAGCAAGCCATGATTAGCAAGCTAGTAAGGCCCTCCATGGCCTCTGCATCAGCTCCTCCCTCCAGGTTCCTGTCCTGTTTGAGTTCCTGTCCTGACTTCCTTCAGTGATATGAAAGTATAAGCCAAATAAACCCATCCCTCCCCAAGTTGTTTTGGTCATGGTGCTTTTCACAGCAATGATAACTCTGACTGAGACTCAGCAATGAGAAGACCTTGCATCTATCAGCCCCTAGAGGAGGAATGAAAGTAGAATACACTCTAACCTGAACCATGGAGTTCGGTACAAGTGTCTCCTATTTATGCTGGCAGACAAAAAGACACTAACCTTTGGCTTTTTATTGCCCTTGTTTCTACTGTGATCAAAGCAATTGGTTTTTGTTTTGTTTTCTGGGTTTTTTAGCAAAACATATAACTGAGGACAAAGACAACCTTTTCTAGCTTCCCTCAGAACCAGGCATGGAGTTCTCTAAATCAATCAAGGCCAAGAGAATGTGAACAAGTTATGTGTACCACTTCCAAAATAAATGACACATTTCAACTGGCTGGAAAGACTAGTCACCTTCATCTGAAGATGAAAACACTCAACAGTGGTCGAGCACCAGGAGCCTCGAGCCCGCCACAGGAGCTGCTCGCCTGCCCTACTAGCCTGGTGTCATGATGAAAACTAAAGCTCTAATCTCAGTAAAAACAACCAACAGAACACTTCCATTCTTATTTGTTTTTTCTCCTTTAAGCCAGCAGCATTCACTTATGCATCATGTTTTGTGTACATTCATCTCAATAGAGCTGGAAAGCCCCAGGCTGAGAAGAAATCCTGAGAGCTTCTCTGCATCTGGGAATGGTGCACACACCTTTAATCCCAACATTAAGTAGGCTGGTGACTCTGGGAGTTGGGGCCAAGCTGGTCAAGGACAGGGAAGATGCATACGATTCACACAATCCTCCTCCTCTCTCTCAATAAATACAAAGCAAGAGTGAAATAAACCTTTGTGTATATAGAAATAGCATCTGGAACTAAAGCACCCCAATATCAACAAGACAGAACACAGCACACTATAATTTTATGGCAACTGAGGGAAACAACTACAAACCTGGAACCAAGCACCTAAAGTATTCTCAAACAGCAAGAGTGTTTCTCAAGCAAATAAAAAACCCGACTAGGACAGTCTAATAAACGAATTTCAAATTTAAACTCAACAATTACTGTGTAGAATGGAAATAAACCCAAGGGCTTAAAAGCACAGAGCTAACTGTTTAGCCAATAATGAAGCAATGTAATTTGGTATCAGGTGTCCTAAGGGTCTAGTAATTTTTTCAGTGTGAAGATAGGGACAGGCTTTTCACTTTGATGAGAGAAAAAAAGCTAGGCATGGAGGCACACTTGTATTCTCTGCACCTGAGAAGCAAAAGCAGGAAGATCTACAAGTTCTAGCCAGTGAAATCCTGGCCAGGCAGAGCTATATAATAAGACCTTGTTCCAAAAACCAAACAAATGGAAAGAATAAACAAAGGAGATGACTTCCAAGCCAGTCAGTTTATCCATTTAGATGGGGAGAGTACAGGGAAGGGAACTCCTTCTCTCCCTCCTTCATTTTTGCAGTACTGAGAAACAAGCCAATGGCTGTGCACACCAGTACGATATATTTCCAATCCAAAACTTAACCCCAATCAATACAACAGTGAGTAACAGCAGAGGCTAGGCACACACTCTAACCCTACACGGAGGGCTAAAGAGGGAGTGACAGTCAGCCGGAGCTACATGGTGAGACTGTCTCAGGAACACCATGAGCAAGGAAGAAGAATCACAAAACAATATGATGGAAGTTCAAAGATCTGAGAAACCACAAAATATGTAACAGGCTAAAATTGCTACTGAAGGTGGCTGGGGAACCAGCTACAGTTATAACTCAGTGGTAAAATGCTTGCATAGTGTATTTATACAATACCCAGGATGCAATGTCCCACACTATCAAACAAAAGCTCATGTTAACTTCAGAAATAAAATATGTTAAGTTTCCTAACTTAAACCCTAAAGATTCACAAAAGCTGGAGAATTCTTTATCATATAAAAACTAAGCATCACCTTTTCTATTAGATAAATCCAAGGCGAAAAGGAAAAGTTATCACTACAGAAGGCATACCTAAAAAATGGTGAAGTTCAACTTGTAAGAAACCCATATGACTTTCTTTACCCAACTCAGCAGGTGAATCAAATTCTAATCCACAGGATGGATTCCTGCCAGGTACTGTAAACCTGGTCAGAAGACCTCAACTAGGGAGATCACTAACCCTAGGTGGGGGAAAACTACTACTGTTGTCTTCCTAAATGGACACATCAAACTGCCTATTCACCATTTATGCTTACACCCAGATCAGCGCTGCCCTCAACCTTCTGGTCAGCCTATAGAACATTTTCTTCATCAGTGGTTGACGGGAAGGAGCCCATCCCATTATGGGTGGTGCCATCCCTGAGATGGGGTTCCAGGCTCTACAAGAAAGCAAGCTGAGCAAGTCATGGAGAACTAGGCAGTAAGCGGCATCCTCCATGGCCTCTGCATCAGCTCCTGCCTCCAGGTTCCTGCCCTGTTTTAGTTCTTGTCCTGACTTCTATCTATGGTTGGCTCCAGTGAAACCCACATAAACCCTTTTTTCCCCATGGTGTCTCATCTCAGCAATAGTAATCCTATTGCTGAGCTGTTGCACAGCTGTTGCACCAGAGGGCAGATCTTGTTTGTCGATGAGTATTGCAGTATGCACTGTCCAATAATAGTGAAGTTCATTGATGGCTTTGCTTTTCTTTTTTTTTTTTTTTGTTTTGTTTTTCGAGACAGGGTTTCTCTGTATAGCCCTGGCTGTCCTGGAACTCACTCTGTAGACCAGGCTGGCCTCGAACTCAGAAATCCGCCTGCCTCTGCCTCCCAAGTGCTGGGACTAAAGGCGTACGCCACCACCGCCCGGCTCAAATATTATTTTTTAAGTTACATTCTTTAGTGTGTGTGTGTGTGTGTGTGTGTGTGTGTGTATGTGTAGAAGTATGAGTGTGGAGACCAGAAGACAATCTGAAGGAATCAGTTTTCACATGGGTCCTGCAATTCAAACTCAGGTTGTCAGTCTTGGCAAAGTGCTCAAGACTTAAGTAGGACATTTACACACACACACACACACACACACATACACACACACACACACACACACGCACACATGCACAGTAGAGGGTAATAATTCAGGTAACATCAGGGGAGAATGTGTGTTAAGTATGTAAGAGCCAAAGGATGGGGAGGAATGCTGGAGATGCTTTCTGGTCACAGCAGGTATAGTTAGCTAAATCATAATGTCAAGCCAGTAAACATTCCAGCATGGACGCAGAGGGCTCCTGGGGCTCCTGGCTACATGAGGCACCACTGACAATTACAGGTACTAGGGAAGAGGAAGACATCCCTGAGCATGCAGGCAGGACTAACTAGACCTAGTGCATTGCTGAAAAAGGAAAGGGTGGGGTGGGGGAATGGCTGAGTTCTGACTGGACACCGGCTGCTCTTCCAGAGGATCTGGGTTCAATTCCCCACACCCACATGATAGCTCACAACTGTCTGTAATTCCAGTTCTAGAGGATCTAACACCTTCACACAGACATACATGCATGCAAAACACTAATGCACATGAAATAAAAATGAATTAAAAAAGAAAGAAAAAGAAAAAAGGCAGGCATGACAATGAAAAACAAGGGTGTCTTAGTTAGGTTTTCATAGCTGTGGACAGACTCCATGACCAAGGCAACTCGTATAATGGCAAACATTTAACTGGGGCTGGCTTACAGGTTCAGAAGTTCAGTCCATCATCATCATGGCAATAACATGGCAGCATCCAGACATGGTGCTAGAGGAGCTGAGAGTTCTACATCTTCATCTGAAGGCTGCCAGGAAAGGACCAGGAAAGCACTGACTTCTTCCTCACTGGGCAGAGTTTGAGCACCAGGAGTCCTCAAAACCCACCTACACAGTGACTCATGTCCTCCAACACAGTCACAACTCCTAACACTGCCACTTCCCATGAGCCAAGCATATTCAAACAACCACAGAGGGGAAGTTGAAAGATGTGCATTGAATATGTTCAAAATAAACTGTATATATGTATGAAATTGTCAAAAAAAAAAACTTAAAAAATTAATATACTTCATGGAAACACCAAGGAAACTGTTTAGTTTTGTAAAAATCAATACCTTCTTGAATTTTGGCTTAGGATGGTTTTGATTTACATTTATTTCTAAAATAGGAAAAAGAAAAAAAGAGGATTTATGGAAAGCAGCCACAGAAACACTTACTTGGGGGGTAGGAGGGTAGGGCATAGGAAGCAAGCCATTGTGTAAATGAGACCCTTCATCACAGGCACTCCTAAGCACAGCTGGAACACAGCCAGGCTTTCAAAGATTAGACAAGAACAACTCAGAGTCCCTGGAGAAATTCTGAAAGTGGTTCTAAAAAATGTAATCTAAATGCCTAAATTCATTACAAATATCTGTGATGTCGGTGATTTGAACTTGCCTTATAACTTGAGATTCAGTTAGAGCCTAGGTCAGCTCCTAGGAGTGCAGCCTATAATTAGGACTGTGATTACTTAAGACAGTTCCATACTGTAAACTGTGAGCGCCCCCAGTTACAGTGACTGAGGAGTACTGCTACTGGCCACAGCACTCCTCCCTGGCCCTGAAGTGCCCACACTTCAATGTCCCTCCTCCTTCTGAAGGAAGCTGATGTGTTACAGCTTAGATGGAAAGGTGCTGGCAGTAGGAAGCCACAGAACACCACAAAGTAACACTGCATAACAAACCTCACACCCAGGAGGGTGGCTGCCGCAGAGAAATGGACAGCGCACAGGGTTTAGTAAACAAAGGCTTTCCTGGGCAGGGACAGAGCTTTCCAGGGTGGTCTAGGACTGGGACTATGTGGCCTGATTTGGGAGCAAGCTCAGGGATTGGTGGGATTTGTTTCCTACAGGACAGAGCCCCAGCAGAGGGAGGTGGACATGGCCTGGCCTCAAGAGGTCAGGACCCAGATTAGTCTAGAAGGCTGGCGATGAAGGTCTCTAGAGATGGGCTTTCAAGCCATTCCTTGCTACTCAAGTTAGTATGAACAGTCAATAATTAATCCTCTAATCTTTCTAGGTCTAGGATGGTAACCAGTAGCAGTTGAGCCACCATCCTAAGCCCTGCCATTTGCCATTAAGAGGTTTTCTCCACTGAAAAAATCAGGTAACCAGCAAAGACTGGAAAACAGGCACTGCTAGATCTAAAAATCAATCCCTAACATCCCCACCCCCCCCCACACACACTGTCTGCGGCGAAATTTATCCAAATTGGGTCCATCTCAGAACTTGTCTAACACACCTGGTTCTTTGCTCTGTGCCCTGACCTCAGTATATTCTAGATAACCAATCTAAAAGGCCACTCTATAAACTTTAATACTCTCCATGACCTTGAAAATGTCTATGTAGGGCAAGTGGACTGAACTCCCTTGTGTTCAAGGGTTTTGGGAACTGCTCTTCTGCAGCCAGTGTTTGACAGCCCAAGTCTTGTTGGCCAAGGTTACAGCACCCTAAACAGCCTTTTATCCAGAGACTTGAGTCACCTGCCAGGACTGACCTACCTGAGTCACTGGCTTCCCCATCCCCTTCCCTTCCCCTGTCTCTCCTCCCACTGCTCCCCTTCTAACTCACCACCTCCCTTTTACCAACCTCCTCCCCATCCCCTTCCCTCCCCCCATGCCTACTCTGCCCTCTCCCCCTTCTATGACCCCACAACCCACACTTTGGTCTGCCCCACCTAGATTCTCACAACACAGTCTGGCAGACCTCTGCTCTCCTCTGCCCACTCCAAGAGATGACAAGAGCTGTGGGGCTTGTTTTAATTCTTATTCCTTTCTCCCTACTCCACCTCCCCGAGACTGAAATGTAGTGAGGATCCTTCTCTCCCAACCTATCCACATATATTAAAGAGTTCCACTACTTTTGCCAGGCCTATGACCTCTGACCTGTATGTCACACAGGGTTCCACTCTCACTCCCGAGGAACACGGGTGGGTTCGGGCAGCTGCCAGGAAGTATGCAGACTAGACCCACCTAGCGGACAATACAGTCCCTGTGGGTAACAAGTCAGTGCCAGCTACGGAACCTAACTGGGATTACCAGCCGGGTCAAGATGGCCACCAGAGGAGGGACCTTATGGCCTGTTGCCTCCTTCAGGGAATGGAGTTAGAATCGACTAAAGTTCCATGAAATTACACAGCAAGCTGATGAAAATCCTGCCATGATTCAATATACCTGCCTCAACTGTCCTGTGAGCTTCCTCAAAGCTGTGTATCAGGGTCCTCCCAAGTGAAGACAAACAGAAAATCAAAATCAGAGTTCAAGAAACCAGGCCTTCCAGAGGGTTTCACTGGACCTAGCAATTCTAAATAAAATCTATCCTATTCTAGACTCTACTTAAATGTTGTCTTACTTTTTCCAGAACATGCTCACACCAGAACGCATGCGCAAACACACACACACTCTAATACAACTAAAATAAATCAAGATCACATAGCACAATTATCAACTCAAATAGATCTACAGGTACTAAGAACCCAAAGACTAACAATTTGACCAACCAAACTGTTACCTTGATGCCAATAATTTGAGTATATATTCCTTGCATAGTCTTTTCATTAGAATTTAGCTTAGATTTTATTTTTAAGTTTAGAAAAAATTTAAGCAGGATATTGTGGTGCATGCCTGTAATCCAATCACTTGAAATAGTAGGCCAGGAAGACTGCCTTGAGTTGGAGGCCAGCCTTGGTCAGAGAGACATAGTAAGATCCTGTCTCAAAACACTCAAAGAAATGATGGCTCAGAGGTTAAGAGCACTTGATGCTCTTCATCCAGGTTCAGTTTCCAGCTCACAATCATCTGTATCTAGTTACAGATAATCAGACCTTTGCTGGCTTCTGTGGGCACCAGATACACACACTATATAGATATGCATGCAGGCAGAAGAACACTTACATGCAGAAAATGAAAATGCAGTAACAATTCCTTGCATTAACACTCAGGAAGCTGAGGCAAGTGGATACCATGTTCCAGGATAAACAAGAGGAAGAATTCCCACACCCAGTCCATCGCACTCAAAAGTTGCATTCTGCCCACTTTTATCTTCACTGAAAAGGACTAGGGCAGGATGGAGCAGTGATCAGACACTCACCCACCACACTCAAGGTTCAATCCCCAGCTGGGCCTATCAAGAACATTCTTCCTTGTCTATCACTTAAGTTTACATCAACCGGCTACAAAGGTGCCACACAAAGTGCCAAAAATACAAAGTCAAGACAAATTAGACATTTTGTAATATGATTTTTCTGTTTTGTTTCTGGTTACTTTCACCTTTCCAAAAATACTTTCCTGTGGGAATTAAATGTAAATTGCATACCTGATCCATATCTAAAGTAGTTTCTATCATTTCTTGAAATTTTGAAAAATCAGAACGAAGATCAGTAAGAGGAGTCACAAAAACTGCCAACAACAATGCCTGGTGTCTTCCTAAAACAAAGCAGAAACAGAAATAAAAACAACAGCTCATAACAATTAAAATAATGAACATCCTTTGAACCAGAAAGCACAAACTGTGCAGGTCTCTAAACTCAATTCTACTTTTATGTAGAACTCAAAGTAATCTATAAAACAGGGGACTACTGTGGTAGCACCCAATGCCCCTACTACTGGAACACTGCCCTTCCTGGGTGTCTGTCGTCTCCTTCAGAACGATGTGGAAATATTAATTATGACTAAATGAGCTAAAGACAAAGTCACTAAAATAAGACCTTTAATTTACATCCTAATTTCCATTAACAGCCTGGTGCTCCAATCAGCAGAGGCTGAATCGAGTCTTTAAAATGTAACTTGGCTATTAAGAGCCACCCCAAGGAATTATGTGAGGAAGGGAACAGGAACCAACAAAGTGCAAGGAAGGCAGAGTCAGGGCTGGTGCCAGCCCAGGCATACTACTCTGTGGCTCTGTCATCTGCAACATGGCACCCTGAGCCCTGTCCTTGTCAGCACAATGGACTAAAAATGACGACTACCCAGAAGATAGGTGTGTACCTGAGATGGCACAGCACACAGGCAGTGCTCCACTCAATAGTCACTACACACCACACCACTAGTTATTACTACTTGGGACACAAGGATTGTTTTTTTTCTCCTCATTGCCAATAAATTCTTATAGGAGTTCTGCAGGTGCTCACTAGCACATTCAATTTTAATCCAAAGTAATTAATTCCAATTCTGATGGCTCTTGAAGAGAATGATTAAATGCTACCATAATGTCGCATTATATTATTAATCATAACCACCTCTAACATACTGAGGAAACAGTACATATGTGGGAAACACTGAGACAGACTGTAAACACTTTGCCTACATAATGTCTGCTGTGTTACAGTGCCTGGCTCTTTATCTCTACTTGGCTTAGGAACTCCTGGTAAAAGGATCAATGGTAGCCAATCAAAACAGTGATGCTGGATCATAGAAAACGCCACCTCCACCCATCTCCATTAACATTTTCAAAGGGGTATGACAGTGTAACCCTGTAATCCCAGCACTTTGGAGAAACTACAGGTTTTGAGGACAGCCTAGACTATTCCATGAGATCCTGTCTTTAACAACGACAACCACTTTGCTTTCCATTGTGTTAAAGGGCACAAAAACATTTGCTAACACTTAACAACACAAACACAAGGCCTGAAACTCAATGCTAATTTGTAATCTTGTTAAAATTGTATTCTGTTAAAAGCAAATTCCATGCAGCAGCTGAGTGCTGGCGCACACCTTTAATCCCGACACTCAGGAGGCAGAGGCTCTGGTCTACCGAGCAAGTTTCCGTGTACCCAGGACTACACAGAAAAAACTTGTCTCAAAAAAAAAAGAAAAAGAAAAAAAAGGAAGGAAGGAAGGAAGGAAGGAAGGAAGGAAGGAAGGAAGGAAGGAAGGAAGGAAGGAATCTCAGAAAGTAAGATTGTGGAGTTCAGACAACTTGTTTCTATTTACTGCTTTGTCAGTTTAAAGAACCTACGTTTTCATAAACTATTGTTTGTCTAGCTCGTGACTTACAAGAAGGATTTTTAAGATTTCTCATGATGGGGCTGTTGAACACAGTTCAGAAATTAAGAGCCCAGGCTACTCTGTAGCCAGAGGCCCTGAATTCAATGTCCAGCCACCCACATGGTGGCAGCTCAGTTATCTTTACCTTCAGTTTCAGGGTTTAAGATTCCCAGAGGGTACCAGGCACAAAAGTGGTGACAAGCATACAGGAAAAAGTGCCCACAAACACACATACACACTTTCCGTGGTATTACAAAAATACCCGTTACGTAAAGAAAACAAAACCAGCTGTTGCAGATGTGAGGCTCTTGTCACCTCAGTGTCCCCTACCCTCTCCACACAGGTCTCCCAGGACCTTCACTACCACCCTGAGGCTCCTTCCCTGGGTTTTAACCCCCACTGAACCTTAGTTGCCAATTTCCAACTGGATTTTTAAAAACTACATTCCCATTAACTGCTACAGCCTGGAAAGCCCTGCACAAGTAAAGGCAAGGTCCGCAGACCCCTTGACATCAGGCAGAACATGGACACAGTTCATCATTTCACCTTTTCTCTCATTCCTAACACAGGTAATGAAGCTGCATAGGACCTCTGTGTCTGTTACCAATCAAAATATTGACTACACTCTCAAATCATGTAATAGCTTTTGGAGTTAGCCTGAAGGTCCATTTTAAATTCATCATTTCAGATTGGATGGATGCCTCAGTGGTTATGAGCATAAACTGCTCTTGCAGAAGGACCCAGGTTCAAAGTTCAGACCACATAGGCAGCTCACAATTATCTGTAGTGCCAGATCCAGGAGTTTCAGACTTTGACCTCCATAGGTACCTATATTCACATGTAGACAGACCCACATATCCGTAATTAAAATTAAAAATAAAAATTCATTACTTTGAAATTGAAGGCGTAGGCCTGTCATTTCTTTCTTTAGAAACAAGGTCTTAACTATGTTTTGTAAGCTGGTATAAATTCCTGGGCATAAGAGGTTCTTGCCTTGGCCTCCTGAGCAGCTGGGATACAGAATTAAACTACCACACCCAATTTTTCAGCATCTTTCTCCCCTTTTTTAGATTTATTCATCTTTAATTTTTATATAAAATGCATCTTTGGTGCTCACAGAAGTCAGAAGAGGTCATCAGATACCCTAGAACTGGCGTTTGGAATGGTTGAGATGGCCACAGAAGTGCTGGGAATCAAACCTGGTCCTCTGCAAGAGCAACAAGTGCTCTGAAGCACTGAGCCGTCTCTCCAGTCCCTTAGAATCTTTTTAAATGCATTAACTAAGGGGCTGGAGAGTTAACATTGTGTGCTGCTCCCGCAGAGGACCAGAGTTTAGTTCCAAGAACCCACACTAGACAGCAAACGACCACATTCACTCTAGCTCCAGGAAACCTGATGTCTTACTGCCCCTTCTGAAGTGAAGGAAGGAGAGAGGAATGGACAGACATGCACACGCACACAAAAATGCATTAATTAGAAGTCTATAGCTCTGTATCAACGGTTTGAATCTTGATAACTATACTTCAACAGAATTATTTTCTTTTGTACTTGTTTTATTTCAGATGTTTAAAACCATTATTCTGAAAATAAGTTTTATTAGAAGCCAAAACAGCCTGTGTAGTACCAAAAAACAAAAAACAAAACCAAAGGTACAAACACTAGATACAGGGCTGAAAAAATGGCTCAGAGGTTAGGAGGACTGAGTGCTCTTCCAGAGGGCCTGAGTTCTATACCCAGCAACACATGTCAGCCCACAATCATCTATAACTCCAATTACAGAGTACTGGATACTCTCTGGACTCTGCAGGCTCAGGCAACTTGGTTTGGGTTTTTAATTTTAAGGAGAGAACACACACTAGACAGGACTCAGCTCCAACCGCAAGTCTCACCACTGTCCCTCATCTCCTAGCATTGTGATTCATCACTTCACCTGACTTCACAACGTCAACACGTCCAGCCCCTGCCAGCCTTAAATGCATCACTGGCTGATACAGAGGCTCCCCAGCCTCTCACGCCCTAAAAGCTGGCTGTGTTTTCATCATTCAAATCTGATGTTGGAAAGTAATTTCTTTGACTTTCCTTTCTTTTTGTTTGTTTTGGTTTTTGAGACAAGCTCTCACTCTGTAGCCCAGGCTGCTCTGAATTTAAGGCAATCCTCCTGCTTCAGTATATCAAGTTTAGGGATTACAGGTATCAGTTACTATATACAGCAACAGCAATTTCTCTTTCTTCAAACTTTACAACTTTTTTAAGTGCATGGGTGCTTTGCCCACATGTATGTCTGTGCATCATTTACATGTTTGGTACCGAAGGAAGCCAGAAGACAGTGTCCCCTGGAACTAGATTTATGGATGGCTATGAACCATGTAGGTGCTGGGAATCAAACCCAGTCCTCTGGAAGAGCAGCCAGTGCTCTTTAAGTGCTGAGCCGTCTCTCAGCCCCAAACTGCAGTTCTTATGAAGGCCTTCTGGACTCCATCTAGTATTACCTAGGCTGAAGTTTTCCTCGCTATACTTTTCATTGTGTATGTGAGATTCTTATTTATTTCCTTAGTATCTCTTCTACCCTTCCATTCTCATGGGATCTCCACAAAACAAAGAACCATTTCGTCTTGTGAAACAATGTAAGGCACAAGCAGACAGCATCACCATTTGTTAAGAGGCTGGTTTTCTAAAGGAAGACAGCATAGGAAAGGAAGCAAGCACAGCCATCAACTCTGACACTTATGTTTACTAAATAAGGGTCTTGGATTTCAAAGATCACCGAAGGAATTTTGAACTTTTTTTTTTTTTTTTTTTGGTTTTGGTTTTCAAGACAGGGTTTCTCTGTGAAGCTTTGGCTGTCCTGGAACACACTCGGTAGATCAGGCTGGCCTCAAACTCAGAAATCCACCTGCCTCTGCCTCCCAAGTGCTGAGATTAAAGGCGTGCACCACCACCGCCCAGCGAATTTTGAACTTCTTAAATTAATTGAAGTATGAAGTGTCAGGGCTGGAGAGATAAACAAACTGAAGACATCTCACGCCCATAGATTGGCAGAATACTGTGAAAATGGCTACATTAAGCAACCTAAAGATTCAATGCACTCTCTATCAAAATTCTACTTGCATGTGGCTGGAGAGTTGCTCAGTGGTTAATAGCACTGGCTGCTCTTCCAGAGCAGGGTCTAATTCCTAGCAACCACAAGGAGGTTGACAATGGCCTGTAACTCCAATTTCAGGCTCAGACAGACATGCAAGCAAAACACTCATACACATAAAATAATAACTTTTCAAAGTGCCGGCGGTGGTGGCGCACGCCTTTAATCCCAGCACTTGGGAGGCAGAGGCAGGCGGATTTCTGAGTTCGAGGCCAGCCTGGTCTACAGAGTGAGTTCCAGGACAGCCCGGGCTACACAGAGAAACCCTGTCTCGAAAAACCAAAAAAAAAAAAAAAAAAAAAATAACTTTTCAAAGTAGTTATAATATCTAAATGGATAAGTTGGACATGAAGTAATCTATATGTGTACATGAGTTATTTTAATCTGTTGGAAATTTGTTCAAATGCAGAATATAGTTATTTTATATTATATCCTGGCATTTTTGAGATAGAAATAAAGGCCAATTTTATCTTGTCAAGTCCCTATTTCTGGATGTGAGGGTGATCTGGCTGGACAGGTATCACCCCTGCTCTACGACTCCATGGGATCAACTAAAGCTATGCAGTACCCTCCCTAAGATAGGAAAAATGCTTTTGTCAAGGGTGTCTGTGCAGCTGTACTACCCAGCAAGAACCTCCAAAAGCCAGCAGGTACCTATTTCTTACAGAGAAAATTTTAATCAATGTCTGTTCTTTCCATGCTGTTGCTGCCCCCTGCTGTCTGTGAAGACACCTTACTCTCAGTGGTTTTCTGGACTAAAAGAAAGTCTAGAATGAATCAAAACTGAAAACATCACAGGATGACAAATTATCTGTAATTTCTTGAGATAATGTGTGCTAATGTACTTTTTAAAGCATGGTTTTGCTCTCAAAAATATTGTACTTGCTTTCTTTATTTGTAAATTAATCTGTTTTGGCTTTCTCGGGAAATTCATCACACTAAAGAACTGTCCTGAACTCTTCAAAAATAATGGGTGGAGCCCCAGAAGAAAACCAGGGCCGAGCAGTGGTGGCACACACCTTTAATCCCAGCACTTGGGAGGCAGAGGCAGGCGGATTTCTGAGTTCAAGGCTAGCCTGGTCTACAGAGTGAGTTCCAAGACAGTCAGGGCTACACAGAGAAACCCTGTCTCGAAAAACCAAAAAAAAAAAAAAAAAAGAAAGAAAAAGAAAACCAGGAACACAAAATACAAAACAAGGCGTTGGCTTAAAGTCTATAAGCTCGGGCTACATATGTTTGCTACATCTCTCAACAAACAGGTAACTTAGCAACTGTCGGCTCAGTCAGGTCAGAGACGGAAGCAGATGGGTGAGCAGAGGCTTTTAGAAATGGGAGAGGGGAAGATGTAGACTGGTACCAAAAGAGATTCAGATCAGAACTTGTTTGTTTGTTTGTTTGTTAGTTAGTTAGTTAGTTAATTTTGCTTTTTGAGAAAGTCTCTCTATGCAGTACTTGCTGTCTTTGAACTTCCTATGGAAACCAGGCTGACCTCAAACTCAGAGATCTGCCTCCAAATGATCAGATCTGGGGTGAGGGAATAGAGCAAACATTTAAATGTGCCAAGTCACAGAAAGAGGTGATTTCAAAACAAAAATCAGACAAGCTGGACACATAGTATACTGCTTTTATCTTAGCACTTAAGAGGCAGAGCCAGACAGATCTTTGTGAGCTTGAGACCAGCCTTATTTATATAGAATTCCAGGCCACCCAGGGCTCCATAAGACACCACCTCAATCAAACAATCAGTGAATAAATAAGAAAATAATAAAATAAGTAATTAAGTTTGTACTGGGTGACTTATCAGGAAACAAAAAGATAACTGCTTACTGTATAAGGTGAAAGGTACATGAAAGCAGAAAAGTCCAAAATAGCTGTTATGTGGTGAGGCTTTACTGCTTAGAGCCGACACAGTCATAGCACTTCCCTAATTCCTGGTGAAACAGACAGAACGATATGGAAAGGAAACACAAAGCAGACGCTACTCGTTTATATGATTAGAAACTGAGACACGAGGAGCAGAAATGCATAGTCACAGAGTATGAGAAATCAGGTTTTTATTCTGTCTACTTTGCCTATGAGCTACGGTCTGTATATGAAGACACGAGGACACCCGCAGGAGTCAGCTCTTACACCATATGGATTCTGAGGACCACTAAGTTCCCATGCTTGGTGATGAGCCTGCAACACCAAGCCATCTCACCAGCTGACAGGAGGAATACTTCTACAAAGGTACTTTGAAAAAATGAGACACTTAAGTATCATCTCTTCCATGTGTTGATGTGTGGTGTGTGTCTATGCTCAGTCAGATGTGTGTGGATGCACAGTAAAGGCTGTCGTCAGGAAGCTTTGCAGACACTCTTCCCCACAGCAGTCTCTTAAGGGAAGACCTCTCTGTCTTTTTTTAAAAGATGTATTTATTTTATGTATGTTAGTACTTTGTTGCTGTCTTCAGACACACCAGAAGAGGGAATTGAACTCAGGACCTCTGGAAGAGCACTCAGTGCTCTCAAAACGCTGAGCCATCTCTCTACCACCCCACACGGCCCCAAGGTCCCTAATTGAACCTAGAGATCACTGATATGATGAGTCTTGCTAGCCAGGTTGGTGCTTCAAGGATCCCGTCTCGACCTGGAACTATGAACAGCCCCACCTGACATTTGCATGGGTTCTGGAGATCCCAACTTCAGTTCCCAGGCCTGTGTACCAACTGCTTAAACTCCCTAGCCCTCAGTTACCTTTTATAAAATGGTGCCTTGGGCCAACAAAACGGCTCAGTGGGTAAAGAGCTTGCTGCCAAGCTCGACTAACTGATTTCGATTTCCTGTGGCCCACAACGACAGAAGCTCCCAATAATGCTGATCCACCTGTCTACAATGCCGTACATAACAAAATTAAAATAAATTACTGTCACAATAAAAAAAATTTAATTTGTATTCTGTCATCATGAAGCTGAACTTAAATTTGTCTAGAAAAAGAACCAAATTCTCCCATAATACTGAAAGATCTGTTCTGAGATTCGGGACTCAATCCCTGTCAGCCACATAAACACTCTACTGCCAAGCCCCTAAGGGGCTTATTATTTAGTAGCTCTAAGAGTTGTTGATGTTTGGTTCAAACTTGAAATGCTTTACAAGTTAGACACTTACTAACTACACAAACTAAGACTGGTGTTGTAGAAACTTACATTCAGTCTAAGGAAGCTACAGTGGGAGACTGGAAAGATGGCTACAGTGCTTGCTTGTTCAGGACAAATGGGAGCAACGTCCAAATCCGAAGCACTCAGATAAAGTCTAAGACATGGCTGTGTCTACCTATAACCTCGCATGGAGCGGAAGAAGCAGATCCCAAGACTGCACGTCACTGGCCATCAGCCCAACTAGGAAAGCAATAGGTGAGAAACTGAAGCATTGCTCTGGGCACATGTATGCATAGGTATACATGCTCCATCTATATGCACGAAGCACACTCAGCCCCACAGTGGCCACGCAGACAGCTTTGTCAAGGACATGAGTTCACTCACATATATTCTATTAGATAACTATATGGACTTTGTATGTTTGTACCTTTTTATTGAGACATGATGTTCAGTCTAAGTTGACCTTGAACTACTGAAAGGCTCTAGCAGGCCCAAGCAAACATGGCAAACATGGAGCTGGCAGGTCTTGCCCTTCCCCTTGGTAAATTGTTAGATTACATTCCTAAAGCTAGCCACCAAGGTCTGTTCCCTTATTAGACCACTTTCTATGCCTGACTCAGTAAAGACCTATTAGAAAATGTAACTGTCATCACAGAGGCACTAGACCTAACTTCTGTGAGAACAGCATATTTGCTAGGTGTGTTAAGAGTGAAGTAAACAGGGGTGAGGGAAAAATAAAAAAGCTGGAGTTAGGTAAAACAAAGCTGCCGGTCATACCTTGGTATTTCTCCAGAGCCTGTATTACGTTGGGGAGCTGGTTTACACCCTGATACAGTCGATAACAATCTTGTAAATTCGCTGCTTGTCTCTGAAATTTCTTGGCAAGCCGGTTAAGATCTGGAAATCGTCGAAGTAAATCCTCCTGTAAACTCTGCCTCAATTCTGAATCTTCAACAAAAGTTTCTACTAAATTTAATCTGGAAAAAAAAAAAAAAAAAGTAAAATTAGAGAAAATGGCTCAATAGATAGGCACCTGCCACCAAGCTTGACAACCTGAGTTCAATCCCCAGGAGGTCCACATGGTAGGAGGAAACTGACTCCCCAAGTTGTCCTCTGACTTCCACATGAGTGTGGCAACACTCCACCACACACAAGTCACTATCCTGACTGCCTCAATCTGTTCAGGGCTGGAATTTCATTACATGAAGGCATCACCATGGTTAGCTCAAAAAAAAAAAAAGAAAAAATAATAACTTTAAAAAGTAAAGAGTGGGACTAGAAAGATGGCTCAGCGGTTAAGAGCACTGACTGCTCTTCCAGAGGACCTGAGTTCAATTCCCAGCAACCACATGGTGGTTTACATCCATCTGTGATGAGATCGGATGCCCTCTCCAGGTTTGTCTGAAGACAGCTACAGTGTACTCATATACATAAAATAAATAAACCTGAAGAAGAGGAGAGGGAAGGAAGGAAGAAGAGGAAGTAGCAGCAGCAGCAAAGTCAGGCAATGAAGGCACATCCCTTTAATCCCTGTGCTCAGAAGGCAGAGGCAGATGGATCTCTGAGCTCAAGGCCAGCCTGGTTTACAGAGTGACTTCCAGGATAGCCAGGCTACACAGAGGAACTGCCTCAGGAGAGAGAAAGAGAAGAGGAAAGATGGGGGGGTGGGGGGAGGGAGAGAGGGAAGGGAGACAGAGACAGAGAGAGAGGAGAGAGAGAGAGAGAGAGGAGAGAAGAGAGAGAGAGAGAAAGAGAGAGGACACACAAGAGAGACACAGACCAATCTTCTACAAAACTATGGCACAAGAGACAGACAGTCATGCTTGTATGCTAGTACCTGGGAGATGAGGGCAGGAAGAACAGGAAGTCATTAAGGCTATCTATGCCTAACAAAATGGGTTTGAGGCCAACCTGGGCTATGTAACACCTTGACTCAAAAGCAAAAAAAGTAAAACACACTAGCACAAAGCAAATCACAATGCTCATTCGGTCTGGCCCAGATATCCTGAAAAGCCTAACAAATTGCTAGTTTCACACGTCTACCCAGTAAAGCACTTCAGAAGTAATTACAGTGTCAGTTTACATCTCTAGATAACAGACAGACGGTAAAAAAAGAAAAGACTTTTGTCTCCTTGACAATGCCACTTTAACATCACAATTTTAGAAATATCAAAGCTTTAAGTGGCATTAACAGAGTATATCAGTCATATTAAATTCAATTTCTCAGCTGCACAAAATTTGATACAGAATTAATTCACAATTTAACTGGAATGCAAGATAAAAATATCTTAAAACTTTAAGAGCCAGTTAATCCCTAAAATTT
Source organism: Mastomys natalensis (assembly GCA_021653895.1). Classification (NCBI taxonomy): domain Eukaryota; kingdom Metazoa; phylum Chordata; class Mammalia; order Rodentia; family Muridae; genus Mastomys; species Mastomys natalensis. Next base: position 34,910 of record JAJTUV010002809.1, on the reverse strand, counting down.
CAAAAGGCTCTTTAGAAATTAATCATAAAATATTTGGTATTTTTAAAAATGATTACATTTACTTCTCTGTGTATCTGGGTTTATAGATGTGTCACAGCACACACAGAGGTCACCAGATAGAGTTCACGAGTCTTCTCCCTCTACCATAACTAGGTCATCAGGCTTGGAAGTAACCATCTTTAACCACTGAGCCTTTCACCAATCCAACATCTGGTTTTTAAAATCAATATTCTTGGGAGCTGGAGAGATGACTCAGTGGTCAAAAGCACTGGCTGTTTTCCCAAAGAAAGCAGTTTGGATTCCCAGTACCCAGATACCAGGCCACAGTTGCTTAGAACTAGTTCAGGATACCAAACACCCTCTTCTGATGTTCTCAGGCTCCTGTACATACATGATGTACATACATACACTCAGCTATAACCTGGATCAGCAGGTCATTCTTTAGTTACAGGACCCTGCAAGGGAATAAAAGTGATGAGAACATAAAAGATATGAAAGTTGGGACCAAGTCTTGTGTAAGCTAATGGCTCATATCAAACCAGCTTATTAAAAGTACAGCATCAGGCTAGAGAGATGGCTCAGTGGTTAAGAGCACTGACTGCTTTTCCAGAGGTCCTGAGTTCAATTCCCAGCAATCACATGGTGTCTCACAACCATCTGTAATGGGATCTAATGCCCTCTTCTGGTGTGTCTGAAGAGAGCAGCAGAGTATTCATATACGTAAAATAAATAAATCTTTAAAAAAAAAAATTACAGTATCGTCAGACAACGGAGCACACCCCTTTAATCCCAGCACTCAGGAGGCAGAGGTAGCATCTCTGAATCTGAGGCCAGCATGACCCATGAGTGAGTTCAGTACAGCATCTTCTAAGGGGAGCATGTGACAGGACCAGCAGGAGATTGTCATGCAAGGGACTGATCAAAGATCAGGATGCCGATCAAGCAACGCTACACCAAGGGAACACAGGATATCTCAAGTGCATACAGAGGCCATGAGACTGAAACGACGGCCCTTTAGAGGGGACCAAGTAGCTTCTCAGGATCCAAAGTAGAAGCTTCCTCAATGGCCCTAGGTCATTACTGATCTTCCCAACATGTTCCTGGTTTTAGATGAAGAACTAGGTCCCTTCTCCATGACATCAGGGCTTCAGGGAAAGCCCTAAAATCAGCCTTGCTCCCAACATAGGCACATATAAACAGATAAATGTTATTAAATACAAACAAACAAATAAAGGAAAAGCTTGGTGCACACCTTTAATCACAGCACTCAGAGATAGAGGCAGGTGGATAGTGGCAGCCTGGTCTACAGAGTTCCAGGACAGCCAGATCTCCATAACAAAGAAACCCTGTCTAAAAACACCAAAAGAAAGAAAAGAAATAAAACAAGGGTGGGTATGATGGCATCCACCTTTGATCCCAGCTCTCTAGAGGCAGAGGAACAAAGATCTCTAAGGAGTCTGAGGCCAGCCTGGTCTTATATATCAAGTTCTACTCCAGCCAAGGCTACATAGTGAGAACCTGTCTCAAAAATCAACAAGTCTGTCATTTCTTTAAAGCCAGTAAAGGATGGAAAGTTGAATCAGCAGTTAAAAGCACTTGGCTACTCTTGCAGAAGAACCAGATAAGGTCCCTACCACTTACATGGCAGCTCAAAAACATTTGTAACACCAGACCAGGGATTTAATGTGTACTTCTGATCTCCACAGACATCAGATACACCTATAGTACACATACAAACACACAGGAAAACATTCATGCACACATTTTATCTTTATTTTAAGTTTTTGTCCAGTAAGAAAGCTCCTCAGGTAAAAGCCTTAGGTTCTGAATGCAACTCCCAGAACCCACAGTGAAAGAAAAGAACTGAAGCTGCCGACCCATGCTCCCCCAACAAGCAATAAATAAAAATAGCTTCTAAAAAGCAAAGAAAATAAACTGGCTAGGGACAGAGCACATATCCTGAATGAGTTTCCAACACAACCTCCAGGCACCATGTAAACTGGGAGTGGCGGCCCAGCACCTGGGAGTTGGAGGCAAAAGGATCAAAAGTTCAGAGTTAGGCAAGAGAGAGAGAGGCACAGAGGATAAAGGACCTTGCTGAGAAACCTGTCTATCTGATGAGTTTGACCCTGGAGCCTACATGAAGCTGGAAAAATGGATGTCACGAATTTATTAAACATCGTCCATCCTCACGTTTCTGCCTGTCTGTCTACTGCTCATGCTTCTGCCTGCCTACCCGTATGTCTGTCTCTGTCTGTCTGTCTCTGTCTCTCTCTCTCTACACACACATACACACACACACACACACACACACACACACACACACCATACACATAATTTTTTTTTCTTATCCTCAACTAAATATTGAGTTCAGAGTCAACCAGGACTCCAAAACAAAATACAAAGAGTGTGAAATTATGTATCAGAGAAAGTGGCATTCCTACCCATACAGAGTAAGAACAAGCTGCTCAAAGGCAGGAAAAGCACACAATGAGGAACACTGTACCTCTCTTCTATCCTGTTCCTATCCATGAGCGGCTGTTTGATCCACTGGTTAACCAATCTTTGTCCTTGAGCAGTTTTGCATTTATTCAATAATGCAGCCAGAGACTGAGAGCCAGAGGTGTCTTCAACAGAACCCTAGAACACAAAAATTAACTAATTAATTAATTAATTAATTAATTAAAAACACTCATTAGCAAAGACTAATATATCATGAAACACAATTTTGGCAAAAAGAATGAAAATTATTGCCGGGCGGTGGTGGCGCACGCCTTTAATCCCAGCACTTGGGAGGCAGAGGCAGGCGGATTTCTGAGTTCGAGGCCAGCCTGGTCTACCAAGCGAGTTCCAGGACAGCCCGGACTACATAGAGAAACCCTGTCTCGAAAAAACCAAAAAAAAAAAAAAAAAAAAGAATGAAAATTATTCTCCAAATATAAACTGAGAACTGTTCACAAAAATGTTTCAAAGCTAAGGACCAAATTTTAACCTGTTAATCTGTATTTACACACACACTTTGCCCTCAGCTAACCTGCTTCATAGTTACCTCTGGCTTTCTCATCCTGACTGAAGTTGCCCTCCCCTCTCTCCTCCCAGTCCCTGTTCCCAGTTACTGGCGCTTTTAACCAAACTTAAAATAGAACTTTAAAGCACTGCTATGAACACACAAAATTATTCAAAAAACTAGGACAAGTCGACATATATTACTTGAGGCTAGAAAAATAAAATACAATAGTTAAAAACAACTTACTAATTCTAACTACAATAATGTTATAAAATATATAGATCCCCTTAAATAAGTCATTACTTGCAAAAGAAATTTTTTTTTTAATTATTCAATATTTTTATGTTGTCTTTTTTACCTGGAAAAGGTTGAGGGCTCTAACTGCTGCCATGTCCAACTTCATGTACTGGCTGAAGTCAAAAGTAGTCAGTTCAAACTGTCCAAAATTTGAATCATCTGATAAGAGTTCTAAGAACTTGATTACTGCAGACAATGATGAAACTGCAACCTAAAAACAAAAATGTAAATATCAAATTCTTTCATCATCAGACTAGATACTGGAAATGCAAAAACACAAGTAAAAGAAGATTAGCTGGGCATGGAGTCCTGTGCCTGGAACTGCAGTATGTGAGTAAAAGACCAACACAGGCAAATCAAGAACGCGGCCAGCCTGGAATGCATAGCAAGTCTAAGCAAATGTACCCTACAGAGTGTCTCTCATGCTGGTGAGACAACCCAGTAGCTAAAGCACATGCTCCCCATGCCTCATGGTCTGAGTCTGATCCCTAGACCCACAGCAGGCAAAAAGAGCTCCCCAACATGGCCTGGGCTTATCCATGCTGGAGCACCCTCATGACCATACACATGATAATATATACATATACATGCATAATCAAAGTGAAACTCACCACGCATGGTGACACAAACCTTTATTTACAGCAATTGAGAGGCAAAGGCACAGGGATCTGTGAGTTCAAAGCCAGTCTACAGTGCAAGTTCCAGGCCAGACAGGAATACACAGCTGTCATAAAAAGATGGGAAAAACCCAGTTGCTTTGAAGTGGGAGAGTCAGAAGGAAGATGGTTTACATCTCAAATAGACAAGCGTCAGAGAGCTGGAATCTGTCCCCATGGAGACTGACTTTTGGTTTTTTGAGTCAGGGTTTTTCTCTGTGTAGTCCTGGCTATCATCTTGGACTCACTTTTGTAGACAAGGGTGGCCTTGAACTCAGAGATCTGCCTGCCTCTGCCTCCCAAGTGCTGGAATTTAAGGTGTGAGCCATCACCACCCAGCAAAGATTGTCTTTTATAAGAGATTTCTCCTGGGAAATAGCAGAATTTGTGGTTTCTTTTCCTTTTCTTTTCAAAACTCTGCTTCATCAAGATGTTAAAAAAAAAAAAAAGAGGCTATGGGAGCTCATCTGATTCCAGCCACGATGGAAGAGGGCACCAGGAAACCTCCACAGAGACCAGCCACGATGGAAGAGGGCACCAGGAAACCTCCACAGAGACCAGCCACGATGGAAGAGGGTACCAGGAAATCTCCACAGAGACCAGCCACGATGGAAGAGGGCACCAGGAAACCTCCACAGAGACCAGCCACAATGGAAGAGGGCACCAGAAACCTCCACAGAGACCAGCCACAACGGAAGAGGGTACCAGGAAACCTCCACAGAGACTAGCCACAATGGGAAGAGGGTACCAGGAAACCTCCACAGAGACCAGTCACAATGGAAGAGGGTACCAGGAAACCTCCACAGAGACCAGCCACAACGGAAGAGGACACCAGGAAACCTCCACAGAGACCAGCCACGATGGAACAGGGCACCAGGAAACCTCCAGAGACCAGGTCCGATCAACCACCTCTCACAGTGGTGGATGAGGATGGTACACACCTGGTCTGACACGCTGACAAACATGGACACTCAGAGAAGGAAACCACAAGAGGTGAAGAGCGGCTTATGAGGACAAGATGACAGGGTCTGTCTATTGAATAAGGATTGCTCTGTGTCCTCACAGATGAGTAAGGTCATGCCTGGAACATCCTCTGGAGAATCTGGACTAGTTGGCATGCAGCTCATAAATGTTATATTTGGCTCCTTATCTTTTTTGTATAGATTACTATATAGTTTTTTTCTTTTGGGTTTTTTTTTTTTTGGCTTTTTTTATTTGTTTGTTTTTTCGAGACAGGGTTTCTCTGTGTAGCCCTGGCTGTCCTGGAACTCACTCTGTAGACCAGGCTGGCCTCGAACTCAGAAATCCACCTGCCTCTGCCTCCCAAGTGCTGGGACTAAAGGCGTGCGCCACCACCGCCCGGCTACTATATAGTTTTAATAAGTAAATATTTTTAGGTTGCAAAGCTTAATCCTTCATCTTTAGATAATTAAGCCCCAAATTTCTGGTCTGGAAGAAACAAAGATCATGTACTCAGTCCTGTTAAAATCTTTTTACAACTTCTTTTTTCTTTTTCTTTTGGATTTTGGAGACAAGGGTTTCTCTGTGTAACCCTGGCTGTCCTGAGACATGTTCTGTAGTCCAGGCTGTCCTCCAACTCCAGAGATCAGCCTACCTATGCCTCCTAAGTACTGGGCTTAAAGGTGTGTGCCGCTGCCGCCGCCGCCGCCACCACCACCGGGATACCTCTTTATACCTTCTAAAATACTGCTCATTGGTAATTACTTTCATTTATAAATAAACCACACCATACTTATTTCAATAGTATACATGAACAAGTAGAAAACCTGTCTCCAAAAACAAAATAGGAAAAGGACAGAAAAGTAGTCCTATAATTCATTTATATAAACAACAACAAAAAAGACAAACTAACCTGTACTGTCAGAAGTCATAACCAGGACCATGCCATGGTGCAGATGAAGACAGTAAGAAAATCTCAAAGTGGATCTCTGAGTTTGAAGCCAGCCTGATCTACAGAGTGAATTCTAGGACAGCCAGAGCTACACAGGGAAACCCTGCCTCAAATAAATATGTAATCTATATTCTACATTATAGTTAATTAATGTAATTATATTTTATAATTAATATAAAATAAAAAATTAAAACAGTAAGAAGTTCAAGACATCAAATAATAAACACTGATTTAAAATATACTTGAGAACCAGTAAGATGTTTTACTGTCCTGTAGTCAGTAAAGAAGTGTTCTTGCTTGTAGCACAAGGCTGATGACTTCAGTTAATTAACAGAACCCACGGTATAAGGACAGTTGTCTTCTGACCTCTACTTTCATGTCAGCAATCACACACACAAAATAATAATATATAAAATGTATTTGTCAAGTCAGACATAGTAGCCTATATGAACACAAGACTCAAGGCAAGATCAAAAGTTCAAAGTCTATACCACCAACTCAAGGCCAGCCTGGACTACATAAAACCCCATTTCAAATGAAACAAACATACTGGTTCATTTTAATAGGTCTACTTTTTTTTCCTATATAGTAACTATATTCTAATTGCCTATGTCAAACTAATTATCATGTAAGATTGCCCAAACCATCTCCCATTACATCACCAGGAGGCAGACAACAACATTCTTTGTTTTGATTATGAAACAGGGCACATTCTGTAGCCCAGGCTTGCGCTGATCAGTAAATCTGCTGCCTCAGCATCCTAAGTACTGGACTACAGAAATAAGCCACCATATCTAGCTATAAGAAATTATTAATTATAACTAGAAAACAAGGAGCACATGCTTTTAATTCCAGCATGCAGGAGGCAAGTAAATTTCTGTATGTTTAAGCCTGGGTTACACAGTGGGTTCCTGGCCAGGCACAGTTATAGAATAAAATCTTGTCTCATGAAATAAAAATAAATAAATAAATAACCAAATTTTTACCAGCTTCTTTACATTTTCAGGAAGGAAGTTTTCTAACCCCTGGGATTTTTATTCAATCTTATTGGATTTTTACTTGCCTTTTTGAGGTAGTTTCATTTAGCCATGGATGTCCTCCAACTCAATATATATCTGAGACTGCCACCATCTCCTGCCCACAGTTTTATGTTCTCATTTAAAAAAAAAAAAAAAAAAAAAAAGTAGGAGCTGGAGAGATGGCTCAGTGGTTAAAAGCACTGACTGCTCTTCCACAGATCCCGAGTTCAATTCCCAGCAACCATATGGTGGCTCACAATCATGTGTAATGGGATCTGATGCCCTCCTCTGGTGTGTCTGAAGACAGCTACAGTGTACTCATATACATAAAATAAATCTTTTTTTAAAAAAGTTAAACATACTTTCAGTTTTATTACCTGTTAACCTCCAATAACAATCCTTCACTACAGACATATTTATATGTATTTAACAAAACATAAAATTCTCTCTCAAATATGTTAAGTAATTTATGAAAGATTCCTGGAACTAGTTCACAGCAAAGCTGGGACAGGCAAGGCTATGCTATGTCCCTATGTAAGTGACAGTAATCAAGTTCTTTCATGTGACGACTTTTTTCCTCCTCTTTGTAGAAACATGGTCTCGATCACTCAGCCCAGCCTCAAATTTGCAATATTTACAAGGATGATCTTGAGCTTCTGATCCAATCTCCCACTGCTAGGATTACAGCTTGCATATCAAGTTCATGTGTAAATATTAAACCCCTTCCACATGTAAACCTTATAAGGACATGGTCCACATAACTATGACTATCAGGGTGGAGAAAGCATTCAGCAGTGAAGAGCCTGCCTGTACTGCTCTTCCAGAGAACCTAAGTGCCTACATAAGGCAGCTTACACCCAACTATATATAACTCCAGCTCGAGGGCAATCCCAAGACTCTATCCACCAAGGGCCGCATACTAGCCCCACACATACATAAATGAAAATAATAGTAAATATTTAAATATAAGGAAGGCTATAAGGTTATGTTTAAAATTTTCTCGTCATAGTCATTTTCTTGATTTTTTTTTCCCCACAAACTTATTGTACATAAAATAGTCTCACAGATGTGGAGTTCAGGTTTCAAAATGACAGAAGTATGGCCAGTGAGAAGGCTCAGAGCAGAAGCCCCCTCCCCCCCCCAGCCTGACCGTGACCCCAGGGTTCACACGGTGGTAGCTGAAAACCTCTCCTGAAAGTTGCTCCCTGACTTCCACGTGCACGCTGTGCTGTGCGCACACTCGTGTACATGAGCACGGGCGTACACACAATAAATAAATGCCATTTTTAAAGTGACTAAATTAGCTATTAAAAACATCATGTTGTGATTTAAGTACACATTTGTAACCCACAGACCTGATTCTCCATTTGTGGTAAGACAGCACTATTTATCTGTTCTCCTTTTTTGCCTTTCAATAACCGGTTGAGGTCCTGATAAATGTCTTTAGTGGAAAAGTCGGCTTTCTTTCTTTCTGTGATCAGAATCCCTCCTCTCTGTATAACCTGTTTATAGAAAAGATTTCAAATTATTTTGAGGAAATCAATGAGAAAAAGAAATGTTTAACATTAGAAAGCATAAAATGATGACAGCCTAGAAGACTATTACTATTCAAATTTGGTCACTATACAAGTCCTTAGGAACAACTTTTAAATCTAAGAACTCAGGAGGTAGACATAGGTGTGTCTCACATCTTTGAGTTCAAGGTCAGCCTGGTCTTCACAGGGAGCTCCAGGCTAGCCAGAGCTATGTATACAGTGAGACCCTGCCATTCACTTAAACAAACAAACAGCTATGAACTTTGAATTCAATTTTAAAGTTATAACAAATAAAAGTTCCAAAAACAAGTTTCTTGCTTGCTGTGATGATATACACCCGTAATCCTAGCAGCTAAGAACCTGAAACAGAATAGGAAGTTAGAAGCAGCTTGAATACCATGTTGAGACCCTTTGGGGACGGGCAGCTAGGGATAGGGATAAGTTCCATGCTAGAGAACGGGCCTGGCATGCTGGAAAGCTTATCAATGCCCAGTACTGCAAGGGTGCTATCAGATGGGCACGGAAGTCCATCCCTGTAACCCTAGCCCTAGGGAGGAAGAAACAAGAGGACTGCCACTTAGAGGCAGGCCAGCACGGACTGCACAGTGAGTTAGCAGACAGAACGTCCCAAAGTATATGCTGCAGTCGGAGATGGCTCAGCAGTTAAGAGCACTAGCTACTCTTCCAGTACCCACCTAGTGGCTCCCAACCATCTGTAACTTTAGTTCCAAGAGATCCAATGCCTTCCTCTGACTTCCATGGACACCAAACATCCATGAGGTACACACACACAGTCATGTATATACATACATACATACACACACACACACATACATGTAAGCAAAACACTCATAAGTTTTTAGCTGGGTGTGGTGTATTGCACAGCTTTAATCCCAGGACTTGGGAAGCAGAGGCAGGCAGACTTCTAAGTTTGAGATAACCCTGGTCTACAGAGTGAGTCTTAAAGACAGCTACAGTTATACAGTGAGACGGGGGGGGGGGGGGGGGGGGGACACCCTAATTTTTTTTTTTTTTTTGAAGTTCAAGGCTAAGTTTGGCTGCAAATCTAGTAATAATAAACCGTATACACACAACACAAAACTTAGGTAAAGGTTAAATTTAAAAAGGGAAACAGGAGCCATCTGTGGTAGAACTCAGGCTGCTGAGGCAGGACAGCTGTGACTTCTAAGCCAACCTGGGCTGTCAAGTAAGACCATGACTCAAAAAACCTAGAAACTTAAAGAAAAATTCTAGGTTTGGGTTGAGACAGCTCAGTGATACAGTACCTGCTTAGCACACTCCTGGCCAAGATCCCTAACAAAATACAAAATAATTATTGTAACTAATGTTTACTTGGCAAACCATGGTAAATACAGTAATAGTTACTATAACTATTCTCTTGGAGTGAAAACAGAAAAGGGAAAAAAGACTGAAAGTAAAACAAGTTCTTTTAAAGATGTATTTATTTAGGTATATGCACATATGCCTATTTGCACATATGCCTGCATGACAGAAAACAGCATTAGACAAAAGAGGGCATCAGATCCCATCATACATGGTCATGAGTCACCATGTGGTTGCTGGCAATTTAACTCAGGCCTCTAGAAGAGCAGCCAGTGTGCTCTTAACTGCTGAGATATCTCCCCCATAAAACAAGTCTTATACAAACATTTGTCATGATGACTTAAGAATGCCAAGTTTCTTTCAAACTTAAAAATCAAGACTGTCCTCAAAATAAACCATTATTTTAATTAAATTAAAACTGATTGTTTTTCCCCCCATAATGAAAAGCATCATCAGCCAGAACCACAGCTCTGTGGTAGAGCACTTGCCTAGCATTCTAGAAGTCCTAGGTAAAGTAAATACAGGGGAGGGGTATTTTTAGTTAAGGATGTTCCTAGACTGAACTCCCTTACCTGCCTCAGTTTCCCCATGTCTCCAGCAGTCTCTCCTCCTGGTAAAACACATTCCTTTGGTCCAATCTGAATCAGAAGAGCCTCGAGATTGGAGAGCTGGTCATTATCAGGGAACTCACACAATCCTAGCTTTCTCTGGATGGAATCCACATACCCAACTCCAACCTGTCTTTGACCATCAACCATGGACATTTTAATACCCATAATGCCAATGGAAGCTGACATGTCATTGTTACCAAACAGGATGTCTTCAAACTGAGAAAGATTGCCGGGAGAAGCCTAAGCAAAAACAAAAAGGTTTTAAGAAATATTGAACATACTTAAATTTTGCAAGTGAATAGTTATCCAAACTTGATCAATCTTGTATTTTTTAAAAGTTTTTTTTTTTTTTATTATTTATTTATATGAGTACACTGCAGATGTCTTCAGACACACTAGAAGAGGGCATCGGATCCCATTACAGATGGTTGTGAGCCACCATGTGGATGCTGGGAACTGAACTCAGGATCTCTGGAAAAGCAGTCAGTGCTCTTAACTGCTGAGCCACTCTCCAGTCCCAATTTTGTATTTTCTTACAAAAACATGCCGGTCAGTGTATTTTCAATTACTATTACATGTGCTATAAAGACCCTGCCTTCCTTTTGCTGACACGAATTTCTATAGACACAGGCTTCAGGATAATGGTGTGCTACTGTAGCTTCCTCAACACTAGGATCACAGGCACACGTCATCACCATGCCTGGCCATGGTTGCTTTTGTAACACTTAGGCACATCTAAAAGCCATTCTGCCACCCGGTGGTGATGAGCACCTGATCTCTGAGTTTGAGGGCAGCCTGGTCCACAAAATGAGTTCCGAGACAGCCAGGAACATACAGAGAAATTATTCTGCCAAACTGATTTTCAAGATTCCCAGCACAGGAGAGACCGAGGCAGAATGACAGAGTCCAATCAAGGCCAGCCTGGGCCGCAGGAAGATGCCATCTCAAAAACCAAAGCATCCTCCAGGCTTGTGTGACTCTATACCACTCATTAAAGGTGTGGACTAAGAAACGTACACACAGTCTCCAATGTTCTTATAAATGAGACAGCAGGGACAATAAAACCTGTCTGACATACTTCAGACATAGAAAAGTCAAAGGCAGGTGTGGCAGAACAAGTCTGCAATCACAACAGCACTGGAGAAGCAGAGGCAGGATGATCAATGACACCAGACTAAGCCTTCCTTTAATCCCTCAAATTAGGAAGCTATAGACCATCTGTAGACCAGGCTGGTCTAGATCAGCCTGCCTCTGCCTCTCAAGTGCTGGGATTAAAGGCGTGCGACACCACTGCCTGGCATAACTGTCAGGGGCAGTCCTGCTTATACACTGAAGGCCTAAAATCAGCCATAGGCCTAAAATCAGCAATAGGCCTGACATGCATGGCTGCTAGTACGAAGTCTTGGGTCTCTGTGGGAAAACTCTGAAACAGAAAGCTAAGAAGCTACTGTAAACAAGCAGCTTTGGTGGAAGGCTGACAAGCTTGAGTAGTCATAGAGCTTGTAGATAGGTAGCCTTGGTGGATAGTAGCAACTTAGATAAAGACAAGTGAATCATAGGCAGAGTCATAGTGATCTGTCCCCTGAACCTTCACCCAGCTGACACTCTGTTCTGGAAAATATCTGTACTCCCCCTGAACACCTACGCTCCTGCGTCCCCGGTCCCCACATCCCGATTTATTATGTATATAACCTGTGTGTGAAAAAGTAAAAATGGCTATCTGATCAGACTATAGACAGATCGTCATTTCTTGTGTCCACCTGTTTTCCCCCATCTTCTCTTTCAGGTGACCTCCCCAGACCTCTGTTTAATGCCCTGCTGGACAGGACACAAAACTAATCTTTTTTAATGATAATATTTATATCCAGGTTATCATCCAGTTATGTTTTATTTTGGGAACAGTGAGAGACAAGGTTCAGTGTGTTTAGAAAAATTTTATAAAGACTACTGAATTTCTAAATTGTGATTAAACTGTAGCTTTTAAAAACCCAACATTATATAAAATTTTCTCCAAGTATTTTGCTATCACAACCTAGTTAATATAGTAAAACATGCACTGAATTTAATTTTGTAAAACATTCAAACGGAAGGTAATCACCTTAAATGCCAAATACCAATCGTTCTCCTTAGACGCCTTATTTCCAGCTTTATTCTTATAAACCTCAACTCGATACTGACGAACCAGAAGAAGATCTTTCACAAAAGACTCGAAATTCATCTTGCTAAGCACAACACTTTGCAGTGTCTTTGCCCCTAAAATAAACAACAAATAAATGAAATTAAGTGTCAAAGATGAGGATTTAAGGTAATCCATGTTTGACCACTTCACAAATTAGCCCAACCTTGTATTCCCTCAGCAAGTCAACCTTTCAACAGACTGCTGGATGAGCAAACACTTCGTATGCACAATGGAATATATCCACAGCTCTAGGCACTTGGAAATCGGAGGCAGGGGGATAACTTCAGACCAGGAGGAGTTTGAGGGCAGCCTGGACTAAATAGCAAGATATGATTCTCAAAACAAATAAGCATGGAGTTATCAATAACTATGAGTTAAAGCTTGGTAATCTGAGTTCAATCACTGGAACCCTTGGGTAGAAGGAAAGACCTGATTCCTGCATACCTATTGCATTGTGTTCACCCATACACATAACACACAAAAGAGATGAATAAAAATAAATTAATTTATGAGATGAGTGTGGTGGCCCTCTGAAGGCAGAGGCAAGAGAATCTCTGTGATTTCCAGGACAGCCAGTGATATTACAAAGAGAAAGCCTGTCTCAGGAAAAAACAAAACAAACAAACAAACAAACACAAAGTAAATTCCTTTGCTGGGCCATGGTGGTGCACTGCTTTAATCCTAGCACTCAGGAGGCAGAGGCAGTCGATTTCTGAGTTCAAGGCCAGCCTGGTCTACAGACTGAGTTCCAGAACGGCCAGTGCTACACAGAGAAATCCTGTCTTGAAAGCACAAAAATAAAGTAAGTACATTTACAAAGGACTTTGGAGCTCCTGAGAAGGAAACTGCAGGGCTGAGCTGTGCTCAGCATTAAAGTACTTTCCCAGCAGGTAGGACCTCCTGGGTTGGCTTCTGAGCAACACAACACAACACCTAATCATGCTCCACTCTCTCAAGATTCAAGCCACCCGGCAGCTTACCAGTTACAGGCTGGAGCTTCAGTCTATACTCACTAGCATATGTAAATCATCACATTTCCCTTTATATATAACAGTACACACACTGTCCATATCACCATGGAGCTTGCTCCAACCACACAGAACTGGCTTCTGTGTACTGGGAAATGTCTAGTGATCTAGTCAATCTCTTCAGCACCGCCATGCTTCACAAAGAACCCTGTAAAGGCTCCAGGCTCCCAATGCACAACATGAAAAGATTCTAAAACCAAATTGGATCACATGTGTGATTTTAATAAACTGCCTCCCTCCTTTGGTTATGTGTAATCTACTTTCCTACAGTCAACAGAATTCTCAGGAAGCTGGATGTCTTTGCAGTAAGGAACAGATAGGCAAGACCTCTGTGTGTGAAAGGCCAAGGTGGTTTAGACCAGATCCATGTCCAGATCCCGGCCAGGAAGCAGGGCTACACAGCCAGACTGTTACACACACATACACACAAAACCCATCATAATAAAACAAAAGGCTTCAGGGGCTGGAGAGATGGCTTAGAGGTTAAGAACACTGGCTGCTCTTGCAGAGGTCCTAAGCTCAATTCCCAGCACCCACACGGTAGCTCACAACCATCTGTAGGTCTGGTCTTAGGGGATCTCTTCTGGCCTTTGTGGGCACCAGGCACACACACGGTACACATACATACATCCAGACAAAACAGCCATATACATACATTTAAAAAAAAAATTTCCAAATTTTCTCATCAGTATCTCAACTGGGAGTGATTCTGCTCATCTGGGGGAACATGAAAAAATTTGGGGAGACACATAGACTGTCACAAGGGAACAACAGCACTTTGGAATCTAGTGGACAGGAGCAGGAAACTATTAACATGATTAGAACAGAATAGCTTCTCACAATAAATGAATTATTTAATCTTCAAAATGTAAGCAGTACCAAGGATGAGACCCTGTCTTAGCAGAAAGTAAGTATTTCAGTTTCAGGGAATCCAATGCTCTCTTCAAAGTTTATGCACACAGTGCAGCCAAGTGGTGCAGACAAGCATGCAGACAACATAGCCATACACATAAAATAAATCTTTCTATACACACATAAACACACACACATAAACACATGCACGTGCACCACAAATAAAATCACCACAATATCCATTGGAATAAGACTCGATTTTCGCCGGCGGTGGTGGCGCACGCCTTTAATCCCAGCACTTGGGAGGCAGAGGCAGGGGATTTCTGAGTTCGAGGCCAGCCTGGTCTACAGAGTGAGTTCCAGGACAGCCAGGGCTACACAGAGAAACCCTGTCTCGAAAACCCAAAAAAAAAAAAAAAAAAAAAAAAAAAAAAAAAAAGACTCGATTTTCCAGCACCCACATGGCTTCTTACAACTATTTTTAACTCTAATTCCAAGAAATCTGATGCTCTCTTCTGGCCTCCTCGGGCACCAGGCATACACATGATGCAGAGACACGCAGACAAAACACACATATATATATAATAAAATCCAGTACCTAAATGTCTAAGAGGCTGAGGGAGAATGCCCTAACACTGGGAAAACAGAGAGGCAGGTGGATGTCTGTGAGTCATGGTAAGTTCCAAGCCAGCCAAGGCTACACACTAAGACACTGTCTGAAAAGCAAAAAAAATAAAAGAAATAAATAAAAATATGCTAGCTCTCAATTTAGAAACTAAAATGCAGCCGGGCGGTGGTGGCACACGCCTTTAATCCCAGCACTTGGGAGGCAGAGGCAGGCGGATTTCTGAGTTCGAGGCCAGCCTGGTCTACAGAGTAAGTTCCAGGATAGCCAGGACTACACAGAGAAACCCTGTCTCGAAAAACCAAAAGAAAAAAAAGAAACTAAAATGCAAAGTCTTATTTGGCAAAAATATTATGGTGAGGGTAGATGGTCTGGATTAATTCTGTGGCAGCAGCTGAACAACCCACAGCATGTGCCAGAAGCATCCAGTCAGGACAGGGCTGCTAAAGCGCTGCATTAAAGACCCATCACCTCCCAAAGCCCTCAGATTTACAAGCAGCTCATCAGTTTTTGTAGCTAATGTTTTCCATTTGGAGGGGGGCTTTGGGGGGCTTGGGGGAGTTGAGTTGAGACAGAGTTTCACTATATAGCTCTGGCTGTCCTAAACTCTATGTAGACCAGGCTGACCTTGATCTCACAGATATCTGCCTGGCCTTGTGCTGTGATTCGCCACTATGCCTGGCATCTCTGTTCTTATACCTGACTACAGTACACAGCAGTGGTATCTACCCACCTACTAGCTAGAACCCAGAGAAACATTTCCTGGTCTTTTTACTAACAGGAACTCATTGTTAAATGTGTTGATGTCTAAGACACGTGAGTGAAGGGGTAAATGAGAGTCCCCTGCTCTAATCCTAGCACCACAGAGATACACTGACTTCCCAGGCAAAGTGGTGCACACCAGGGAGGCTGAGGCAACAGGTCTGAAGCCAGAGGCCACCCTGTGCTTCACCATAGAGACCACATCTCAAAAAAAGTTCGCTGGTTATCCTCTGAAGAAGCCACTTCTCTAGAAGGCAGAGTATGTGTGACACACTGAGAGGCAGTGCACACTTGAGGTCAAGCATCTGAGGGCCTTGTCTGTGTATACTTTAAGTTCCTGAAGAACCAACCTATAAAAAGAGAACAGGATTTTTCTGCTGTGAAACAAACGATCAGAATTGAAACCTACCCACAATCCACAAAAGGAATATACTCACGTTAGTACAAAGTATCCAGAATGATGTATAACCGCTATTTGCATTCAATTGTGCCAAGTAGAGAGACGTAAAAGAATTGGATTAGATCCTGTAATATGATGATACACAGTACAGAATTCAGCATTTGAACCTGGGAGGCTGAGGCAGGAGGCTTTCCCTAATCACTGGGCCTTAGAATAATGGATCATTAACATGATCACAATCAAGCCGGTAACATGTCAGTAAAAGGATACCAGATGAGAGCTCCAGAGAACTATGAAAAAATCAACAAAATCCTAACTGAGCCCACGGGATGGGATCCAGAAAGCTGCAAAGAGCTTACTGTTCACTACACTGTTAGGAAGAATGGGTACAAATGCCAACGGAAGTGTAGGTTCAAGTAACATGCTCAGCTGGGCGCAGTGGTAAAAGCCTGCAGCCCCAAGGCAGTGAGTGGCAGTGGCTCTAAGGCGTGCTGGTAGGCAAACCTACTGAGTTCCAGGTCAGCCAAGGCTAAACAGAGACCAATCTCAAAAATAAAACCAAGCCAAAACAAATTCCACTAACAAAGAGCTAAGTTAAATGTGGGAAATCCATACAATTATTTAGCAACCAAAAGGAATGAAATGCTGATAACACAGATAAGCCTTGAAACAAAGAACGAATATGACATCATTTACATATTACATCCCAGAATATCTAAAGAAGGAATATAAACTGCTGGCAAGGGCTGGGAAGTCTGGGAGGGAAGAGTAATAATGGACACAAGATTTCTTGTATGTGTGTGTCTGTATGTCTGTCTTACTCTCTAACTCAAGATAAGGAATAGCTGTCTAGCAAAAACAAATACAACTGGATGTGGAGGCAGCAGACACAGCACAGGCCAGGTAGAAATAGGATAGAGCTATCTCTTGTCTGTAACATCCCATTTGCATATAACAGCATAAGAATTAGAACTCACAACTCCAAAGTATGCTAGAATGGGCATTCATTGTAATTCAAAGATAAAGCATTGGGGAGGGTAGTGTGATTATGGTGATCAAATTAATCTACCTAGGTCACAAATGAGGTCTGAAGCCTTTTAGGGAAAGATGATGCTGAGTAGTGAAAGCCGGGTGTCAGAGGGAAAATGAATGCTGAGGACAGCCTTCCAACTAGTTCAACCGCACTCACCAACTGAAATCCGGGCAGTTCAGCTCCAGGACAGATCCCAGGTCTTGACCACTTGGCAACACTGCCCTTCATTACAGGTTCAAAAGCGGGACGGATTAAAACAATTAAAACCCAAAAACAAAAAACCACGTTATTTTGGTAAATGAGGGTGTCCTAAAGGAATCTCCCAAAATGCTCTCCACTCCTCACTCCTATAGACTGCGGGCTGTTACAGATTTAGAACTACGCATTGGGTACTTGGGAACTACTTGGGAGGCTGAAATTCGAGGATCGGGCGTTCGAGGACAGCCTGGACTGGCGGTGTATTGTCACAAGCTCAACTGAGCTTAGACAAGCCCAGCCCGCTGTGCGGATGCGAACCAAAACAATATGCTAAACGCGTGGCCCCAGGAGGCACCACTCCGGCGCGGGGGAGCAGCGCCGCTGCCCCACTGCTGGATGCTCCCAGGCTTCCGGCCCCGGCGCTGTAAAGCTGCACGTCGCGCTCCGGCCTCGAGCCGGTTCCGCCGCCGCGGCTGCCCTCACCTGCCGGCCCCATGTACTTGATCACGCCCTGGGTCTTGAACACCTCACGGGCCGCCAGCAGCGCATCCTCGCCGTGCGTGGTGTAATAGTCGCCGCGGTCGAAGAGGCGCACCGTCGTGCTTGGCTTCTCCGGCATGCCTTCAAAGAAGCGCACGAAGCCCACCTCGGCCGCGCCCTCCAACTGCAGCGTCTCCTTAGGCTGCACCGCCATTTCCGAAACGCTCCACACAACACCAGAGAGTAGAGCGCGACCCTGCGCTAGCCCGGTCGTTTCCCGCCTCCCCAACCTCGCCCCTAAACCGCGTCAGGCCTCGATGGGCTCGCCCAATCAGCATGCAGAATTGCGCCTCGGTGGGTGAGTCTACCGCGGTAGCCAATCATAAACGAGCAAGGCCCCAGCTTCCCGCGAACTCGACTCTAGCTATTGCGCATGCGTCCGACTTGCCCGCACGCCGACCAGCAGACGCACAGCCCCTCCCGAGGCTACGCTTTCAGGTCCGCCCAGCCTGCTGCCAGGTGAGTGGGTAGCGAGCGTAGGCGGAGTCAGCTGTATTCCTGTATCAAATGACCGGAAACGTGAGAGAAATAACAAAGAACTTGTAAACAAAGAACTCTCCTTTTCCCTCAACCCAGCCCTGAGTGTGTGACGTACATTTGCAGTGCAAACTGCCTAGCTAAGATTTCAGGTTTGTTGTGCATAGTCTCCTACTGACTCTGTTTCGCATTTCGCCCATTGGTTGACTAATTCATCCAAAAGACACTTTGCAAGCCAAGTGTGGTGGCGCATGCCCTTAATCCCAGCACTCGGGAGGCCTTTGAGGCCAGCCTACTCTACAGGATAGTCAGAACTACACAGAGAAACCCTGTATGGAAAAAATAATAAAGGATACATTGGCGGCTTAAGAGATGGCTGGGGGAGGGGGAAGGGCTGGAGAGATGGCTCACAGGTTAGGAGCACTGACTGCTCTTCCAGAGGTCCTGAGTTCAATTCCCAGCAACCACATGGTGGCTCACAACCATCTGTAATGGGATCCGATGCCCTCTTCTGGTGAGTCTGAGGACGGCAAAGGTGTACTCACATAAAATAAATAAAATCTTAAAGAAAAAAAAAAAAGGTGGCTCGGCAGTTTCCTTCCTAATGTTTTCACAGTTGCCTACCTTGAGTTCAGTCCGCAGCACCCGTGCAGCTCACCATAACTGGTAACTCTAGATTCTCCGTGTGGGTAGAGGAAGTCAGATACATACACTTGCACTCACAAAAACAAACACACACGGCCGGGCGGTGATGGCGCACGCCTTTAATCCCAGCACTTGGGAGGCAGAGGCAGGCGGATTTCTGAGTTCGAGGCCAGCCTGGTCTACAGAGTGAGTTCCAGGACAGCCCGGGCTACACAGAGAAAACCCTGTCTCGAAAAAAAAACAAAAAAAACAAAAAACAAAAACAAACACACACAATATTTTTTTTTTCTAATTTGGAAACGAGTATGGTGGCACACACTTGAAACTCCAGCTCTCAGGAGGTGAGGTCAGAAGGACCAAAAGTTCAAGGTGGGGCTGGCAAGAAGCTCAGTACAATATTATCCTTGGCTATGCAGCTGGAGTTCTAAATAAATAAGTAAACTTCCTGCTTTGGATTTCTGTGTAGTAAGATCCGTCTCAATAGAGAAAAGCGGGAAAGAGGTGGAGAGGCTGCATCTCGTTTTACGTATGTGCTAGTGAATGGCCGCAGACAGCACACTGTTTTAGAAGTAGGTATACACACAGATGGAGAAGAGGAGGTATAAACTGACAGGAAAAAACTACAGGGTTATAAAAATTCATTAGGGCTAATTAACTGATTAAGATGTGATTGTGGAGCTGAAATATTGCAAGCCCTGAGCCAAATTATCTTGAGCAATTTTAGTCCCCTAAAGAACTGCTTATTGCCCACCTCTGTGTTTATCTTAACAGCCTTGTGACTGATTATCAAGTAAAGTCTTTGTATAGACCCCTTAGTTTCTACAGCCTTGATTTAAAACTGTCTTTGTTCTGTTACTATAAAATTTCTTAGCCGGGCGATGGTGGCGCACGCCTTTAATCCCAGCACTTGGGAGGCAGAGGCAGGCGGATCTCTGAGTTCGAGGCCAGCCTGGTCTACAGAGTGAGTTCCAGGACAGCCCGGGCTACACAGAGAAACCCTGTCTCGAGAAACCCTGTCTCGAAAAACCAAAAAAAAAAAAAAAAAAAAAAAAAAAAAATTTCTTGAGGGCCACTGAGATGGCTCTGGGTAAAGACACTTGTACCAAGCCTGATGACCAGAATTCCATGCCTGGACCTATTGTGTGGTACTCACCAGAGAAGACAACTTGTACACAGGTTTAAGCTAATAGGACAGCTTTATTAGTTAACCAGTAACTACTCTGGGTGTTCAGGATCCCTGTGTAGCACTGAACTTTTCTTGGGGTGGGTGAGTTTTTAAGCACATAAAAATATATTCTGGGTTGTCATACTTCAGTTAACAAGAACAGTTAGCCAGAAGTGGGACTATCTAAGCCAAAAGGCAATGTTAGTACATTTAGAGCCTTTCTCAGAACTATGGACTTTGATGAATCGGGCCTTTGTTTTAGTTTTGTCAGGTGATGCTATGTGCTGAATTTTACAGACTGAATGGTACTTCCATCATGGAGTTAGTTGTGCTAAGGTCTGGAGGCCTGTTACAGACCCACAAGTACAGAGAACCAACTCCTGCAAGTCATCCTCAGACTTCCACACCCCATGTATGGCTACAGTTTGGAGACTTTTTATTACCATTTCTGAAGTTAATGGACATAAAATGAAGATGAGCTGGCTGTCAGCCTTGGCAAAGAAGAGTGGCCAGTCTTAATAACAGCAGTCCAGGCTAGCCTCAGACCCATATATGGCCAGGCCTCACCTCCTTCCCTGTTGCCTCCTTTCTGAAGTGTTGGGATTATAGCCATGTGTGTGTTTTGACAGGCTGTTTTAACATCTTTTCTCTTGTCAGTGATATGTATATACTGATGGCTGATAAACTCCTCTGTAAGTCATTACCAGTTTTAACTCCAGCCGGGTTCTTTTTCCCATGAAGCTGTGGAATCACTACATGACAGTCACAGTTGAACAGTGAATGTGCCTTTTATTCTTGAACAGGAATAGTCTATCCTTATCTACTGTTGCTTATTCACACCAAGGCAGGTGGGCATGGTGACACAGGAAGTAATCCAGCACTTGGGAGGTAGGGATAGGTGGAGCAGGAGTTCAAGGCTAACCTTAGCCACACATCAAATCTGTTCCCAGGCTGGGCAACAAGAGACCCTATCTCAAAACAAACAAAACAGAAACCCAAGAATAGAGCAGGTAAAACCTCTCAAACCAGATTCTCAATCAGCCGGGAGCTGGAAGCTTACAGATACAGGATAAGGGAAAGCTGAGCATGCAGGCCCCTGCAGCCCTCCAGAGACTGAGGCAGGAGTGTTAGTTTGAGGAAAGTCTGGGCTGTACATGAGATCCTGTCTCACAAAAAAAAAGTAAAACCTACAAATAGCAAGTGGCCCACAGCTGTGATCTTATTGCTCTGGAAGCAAAGATAGATGAATTGAACACCACTTTGTGTGTGTGTGTGTGTTTTGTTTTTTTTGTTTTTTGAGACAGGGTTTCTCTGTGTAGCCCTGGCTGTCCTGTAACTCACTCTGTAGACCAGGCTGGCCTCAAACTCAGAAATCCCCCTGCCTCTGCCTCTGCCTCTGCCTCCCAAGTGCTGGGGTTAAACGCGTGCGCCACCACTGCCCCGGCGACCACCTATTTTACACAGATCTTTCTGGCCCAGCTAAGGCTGTCTTCCTTCAGCTATCCTGGTACACTTGGGGACATGTTACTTAACATGCAGATAGGATTATAATGAGTAGAAAGTTGTCTGTGGCAGTCACTTTAGTTTCCTGCTTGCAGACATTCTGTCCCTATCTCAATACAAACAAATAAAAAGAGATCCGGACTAGACAGACTTTCAACTAGGACAAGTACGCAGCATGGGATAGGATAGGTATATCAGGTCTGGTGGCAAACACCTGAAAGGTGAGGCTAGAGGATTGCAATTTGCCTGTGCAACTTAGTGAGATCCTGTCTCCAAAATAGAAGGAAAAGGGCCAAGGATATAAATTTCTAAAATAAGTGACCAGCACTCAGGAGGCAGAGGCAGGTAGATCTTTGAGTCAGAGGCCAGCTTGGTCCAGAGTGAGTTTTAGGGCAGCCAGGGCCACATAGTCAGACCCTGTCTCTAAAACACAAACATAAAGGAGTAGGGATATAGTCCAGTGGTAGACTGTTCACCTAACATTTATGAAACTCTGCTTTCAATACCCAGCACCCCAAAAGACAGGGTGATAAACTTTAAGCAAGTGAGTTTAGTGCCAATGTGGAATTCGGGGAGAGAATATACATTGGTTGCAAAGTGATCAGTGAAGACAGATTAAAGGAACTTGTGTTCCTGATGAAAAATGGATCTAGTGACTGAAAATAATGTAAGCCATAGACTATTTCGGGTTTGATTCTTGGTGAGACAAGCAATACAGCTTTGATTTTGATTTGCTAGGTTTTAGTGTCTGAGGTGAGGTCTCACTAGGTAGCCCTGAAGTTCACAACATATATCAAAGGGGCTGTAACTTCACAGGGATCTTTTCTTTTTTTTAAAGATGCATTTATTTATGTATATCAGTACACTATTGCTCTCTTCAGACACACCTTTACAGATAGTTGTGAACCACCATGTGGATGCTGGGAATTGAACTCAGCAACCAATGCTGTTAACCACTGAGCTATCTCTCCAGCCCCACTCAGGGAGACCTTCTTGTGTCTATATCCTAAATGCTATAGGTCTTTGCCACCAAGCCCCATTTGGCATCAAATGGTTGAGGTACAGCACCTCAGCTCAGTGGTACAGCACCTGCCTAAAACACACACACACACACACACACACACACACACACACACAGCCTGAGTCCAGTCCCAAAACTGAATACAGGAAATGGGTTTGTGGAAGAAGCCATGAGATCACTAAAGGCTAGTTACATGAAATAATTTGGAACGCAGTATGAAGTGGAGATGTGGAGATTGTTCATCTGCTATCAAGGGTTAGATGGCAGGTAACTAAAGCAAGATGGACAGAACTCTCCTGCAGGAGAAACAAAACAAAGAACAAATTCTGGAAACGTTAGCATTTCAGGATTGGTACAAGTGACAAATAACCAGGGGACACCAAAGATGATGTACGGACAGCATACTAGGTGGGGACTGAAGCAATATCACCATGACAGGCTTTGGAGTGGATGTACTGGCCATGCATAGGCATACACCTTAGCAAGGGTAGCTTCAGAGTAGAACTCAATGTATTAAATGTACCAATTCCAATTTGCCATGATAGTGCATGTAGATATGAAACGATATCAGCAGAGGGCGGTAGAGAGGCCCAACAAGGGAAAGTTATTCCCTAGTTCTGATAGATGCTTGGGGCTACTGCACCATCCAGCTGCTGCAGAATGGGGGTGCTTCTCTAGCCTAGCACTCACAGGCTCCAGCTTCTACAAGGGCCGGCCACCAACACAACTGCTTCAGCAATCCTATAGAATGCATTTTCTTTTTTTGGTGGGGAAAAAGAATCTATGGGGGGGAAGTAGCTCTCTGGCTGGTGTGGAACTCAATATGTAGATGAGGCTGGTCTCAAACTCCCTTAGATCTACTTGCCTGCTTCTCAAATACTAGGATCAAAGACCAAGTCTGAAAAAAGTACTTGTGGTTTAAATATGGCTGCCATGCTCCCACTTTGATGATAACGGACTGAACCTCTGAACGTGTAAGCCAGTGTCATTTAAATGTCCTTTGTTCAGCACTTGGGAAGCAGAGGCAGGCAGATTTCTGAGTTCGAGGCCAGCCTGGTCTACAGAGTGAGTTCCAGGACAGCCAGGGCTACACAGAGAAACCCTGTCTCGAAAACCCAAAAAATAAAAAATAAAAAAAATAAATGTCCTTTGTAAGAGTTGGTCATGGTGTCTCTTCCCAGCAATGGAAACCCTAAGACAGAGACTGTGACTAGCTTTCTCCTGGTACTTTAGAAGTCAGCCAACTTTTCCTGGAAAGGCTGCCATCATTTAGCTCTGCAGCTGTATCTATCACACAGCATAAATGAACCACTTAGCTGTGTTCCATAGCTCTGTCTATACTTCATAGTTTTCACATCCTCCTGGGCGTTCTCCTGAATTTAAAAACACAAAAGTGTTAGTCACTTTCCCCATTGCTACAACTAAACTACCTGAGGAAAGCAACTTACAGAGAGAAGGGTCAAAAGTCCAGCCGCAGGAAGGAGGCAGCTGTTCTCACTGCATCAGTAGTCAGCGGCCATGATGCTGCTGCCCTGTTCACTTTCTGTGTGTGCAAATTGAGTGAGTTAGTTCTCTGTGAAGTTCTACATGAAAGGCTGTTTCACATCCTGTATGTGTTAAGTACTCATGAAAAGCTCCAGTTTGTACAAAGAGTGTAGTGTGTTTCCTAGTAGTGCAAATTGAACCCAGGGCCTCTCACATGTTAAGCACATACAACCACTGAACACCCCTCCCCAACCACCACACACACACACACACACACACACACACACACACGCATGCACGAGACCACCCCCCAACCCCGGCCCCCCCTACCCCAACTCTCAGAATATGTTACTTATGCTCAGGGTCTCACTGGGTAGCCTGGAACTCTGTGTCTATATAGCCTAGGCTGGCTTCAGAACCACAATCATGCCTTAACCTCCCACAGCACAAGACTTATCCAGTTTGTTTCTTATTTCTTTTCAGATAGGATGTTGGCTAGCCAAGGCCAGTCAGTGCCTAACTCCATATACAGCAAATACCCTGCAAACCCTAATCCTCCCAAGTACAGGAATTACAGCTTTGTACTACTAAGCAGTGCCAGAGCACTTAAAGATCTATTATCTTATATATGCATATACTAGGAAACTTGATTCAAACAAACTTAGAAACTCAGTTTAAAAATGTTTTATTTCATTAAAAAAAAGTTTATTATGTACAAGACTCAGGTATATAGAAGGGCAGCCTTAATCACAAAAAAATGAGACTAATTGTATTCTACTGTGGAATGTTTGTGACACACATTCTTCAATAATAAGCATAAACTATCTGAGTTCCACACTGGACCTGCACATATAAGACATTCGTCTAATTTTAAGATCGGTAATGCCAATGTCAAGCTGCTTGTATTTATGAGTACAAATTTCACTATTCCAAATGTGTGGTAATAACTATCAAAGCAGTAACCTTTGAAAGGGCTTCATCTTCCCTAGGTTTATACATTTGTAATCCGAGTTCTTCTGCCACTTCCTGTCAGGTGGCTCCCTCCTCAGCTCAGCACTCAGCACGGTTAGGCATTGAGTTCTCGGTGTATCTCACCCATCTCCTTTATCTGCAACAGAGAAGGAGCATGCAAGGAAACAGGGTTTCTAGAACTCTCACTAAGTAGACCAAGATGGCCTTGGACTCAGGGATACCCTGCCTCTGCCTCCTGAGGAGTGCTGGGATTAGAGGCAAGCACCACTACCACCCAATGTTTTGGGTCTTAAAGTTATTTTTTTCAGCTGGATGTGGTGGCTAACACCTGAAATCTCAGCACTCAGGAGGCAGAGGCGGGGGAGGGGGGGGTCTATAAGTTTGAGGCCAGCCTGGTCTACAGAGTGAGTTCCAGGACAGGCAGGGTTATATAAATGATGCTGGATCTATCTATCTATCCATCCATCCATCCATCCATCCATCCATCCATCTATCTATCTATCTGTGAAAAAAATTAAGGCTTTTCAAAACAGAGTTTTATCACTTCTCTATGTAGCCCTGGCTGGCGTTTGCCTCCCTACTACTGGGATTAAAAGTGTGCATCCTGGCCGGGCGTTGGTGGCGCACGCCTTTAATCCCAGCACTTGGGAGGCAGAGGCAGGCGGATTTCTGAGTTCGAGGCCGGCCTGGTCTACAGAGTGAGTTCCAGGACAGCCAAGGCTACACAGAGAAACCCTGTCTCGAAAAAAAAAAAAAAAAAAAACCAAAAAAAAAAAAAAAGTGTGCATCCTATGCCCAACTCAAATGATTCTTATAAACTTGTAGAGACACAGGAAATCAGGTCAGCAGTTGTCCAGGGTTTCTCTATCTAACACAGCTTCACTGGAATATGCCTCCACAAGACTCCAAAAGCTAAAGCCAGAGGCTTCTTCACTTGTCAAGGAAACAGAAAGCAGAATGAAGTGGCCTGTCACAGAACTCAGAGTTAGGTAAGAGCTCATTTCAAGACTGTCCCTAAGACTGCAGAGTCTACAGTGTGAAGGATGTCAATGGAACTGTGCTCTGCCAGTATCTTGAGAGGGACACTGATTCCTTGGAATAAGACACTCAGCACACCCTTTGTCCACTTACCTCAGCCTTCTCATATTTGGCTGATCTCTTCCTTGTAGATATAACCTGAAAGAAAAACCATTACTGGTACTACTCAAACAAAAGTGACAAAATTAACATATGTGCTTTGAACACACCTAAGCACGTGTGTACAAGTTTGGGGGTCTAAAAACTGGTCCCACAGTACCAATTCTCTGAACAGCTATATCAATACCAGGGGTACCTTGCTGGAGCAAAAAAGTTGTTAACTGAACGTAGTCAGTACCCCACACATTCACGTACCACCCATCCTTAGACTGTTCTCTAGGTTACCCTCACAGACAACATCAACACATGACCCTGAATGTGCTTCTTGATTTTGGGTTGGTTGATTGGGTCTCATTGCATACATAGCCCTAGCTAGCCTGGAACTCACAAAGGAGATCAGGCTGGCCCCGAGCTCTCCTCTGCCTCCTTGAACACAGGAGTTGAGTATTCACACTCAGTCAAGCTTCTTTCCTGAGCTTCCACTTGGGTCTCTATGTGACAATTAGATTTCTGTCTATTCTGTGTGTTTATTTGCCAGCTAAAGTTCCTCTTTTATAAACCATCTATCCCTACTTACTAACAATCTTGTATTGAGGGAAAGGGTTGTTGCTGTTTTGGGTTTTTTTGTTTTTTGGGTTTTTTTTTTTTTTTGGTTTTTCGAGACAGGGTTTCTCTGTGTAGCCCTAGCTGTCCTGGAACTCACTCTGTAGACCAGGCTGGCCTCGAACTCAGAAATCCGCCTGCCTCTACCTCACCGAGTGCGCCACCACCGCCCGGCTTGGGTTGTTGCTGTTTTAAGATAGGACTCTACTATGTAGCTTAGGCTAGCCTTGAACCTTGATGTCACAATCCTCCTGCCTCAGCCACCTTGGGTCTATGCCATCATGTCTAGCTTTGCTGCATTTATTTCTATTTTGTGTGTATGAGTGGTGTGCTCATGCCTACATGTATGTGGAGGCAACAACTCTCAGGAACTAGTTCTCACTTGCCACCTTGTAAGATCAGGATTTAACTGTCACCAGTGTAGGGAGAAGTATCAGCTCAGGACCCCCAAGACCAAGTTCTCAGTACAAAGGAGATTTATTTGTCCAGAGGGACAGAAGGCGGGGTAAAGGCAAAGACAGGAGACAGAGGAAGAGGGAGAAGGGGAAGGGAACAAGGGATAAGGAAGAAAGCAGGTAAGGGAGAAGAGGAGGGTATTTGGCCCAGAGGCACAAGGAGACTGCCTCTGGATGGAGAAGAGATAGATGTGGCTTATAGGCAAATGCTGGTTTATAAAGGTACAAGGGGAAAGCCTGTGTTACAACAAGGTGTTTAATTTCAATTGGGCATGTTAATTAAATGAGCCAAAGGGGGATTTTGATTGCTAGACTTCAATACTTTGATTACTGGACCTTGGTAGTCAGCCTCAGGAGGAGGAAGTGGACAAATAAGGGAACAGGCCTTGGGGCTAGCTTCAGGTACATAAACTAACAGTTTGTAATTGAGGAGGGGAAGGCCCGCCAGCTTGCCATGCTCACCTGGATACTGACCACACTTAGCTGGCTAGGGTCCCCTCAACCAGGCCTGAGCACAAGGCCTGTACCTGCCAGCTGCTGCCATTCTGTCTGTGGGTTCCTCATCTACTTGTAAGAATTCATTATATGTTATGTAGAACATCCATCTTTATTTTACACATCATAAATATTTCCCTAGCTTATTTCCATTTTTTTGCTTTACATGAAATTTGCCATGAAAATACAATTTTTTTTTCTCTTGGTAGAAGCCTAAGGCAACTTGAAACTCTCAGTCCTCTTGCTGAGCTCAGCCTCCTGAGGGTTAGGCCTGCAGGTATGAGCCACTAAGCCCAGCACCAAATGTAAAATACTGAATTTTAGTTGGGCATAATGGCACATGCCTCGTGTCCCTGCAGAGTGAGATGATCAGTTGAACCCAGGAATCCAACACCAGCCCGGGTAGACTCCACAGGCAGGGGAAGACACACACGCGTGCATGCACTCACTCACTCACTCGAGGCTGAAGAGATGGCTTAGGAGGAAAGTACTTGTTATACAAACACAAGGACCCGAATTCCATCCCGTGTCTCTATAAAAAGCCACACATAGCAATGTGTGTCTGCAAGCCTAGTTAGTGCTGGGAAACAGACTTGACAGAGTCTCCAGAGCTCACTGGTAGCGCCTGCCTCCCCCGGCCCCCGCCCCCACCCCATCCCCATCTTCCTCCTGGTGGTGGTCACTGACTCTCTGAAACTATAAGCAAGTGCTCCCAATAACTCCTGCTTGCTATAAGCTGACTAGGTCACAGTGTTTTATCACACCAATAGAATAGTAAGACAGTTGGGGATGCTTAGACAGCCCAGTGGTAAAGCACTTGCCTAGCATATGGGAGAACCCTAATATCTAACCATAGTGCCAAAAAAACAAAGCTATATACCTCTTTATAGATGTTAAGTGTCTTGCATCACATGATTTCTTTACTGCAGAATGTTAGCATTCCTTATGCTAACTTCCTCCTGACATTACCTTCTTACATGAACACAAGTGAGCTGCCCAACTCTTATGTTCTCATGCCCTGAGGTGCCTGCCCCAAGCACCTGGATAACATGGACAGCCCTGACAGTGTAAAATAGGAACTCAGTATTTGCTTTTATGGGATGGGAACCAAGTGTAGTAACAACTCTAGCTGGCCTTAAAGTCTGTTTTATTTTTACCCCCCCCAAGAGATTTTTTTTTACCTCGTCCAAGATTTCTATTTATTTTATTTTGTTTATGTGAACTTGGTGCCTAGTACCTCGGACCTCTGAAGGTCGGAAGTTAGATCCTTTGGAACTGAGCTACAGTTGTGAACTCCCTGAGGGTTCTGGAGCTGAATCCGGGACCTCTCCAAGAACAAGAAGTGCTCCTAACCACTGAGCCATCTCTCTTGGCCTTGGCCTTAAAGTCTTGATTCTCCTGCTGAGCTGCTCAAGGGCTTGGAATACAGAAGTATGACATCATACCCTGCAAGAATATATTTCTGAATTTTGACGTATTGGTGAGACTACCTGATATTTATCACCCTTAAGGTCGTAGGATAAAGCAGACTTAAATCCCTACCTTTCCCTCCCAAGTGCTGGGATTAGGAGTATGTACCATTGTACTGTATGCAGCACAAATTTGTTATTTATTTAGAATCATTGCTACATGGATTTTTTTTTACCGTTTTCTTGCTAACGTAAGCTCTGTGTTCTTTTGGGGCCAGAACTCAGTTTACAGCACCACCAAAACCAAAACCAAACAAATAATAAGTGTTGTGTTGTGCATCTCAGCAACCGATCTGCGAGTTCTAGTCTGCTGTGCTCTGGCAGGAGCACTGAATTCTTTGCAGGGAACTGGGCTGTGGTATTGAGCCGAGGTGTTTTCTCATGAGTGAGCAATGTTTTCCAGCATTAGGAAGTGACGATTTTGTAAAGAGGAACCAGAAATACAATATGGTCCTTCACTAAAGTTTTTAAGCATAATCTAAGAATACATGTTTTAGTGAGCACTGACTCATCCTGTACTCACCAGGACAACAATCCCCGCGATGATTGCTAATGCCACCACCACAATGACAGCGATGATCCCAGCTGTGAGGCCCTGCATGGAAAACTCGGGTGCCTTTTCATCAACGTAGTAAATCAGAGTCTGCCCGGGGTCCAGATCAAGTGGCTCTCCATTCACTCTCAGGTCCATGTTCTTAGAAGAATGGAACAAGGACTCCCCCTTCACCTACAAAGGAGAACAGTAAGACCTGTTCCAGACAATCAGCAGGGGCCCCAGTGCCACACACCAGCTGCAGGCCAGAAGACAGCTGCCAAGAATCTTCAGTTTCCATAACAATCTGATCCAGGGAAACATCAAGGCACGATGTATTACAGGAAAATGGCATCCACAGAAGGAGAAATGAAGTCCAGGGTCGGTTACCCTCCAGACGGAAACATAACACTCAACCAATCCAATCTCCTTCTCTCTTTCATCCCTTCATCCCCTGCCCAAATATTCTGAAGTAACTCTCAGAAGAAATACTTCACTGTAATAAACACACGTTTAGCCAGGTGCAGATCTTCCATCTGTAACCCCACCATCTGAGAAGACTGAAGCCTACCCTCTACCATGAATTCTAGGTCAACCTGGACTAATGTAAAGACTGTCTCAAAACAAAGAGGAATAATAAAGGAAGAAGAAACAATAAAAAATATATACTTACATATAAAGTTGTCTTTGAACTCAGTCCCCTGCCTCAGCCTTCAGAGTGTCAGAATTACAGTGTATTTATTCTACCACCTCTGGGGCTCACATAATGTTTTTAAAATGGAAACTAGGCAGCGGTGGTGTACACTTAATCCCAGCACTCAGGAGGGAGAGGCAGGTTAATCTCTATAAACTTTAGGGCAGCCTGATCTACAGAGGAAGTTCCAGGCCAGGGCTACACAGAGAAACTCTGTCACAGGAAAAAGAAAGACAAAACAGAGACTGACTAGACTCCTCAGCAATTAGGAGGACTTGAGTTTGGTTCCCAGAACCCACATCATCAGGCAGTTCACAATAAACTATAATCCAGGTCCTGGGGATGCAGTCAGCCTCTGGTCTCAAGGCACCTGCACTAACATGCATACAGATACACACACACAACACACACACACACACACACACACAGAATGAGAATTAGTCTTTAAAAATGGAGACTGATTCCTATTCATTATACACAGAGAGAGAGAGGGGGAAAGACAGAGAGAGAGAGGAGAGAGAGAGAGAGAGAGAGAGAGAGAGAGAGGAAGCTAGGTGTACATAGCTTAGTAGTAGACTGTTCCCAGCATCCTAGCATACTGGAATACATACTGGGCTCAATACCTAACACAGCAAAGATTAAAACGGGAGTCAGAGGGCCTAGGGACTGACAGAATGCTTACCTAGCATATCCAGGGTTCAGGGTCCAGTCCTCAGTATGATATAAACTAGTCATAGTGACACACACTTGTAGTCTAGCACTTGAGACTATTACATCACAGACCCCTACCTGTCCCTCCTTCTCCTAAGATAGCAGGCCATGCATTTCCTACCAGCTATGGTTTCCGTATTGCCTGCTTACAGGATTTGTGCTTCCTCATCTCTCTGCTCTAACAGGCAATGCTGACACCTGAACACCCTCCCAAACATGCTCTGACTATGGCCAGGCTCCCAGCCTGAGAAAGCTACCAAAGGGCTCCCTCTGGCTCTCTCACCAGCCTGCTCCCTGTCTCCTGCCATGGAAAATATCTCTGTTCTTTCATTTTACATTTTTCTTTGCTTTAGATTTATTTTTATTATCCTTAATTGTTTGGTTTTTGTTTTTTCGAGACACGGTTTCTCTGTGCAGCCCTGGCTGTCCTGGAACTCGCTGTCTACCAGGGTGGCCTTGAACTCAGATCTGCGTGGCTCTGCTTCCCGAGTGGCAGTGCCATCTACCACCATCTATTACTCTTAATCTCAGTTGACAGCTGCCTGGTGTGCTTGCTGGGGATCACACACAGGTCCTCTTTAAGAACAGGACATGCTCTTCACTCTACTGAACCTGCCACACTTTACACCAAAGTGTATATAGAATGTTCTCCCTCGGCCCCTATGGCCTCTGCAATCATGCACCATCCCTTGGAAGGATGGAGGCAGGAGGATGAGGAGTCCAAGGCCAGCCTATAAAAACCTGCCTCAATAAGGAACAAACCCTGGGCATGGTTCTGCATCTTTGACCCAGCACTCAGGAGGCAGAGACAGAAAGATCTGGGTGACTGCAGGGACAGCCAGGGATATATGTATTGAGATCCTGTTTCAAAAAACAAACAATAAAATAGTATTAGGCTTTAAAAATTACACAGTTCATACTCACATCTTTTTCAAAATAGTAAGCCACATCGGCTATGTCCACATCATCTTGAGTTTTCTGAGAAGAGTTTTGCATCAGATCAATAGTGATAACATTATTCTCATACTGGGGGAAAAAAGTGAAAATACAAATTAATATAATTAAAATATGTGAAAAGTTTGTTCAATAGTCAGAATATATAGAATTTTATTTTCTGTAGTCTATATCCACCAGGATGTATACATTAATGAATAATTTATCACTAGTAATTGAAAAATCTTTGAGAGGACTTTATCTAAGAGAGTAAAATAGCCAATGTAAACCGTTTGTTTTAAATAGTTAAGGAAAGGGCTAACTAGGGATGGTTAGGGTTTTTTGGGGGTGGTTTTCGAGACAGGGTTTCTCTGTGTAGCCCTGGCTGTCCTGGAACTCACTCTGTAGACCAGGCTGGCCTCGAACTCAGAAATCCGCCTGCCTCTGCCAAGTGCTGGGATTAGGGATGGTTAGTTTTAATTGTCAACTAAAATCTAGAATCATTTTAGTCTCAATGAGGGCTGTCTATATTTGGTTGACCTATGGACAGTCTGTGAGGATGATCTCTATTGTGTTAATTGAGGTGGGAAGACCCACAAGGATTATGGCCTGCATGACTTCCTAGGGGCCTGGACTAAAAAGAAAGACCACAAACTGGACAAGGCATACATATATTCATTCTCTGCTCTTGACTGTGGATGTTGCTAGCTGCTTCATGGCCACCACGCAGTAAGTTCCTGCTGCAGTGACTTCCCCACAATGAGGCTCTAATCTGGAACTGTAAGCTAAAACTGTAAATCTGTAAACCCTGTGGGGACTGAAGACACGGCTCAGCAGTTTATAGCACATGCTGCTCTTGAGGACAGGGGTTCAATTCCTAGCTGCTAACCATCTGTAACACCAACACTAGCGAGTCCATCCAATGCCCTTCTCTGAGCACATGGAGCACATATACACATGCAGACAAAACACTCCTACAAATAATATAACCCTAAAAATACAATCAATAAACCCTCTCTCCCCTAACTTGCTTTCTTCAGGGCACCTTATCACAGCAACAGGAAAGGAAACCAAAACACTGGGTAAGGATAGCCTGTGGCAAACGTGCAGAAGGCAATCACAGAGAGCCTACAGGGTAAGAGAAGTATGCTTCAGCATTAATAAGAGATACTACACGTCCTTTATGTTTCCTCAAAGGCACACTGGAACTTGCAAAGTTGATGGAAGGAAAACTACTTGGATTCCATATTAAGTGCCCAGAATTTACACTGTTGTGAAAATTCATTTAGCTACCATTAAAAATCACTGGCTGTCCACCTGGGCAGTAATGGCACACGCCTTTAAACCCAGCACTTGAGAGACAAAGGCAGGCCAATCTCTGAGTTCTAGGCTAGCCTGGTCTACAGAGTGAGTTCCAGGACAGCCAGGGCTACACAGAGAAACCCTATCTGGGAGTGGGAGAGATCAACAGTGGCTGTCATTTATACTTAAACCAATCTCCCCTACCAACTTGCTGCTAAAACTAGCTCACTTACAAAAAAAAAAAAAAAAAAAAAAAAAAAAAAACAAAACAAAACAAAACAAAAAACCAAAAAAACCTTACCATAATGTTTTTGATAAATTTCTGATTCAGCTTATATCGAGATGTGAACGCCTCCTGAAGTGCACTGCAAATAATTTACAAGTTTTGTTTTTTTAAATTATACCATAATAGAATCTCTACTTTTTAAGCAGATAGCTCAAGGACTTAGTTGTTATACACACACACACACACACACACACACACACACACACGTATTTATTTTTATAAAAGAAAGGGGCTCACTATGTAGCTAGCCCTAGCTAACTTGGGACTTGGTGTGCAATGGTGGCTAGACTGTATAATTTTAGTTGTAATACATATATATGTATATAATTTAATTAATACAACTTAAAATCATAATAAGTGGTTCAAGCCAGCATCAGCCATTGATCCTAGGGCTGTTGTTGAGTGTCAGTCTGATTAGAAGCAGAACATTTACACCAAATCCATATATCTGTCAATGGATTATTCATAAATCCCAAAGGGGAAAATGATAACGTCACAATAGAGAAACTTGGCAGACGAAGCCCATCATGCTACGATCTGAGGGATCTGAGGCATCTGAGGGAAAGGCACAGGATCACTTGTAGAGTTTTCCTGTCACACACAGTGCATAAATACAGAGTGAATGTGTAATCACACTTACGTCTGCAAACTCTGAAGGTCGTAAGGGTTTCCTCTTTCTTTGTGTTTTAGTTCAATGATGATCCAGCTGCAAGACAAGATGGTGTCAACTGTATTACTCTTTTATGCTGTTTTCCAGGAGGGATTAGAGCTAACAGAACCTGTAAGTGTGGTAAACACACCTCACATATCCTGCAGAGAAGACACCCTGAAGGGAATGCCCTCTCTGACAGTGATTGCTGCTACAGCTACAGCACATGAGCTGGCTGTGTTGTTCCAGAGGGCATAGCATTGCAAACACACACTATGGAGGCAGAGGCAGGAGAAGACAAGCCAGGATTCTAGCACAAAACTATGTCAGAAATAGGGGGATGGAGCACAGAGAGCAACAATTGACCAAAAGTCAGAG